>JAXCMG010009815.1:0-11372 GCA_034642415.1 Podarcis siculus
CCCCCCCCCTTTTTTGTACGTGTGTGCAGCCTTGATGTTTTATTTGTAGTGTGTGTTGCGGTTGGGCTGGGGGATAGCGTATTTGTGAGTACTGATGCAATTTTCTGTGTAGGAACATAATACCTGACATTCCATCAGCCGCAAATATTTTATGTTATGGAGGTGGCTTATGGAAAGAAGGAAAAATATAATTCCTGGCTCTGTCTCTCTCGCTGTCTCTCACTGCTCAGGCTGTCCCTCCTGATTTCTTTCTGTCCCAGTGGAACGTTAGCTGAAAGCTCTTGTAAGTTCTATTGAATTTGAGGCTAGTGGGACATTTATAAAGCACCTCCACTATGAGGAAAAGTTAAAGCATTTTTGGCTTTTTAGTTTTGTATGTGTGACGATTAAGGTCTGGTCTACACATGCACTCTACCAGGTACACACAATGTCAGTTTCCAGAACAATGCTCAGGCATCCTCCCTGAAACCTCAGATAAGATCATTCCTGCTGGATGGACTAAGGGCCCATCTTGTCCAACATACTGTTCTCAAAGGAGACAGTCAGTTGCCTCTCGGAAGCCCACAAGCAGGACGTGGGGGCAATAGAAATCTCTCATTTGTGATCTCCAGCAGATGGCATTCAAGAGTTTACTGACTGGTAGTCATTGGTAGCCTTATTCTTCACAAACCTGTCAAACTCCCCTTTGAACCCATCCATATTGGTGGCCACCACTCCTTTTGGTGGGAGCAAGTTCCATAGTTTAACTATGTGCTATGTGACGAAGTACAGTGGTACCTTGGGTTACAGACGCTTCAGGTTACAGACTCCGTTAACCCAGAAATAGTGCCTCAGGCTAAGAACTTTGTTTCAGGATGAGAACAGAAATCGTGTGGCAGCAGTGGGAGGCCCCATTAGCTAAAGTGGTACCTCAGGTTAAGAACAGTTTCAGGTTAAGAACGGACCTCCAGAATGAATTAAGTTCTTAACCCGAGGTAGCACTGTACTTTCTTTTGTCTGTCCTTAATCTCCCATTGCTCAGCTTCAGTGGATGGGCCTAGGTTCTAATATTATGAAAGAGGGAGAAAAACTTTTCTTTGTCCTCCTGGATCAGATCAAAGGCCGATCTCTTCAAGCAAACTGCTTCCCACAGTGGGCAAAATAATCTACTGCGAATGTCCCAAGCAGGATCTGAGTCTCCAGAACTCAAAGATGTGAGTGATGGGTGGAAGCATCTTGTCATTAAGTGCATATGCACTTAAAAGCAAAGGGAATATGCTATGCACAGCTTGCCTTATTTTGCACATTGTAATTTGCTGAATGCTATTTTGAAGTCTTTGTACTGCCTCATAGGTAGGAGTCTATGAATTTATCAGTTTCAGTTTCACTCAGTTTCACATTTTTCCAATCTTAAATTCAGTTCTCCACATTTCCACACCCATTTTGTGATTTTTTAAAAAAGTCCTCATAAAAATCCACCAGCACTTTAGTGCAAATTTCTCCTAATTTTCAGCATTTGGAAGGAATTTTGCCTATGACACACATTTGTGAAGCAATTCCCCCCGATGTAATGCATTTTCTATGTTGTATCCATTGACATATGCCTTTACATGCACATTTTAACACAGTATATGCTTTTTTGGACACTTTACTTGGCTGCAGAACTGTACTGCAAAATGCTGAATAAGTACTGGTATGACTTTTGAAAGGTGACTGTGCTTTGGTTGGAACATTGTTTTGGAAAGAGAAAATTAGATAATTCAAAAAGAAGAAAAGTACATATTCCCATATTCTTAGTTTTATCCCCCCTTATACACAATTTCTATAACGACTTCCCATCACCCCATTGTGGATCCTAAATGCTTTAACATGACACACTTTTCTTTATCAGTCTAAATCAATCTCCATTATTTTATTTTCCTGTAGTTTTCTATACTTCTGCTGCAGTCATTCTAGACCTGCCAATGAAGTCATATTTTACAATTCTCATGGAGATATTTTCTATACAAGTCCCACTCTCTCCTGAATGTTTGTTCCATGTGGTCTCTTAGTTTCCCCGTCATTTGTGCCAACTCTGCGTATTCCAGCAGTTTTGCTTCCCACTCCAGTTTGGTCGGGATTGTGTCTCCCTTCCAACTTCTAGCTAGCTCATATTTTTGGGATGTCTGTGCCTATCATGCCTAGTAGGAAGGCTTCAGTTTTTTTGTAAAGGAGATTTTAAATATCTTTTTAAGTTTGTTATTAATTATCTCCCCAAATTCATTTACTTTCCTGCACTTCCACCACATATGTAACAATGTGCCTTCTACCTCATTGCATCTCCAACAACTGCTTGAGCTATTTCTATACATTTTTGCTAGCTTTGATGAAGTTAAATACCAGCAATATAACATTTTCATAATTTTTTCTTTCAAAGTAAAGCACGCCTTAAAACCTTAGATCTTCCTTCCATAGAGTTAGGTTTACTCTCTCAACGAGAACTGGGCACAGGACAGTGCCTTCCTCCAGCTTTGTAATTTTAAACGACCATTTGAGCAACATTATCAGCAACATTTGCTTTTCTTGTTGCTGACGAAGCAAAGGGACTTGTGCCTTTGGACTGGGAAGCTTGGCTAGTATATAGGCCCATTTTCAATGTAATAATAGCACCTTCCTGTCTTTATGTAAGGTCTTTCTGCAGTACAATCACATGCTGTTTGAAACATGGAAAGTAGACAATGACATTCCCTAACTGGATCCCCTGAGTGAAATGTTATCAATACTTTTCTGTGAATGGATGTTCTGTTTTAAACATTTGGTTAGGTATCGAGGGGAGGAGGCTTGCAGCCAAGTATTTTCTTTTAAAAGCATGCAGGAAGAGAGCCAGCTGTTTGGGTCAGGAAATATCTGGAGGCAACACAATTGATGTGTAGGTGTAGTGGATTTTTAATGATACATCAGTGAATCATTGACTCTTGGTGTGAGGCCTTCTTGTTTATCCCAGCAAAACCACTGGACTATAATCCAGCCCCCTATTTTGTAAACTATTCCTTAGCTTTGAGTGGCTTGGGTATTCTTTTTGCAGGGAAATATGCTGTCAATTTCTCTTCTAGCTTCTTAAAAACTGACAGTGAATACTGGCTTTTATTCATAACATTTTTTTGTCCTACCCATGTTCCTCTAAGGAGCTCAAGGTGCTGTCCATACCCCTAGACCCTTTTCTCATAATAATAACTTTTAAGGTAGGTTAGGCTGAGAAATAATTACTTCCCCAAGATCACTAAATAAGCTTTTTTAGTTAAGTGGGTATTTGAACCCAGGCTCCAGCCCAACACTCAGCAATAGGATGAGTCAGGACTCCCAGATAAGGAGAAGAAGAGGAGTTTGGATTTGATATCCTGCTTTATCACTACCCGAAGGAGTCTCAAAGCGGCTAACATTCTCCTTTCCTTTCCTCCCCCACAACAAACACTCTGTGAGGTGAGTGGGGCTGAGAGACTTCAGAGAAGTGTGACTAGCCCAAGGTCACCCAGCAGCTGCATGTGGAGGAGCGGGGAAGCGAACCTGGTTCTCCAGATTACGAGACTACTGCTCTTAACCACTACACCACACTGGCTCCACACTGGAGGCTAGGGCTTGTCAGAATAGTTTAGCCTCATAAACTGAGGCTGAATGGGCATGGAGCCTACTTGAGTTATGGCAACACCAAAAGCAGATTGGAAACTTGCCCTATAAGGAGAAGTGGCAGATTTCAGGGATAGACTCTTTGAGAGTCAATGTATCCTCATGAGTAAGACCCCCCCTTTCCCAACAGGGTGTGGTTCCAGCAGCTTCAGTGCAAAAGCTTCAGTTCCTAACTTAAAGAGCTGCTGGAACCATGTTTTTCTACCAGCACTGTGCCTTGTACTTAACTTTATGCCTTGTACCTACACTATATATTTACTAGGGTTGTGCATCCCTTGGTCTATCTACCTTTTGGATGTCTATCTTTTTTAAAAGACCTCCCTTGTCAATCATGTGCTCCTCCCCTTGAGATACCTCCTCAAGGAAGTTTAGAACTTTTAAGTTTCCCGCCCCCAAGAAGAGATGTGTAGTTAATCACAACAGCAGTGACTGGATGCCTATGCCTCCATGTTGAGCTTTGGGGCACTCGCTAGGACTCCAAATTAACCCTATACTCTCCCAATGAGTGAAAATATGCATTCTCATTTTATATACAAGCAGTTCAGGACAGTAATGTTCAATTCCTTCACAAGCTTTAGGAAAACCAACAGACAGGCAATAGGATATTTTAAATAATCATTTCCCAAAGTTACCATTGGCCTTAAAAACTAAACAAATGCTTCGTGGTTATTGTATTTTAATTTACTGTCAATTGCTTTGGAAGTTTGTTGTCAAGCAGTAAGGTGACATATAAACATTCTGAATGAATGACTAAGTAGAGATATTAGGTCTAAGGAAGCCTGGAACCTGTGAATCTGAATCACAGAAATATGGGGATAGGCTATGTTTTTTGTTGGAGTTTGTATGGTATGCTAATGAGCGAACATTCCTTTTAGAGCTTTCATATTGATAAAGAACCTAAAGGAAACATTTTTGGTCTCAGCTGTAGCTGCTGTGCCATAATTCTGAAATTACAAAGTTTTATTCTGGGTTGAAATAAAGACACTCTAAGCTGCTGTACCATGGCTTAGAGTACATGAGGCATTCACACATAGTCTCAAATTTCCTTATTTTTTTTTACTATTATTTATTAAAGTTGTATGCTGCCCTATTTCCCCAGGTCTCAGGGCAAAATTATTTCACAGTATAAAAATAAAAACAAAGACCACCCACCAGAGCATCTGCTCAGATCTGTCTGGCATTTCTGCGTCTCCTGGTGGCCAAGCAGGGCTCTGAGGCAACAGATACCCCACTCTTGGTAACTGGCATTTAGATGTTGTGCCACCCAGAAGCTGGGTGATCTGGTCTGCTGGTGGATCGTCACAGCAGGAGCACCAGCATCATGCCTTAGGGTTGCCACATGGCCCTTATAATACTGTAAGCGACTGTCCCTTATTCCAAGGAAAAATGCTGCTATTCCTGCCTTGCTTTCTCCTCCTTCCTCCTCCTCCTCCTCTGCTGAGGCGAACACTAAGCTCAACTCCTCCCTCCCTCCCATCTCTACCAGCACCATTGCCTCCCTCCTGCCTGTCCTTATTCTGTAACTGGCAGCCAGGGGATAACCTCAATCTATGATTGCAGAATGCAGATTTTATCTATCAGTACTTTGATAAATGGAGTACATCAGAATGTTCATAAGTCAAGGCAACAAGCCCAAATAACTCACTCATTCAATTGGTGTTGTGGGGTTTGGACGATCTGTTACTAAATTTTGGGGTAAACGAATGTTGCATGTATATGAGAAACCAAGAAGAAAATGCAGATGAGACAGCAATTCTCTTTATTGCTGAGACGAACAGATGGTAGAAAATTTACAGCAAGTTGGGTTTTATTGCAAAATATGGTCTTGCTTTGAAGCCCTGACACCTGGTCTGCATCCCACTGTGAGAAAAACATCCAGGCATTACACTAATGGACTGAACAATAGTCTAAAAGAGAACATCTTTTATTGTGCTGAGAGGTGGGGAACTCTATTTCCCTGGCTTCCTGCTGTCAGTCTATTTACTGTAGTCTGTCGGAGCCTAAGTGAGGCTCACTCGAGGCGATACATTAAGACTTGAAAGGAACGATATATTTTACAATTAGGTTAGCACTGGTGTTGCCTCCCTGATGATAATTACAAATCAATTATATGCATATATATAAAATGATAACTCCAATGGCGCTTCACTAAGTGAATTTCCCCTCTGTGAGCTGGGAAACTCTCAGGGGCCCAGAATTAGGAGTATGGTTAGCAACAAGAATGTTTAACCTCCCCTAAGCAATACCTCTGTAAAAACTAGATTAAATTAAGGTCAGCTAGAGCAAACAGCTGCTAAATATGGCCAGTTTAAGTTTTTCAAAGGGGAAGGCTTTTGTAAAAAAATAAAATAAAAGGGGGGAGGGAATCTATGCAATGGAGGATGTAATACCAAACTCTAATAGCACACTATTCCCTTGAGGTCAAAAGGAGGTATGGATATGGTAATTGAGTTCAAAGAGGCCATGATTTTATTGGATTGAAATTAGATATTCAGAAAAAGAAAAATCTGGTCAACCAAACCATTCCACCTTACAAGTATCACTGCTGATAGTGCTCTCATTTTTCTTTGCCGGGTAGGATTTGCAGATGGCCATTGTTAGCAAGTTACTATGTCAATTCAGCTGATTTATTCCTCAGTGATCAACACTTTTCAAAGAATTTGTCCCAGCTAGGATTGTAGTCTAATCTGTGTTTCATCTCGATATATTTCTTGTCTTGTTTTAGGAATAGGCTGTCTAACACTTGTATCACCTTTAAATGAGACTCTCTCTCTCTCTCTCTCTCTCTCTCTGTGTGTGTGTGTGTGAGAGAGAGAGAGAGAGAGAGAGAGAGAGAGAGAGCTTGTGGCCCTCCTGAGATTGTTGGACTGAAGCACCTATCACCAGCCGGCATGGCCAATGGCCAGGAATGATGGGAGTTTTAGTCCAGCAATATTTGGAGAGCCACAGGTTTCCCCTGCCTCACTGCTATAAGTCCTCTTTCTGTTTCAAGTCAACTTCACACGTGTCCTTTAATAAGTCTGTCCTTTCCCTCTTTTTTGCAGTTTTTAAAATGGATAAAATTGCATTTAAATTGAATGCATTCTTCTTCTGAAAATATGTATCTTTGTATGCATTTCCCTCCTGCAAAATATGCATTTTGGGGCACACTTTTTTGAACCAAAGCTGTATTGCAAAATTTGGCAATGTGTATAATCTCAGTTAAAGTTGCATTTTGATGTCTGTCTGTCTGTCTGTCTGTCTTCTGCTCTTCCTCTGGGATTAGTATTTCCCTCTCGAAATTTCTCCTCCATTGCTGCTTCATTTTTTTTAATTTGTCTTAAACTTTGAACCCCTGAAGTTCTGAAACCCTTTAGAGCTGCTGTCTATCAGTGTGGACAATACTGAACTAGATAGACCAAGTCTCTGGCTTGGTATAATGCAATTTCCTATGTTCCTGTTGTCCTTTTAGATTTACTAGACTGCCCCCTTTGAGGAGTATTTTGTGGCAGGGAATGGATAGCTGCTACCCCCCCCCCCAAAAGGTGGCTGCTGGTGGCCCACTATCTCCAGATGTATGGATTGGTGGGGATGTGCAAATAGGTCACTGTGAGACAGGAGGCTGGGTATGAGGGAGAAATTAAATTTGGTTCACATTTCAATATGAAACTACCTCATTTACATTATCTGAAACAAAATATGAACTGCAACACAGCTATCCTTTGAAATTCATAGTCCTCTGAATTTTGCAACCTAGTTTTTCAATCAGCGTGTACATAAATGCATATGTTAGGGGAAAGTGTGCATAGAAATGCATGTATTAGTGAAAACAACATTTAAAAAATCATTATATTGGGGAAATTGCTTGAAAAATGTGCACTGAAATGCTGACAATTTTTTTGTGAGCAGTTAAAAAAATAATAATCACCAAATAACTGATGCAGAAATAGGGAGAACCTGAATTTAAGGTTGGAGAAATGAGAAAATGTGAGAAACTTAAACTGATTGATTCATCAGTTTTTGGACTAAGACAGGCTTTGCACTGATTCAGAAGGGATCTTCTTAAGTTCTCACATCCAGTAGAGTAGTACATATGCACACACACACAAAGTTTTGAGCTATGCACGGAAGTCTTAAACACACACACACTCTCTGACAATAAATCCAGAAAAGGGGAGAAAAAAATCAACCCACAGCTTGACAGTTAAGGTGTCCCACTGTGGACTTGCCAGCATTCCAATTGATGATACAAGTTGCTGATACTGCAGCTTTGTGGCACTTCTCATCAACTATGACAGGTTTTATAGTGCTTCTAAATTGGAGTGTGGAAGACCATAAGAGTGGTTAGAAAAAGAGAGCATGGTAGGCAATTGCTGTATAGCATGTTGTCAGTTTTTGTTTCAGTGAAGTCTAAATACTATATTATTGTCTGTCTTGATACCAAATGGGGGTGGGGGAAGAGGAAACTCAGACTCGGACAGAAATGAACTGCTTTCCTCTGCTGCGGATATGCAAGAACAGGGATTCTGCATCACTTACGTACAGAGGATAAGCTGAACCAGCTTCCAGCTGTCCAGTTGAATTGTCCAGAGAGATTGAACTTTGCATTGAGAGGTGCCAAAGTGCAGCTCCGTCTTCCATGAGAGAGCTGCCTACAAGAACTCTTTTTGAGGCTTACTACTCTTTATTTTGAACTGTAGCTTAAAATGGAAATTGTCCTGGACAAGGGTGTTGTCCCTTTATGATGAGTGCAGGTTGTGGCCATGTAGGCATGGAGTGTTAAGTAGAATGGTTTAATTTACACAGAAATGAAAAGTGTATATGTATTAATGAAGGTTTAAAATGGAAAATGGCTAAATGTGTATTGCTAACATTGTCCCCCCCCCCCACCAATGGACACTTTTTTCTAAAGGACTCTGAGCTGTAACTAGTTAATGATTACCTCTTGATTATTTCTATATTCTGTACTGAGAGTGAACCTTTGATCATATGATGAAGGTATTGAGTTGCAAATTTGCCATCTTGAAAGGGTGGTTTCTGTTAGTCTTCCTCTGAACTCAGCAGAGAACAAAGCATGTAATAATGGCTCTCCAGGAGCAAACAGCCTGACAGCTGGAAAGCAGGCTGGAGAGAGAGAAACCTTTGCTTATAGGTCTGTTTGGATTATTTCATATTTTGTAAGATGCTGAGCCTATGCTGGACAGTACAAGATATTGTATGGATATTTTTGATGTTTCAGTTCTGTTTTGAAGAAGTTTTGCCAGTAAAAGTTTGAATAATATTTCCATGGGCCTGGACAAAGCAGTCAGTTTTGATGCTTCCAGTCGCTTCAAACTGTGCAATATTTACTATCTGCAACATGGAGATTGTATGTCCTTCAGGAAAGGGTCATAGCTCAGTGGCAGAGCATGCAAAAGGTCCCAAGTTCAATCCCTGAAACTTCAGGTAGGACTGGGAGACTTTGGTCTGAAATCCTGGTGCCTTTCTGCCTCTAGCCAGTGAAGGCAATGCTGAGCTGGATGGCCTCAGTGTCAGGAGCTGACAAAGCAGACTTCTCCCTTGGGTGCTGCAAGTTAGGCTGTGAGGCTGTGTGTGTGTTTATAATGATTGTATGATTACCCTGCAGGAATATTACGTGTGGAGGTGTAAAGCATTGTGCTGTTAAAATTTCAAGGAGGTATTATGGTGGATGGCACTGCCACAAGTCTTTGCCTTGACATTTTGTAAGATGCTTGGACAGATGGAGTCAAAAAAACCAAGCTAAGGAATGCTGATTCATAATTGGTTTCTCGGGAAGATCCCGTCCCTTCTGCTTTAACTCAGTTGCCCAGGGTAAGCTGTAAGCCTCCCAGTTTTCAAGGGATAAAGTGGATACATTTCATAGATAAAACAAGCTCAATATCGAGTATCTTTTGAAGATGCATTAGGCTTCTTCACACATTACACTGAACACAGGAACAAGTGTAGTGTCTCTAGACACATGTAAGTGTGTAGAGACAAATTCATGGAGGAGAGGGCTATCGATGGCTACCAGCCATGATGGTTGTGCTATGGCCTCGCAGCTGGAGGCAGTAATGAAAATCAGTTGCTGGAAACCACAGGAGGGGAGAGTGCTCTTGCACGTGAATCCTGCTTGCAGGTTTCCCACAAGCATCTGGTTTGCCATTGTAAAAACAAGATGCTGCCCTAGATGGTCCATTGACTTGATCCAGCAGGCATTTTGTGTGTGTGTGTGTGTGTGTGTGTGTCTGAAAGATTTGTTGATTTGTACAGCTCAACTTCTGTGTACACAGACTGCACACTCATTGAATGCTACATGTGAATAAGAGGGCATCTTGACTTTTTGTGTACATAGGTACACAGACTGTACACTCGTTGAATGTAACATGGGAACACCTCTCCTATTAGAATCTTTGGGTGTGCTGTATGTTTCGTGAAAAGAAATCCACTGTACACAAAGACTTAAATATCGCCGCTGCCCAATCCTCCCTCTTCCAAGTTCATCAGACTGGTTCCTGAACTCGTTTGCTGTTCTCCTGCACCTGTCACTTGCCCATTAGATCAAATCACAGAGCAATTTGGCTTCTCATGAGCCACCTGTCTGTCGTCTTCATCTGTATTCTGCTCTTGCTCTCCCACTTCTGCTATTCCCTTAATGCGCTAGAATGGGAGGTGCTCATTCACCCATTTCATTCTGCCACTTCCTGCTTGCTATTACTTCCATGCACCAGCCTTCTATCCTCCTCAATGGCTCTTTGGGCTACTTTGCTGCCAAAGGGTGCACAGGCAAAGGGTCCCTTGCGATATCTCTTAGGAATGGTTCTCCGCCTCGTGCCAAGGATCAATTGGCAACACAGATGAATGGAGATCTTCATCTATTTGAGAGTAAAAAGGTGGCCTTTTTTGAAATGTGATTTGTGGTGTGTGTTGGAGGATGTAGGTTAGGAAAAGTATGGGACAAATGTGAGTGCCAGAGGAATAGAGACATCCTGATGGACACTTGGCCTATTAACTTGGGTTAGCTGCCATCACCTATTCTGTTTGTTACATTTAAGAGCATTTAAGCAGAATACCAATGGCTTGAGTTAAATGTGGCAGAAACCTCTTGGGGTTTCTTAGCCTTCTTGCTGCTTGGCATTTCAATTTGGGGGCAGCGTCTGTGTCACTGCTCTCCCGAAAAGACGTTGCAGGCTGACAAGGCTTAACACCCAGTTTGCGATACTGAAAAGCACAATGAGAATCAAAATGAGTTCTGTCTGTGACGCTACTTGCGTTAATAGACAATTACGTTAATTTGCATTCAATTTGATGTGAGTAATTGATTTGATTGATTGGTACAGTCAACATCCAGGATAGGGTGAAGATGAGAGGAGCTAACCTGAACCACACTGGAAAACATCATGAGTTTGTGGGTGATTGCTTTTGTATTTACAGCACGAGTCAATGTATGGCTGCATGCATACCATACCGTTAGAGCCTCCCCTAAGAATCCTGAGAAGTCTGGTTTTTTAAAAGGTTTGTGAATTGTAGTTTCCGTGAGGAGTAAACTATAATTCCCAGGATTCTTGGGAGGGGATGCTTTAAACCCATCTATGCCTACTCAGGAGAAAGTCACATGGAATTCAGGGAGACTAACTTCCATGGGTGTGGGTACAGTATTGAAGCCTTAGTCTCATATTTGTGTCTTCTTCTTCTTCTTCTTCTTCTTCTTCTTCTTCTTCTTCTTCTTCTTCTTCTTCTTCTTCTTCTTC
>JAXCMG010009815.1:11382-45249 GCA_034642415.1 Podarcis siculus
TCTTCTTCTTCTTCTTCTTCTTCTTCTTCTTCTTCTTCTTCTTCTTCCCTGCTCTTCACTACCAGGGCCCTGAGCAGGTTACCACCATATAAAATTCAAAAATTAAAATCAATCGAAACAAATTAGTCTCTTGGGCCACCCGCACAACTACCAAATGGGGCCCTTCTGTTCATCTTAAGACCCAAGATGGTATGGAGGGAAGGAGGCAGTCTCAGCTATTTTGGGACCTAAGTTGTTTAGGGCTTTAAATGCTAGTGTGAGAACCTGGAATGGGGCCCAGAAATGAACTGGGATATGAAAATGGTGAGTGGGTAGGAGAGGAATGGAGATGCTCGTAGAGGGGAGGGCTAGAGAGTCACGGGGGATCAATGGGTAGGGGCATGATGAGGTTTGACTCTTCCGACTGTCTCTAATTAAGCTACTTCTTTATGTTAGAGTGAGATTGTTTGGGTTAATCTGATACAGTTCAATTAAAGCCTGGGGAAATTCACTCATGGCTACTTACTTTCGATAACGTTAGACTAATATCAAGATTAAAAAAACGTGAAAGGGTTAGGAAAAAGAAATAGAGCTTAGTTATTTTAATTAGCATCTGTGCCATCTGCTGCATTCCTAATCACTAGGACTTGTGGACATTTAGCCACTAATGCAGCAAATTGCACTATTTTTAAAAGTGTTGTATTTGTTAAATAATGCTGATAAATATTAAATATGTTCTACTTATACACTGATGCCCAGCCTTTCATTCTAGCACAAGGACCTAACAGTTCTTCCTTAGGAGATTATGAAAGGAAACAATAGGATACATAGGCGCACATGTCTTCAAGAGCATTTGAAGCATAAAAGCAATCATGCTGCTTTGTGAGGTATATTAATACGCCGCCCAAACTTAACTGAAGAGCTCATAATCTTTATTACCTTGGCATGAGGCAAACAATAGATTCTCAAGATGTTGGATAGCTCTGTTCTTTAAAGCAACAGAGTCATTGCTTATGTGTGGCCACAAAATCCTTGCCCATCTTTTTTATCATTGTGTTTTTCTTTATTTGCAATATATATCAGTCATAAACAATGATTCAGACACAGCTGACTTTTTTGTTTTCTTTTTACAACACCCCCCTTGGACCAGATGTAATTATATTTAACTTTAAAGTCCTTTCAGTTTTTAAGCAAAGGCATCATTCCACAAATCACCAATGTTCTTGGAGGCCTATAACCAGGTTCATGCAATATTACATATGTAATAAAGCCATGCCAGATTGATTATTTTTTTTTTTACAAATTGTACAATCTCTGAAGGATTGCAGCTCCAAAGTTGGGGAGAAACCACCAAGGAAACTTGTTTATGCTCCTTTAGCCTTTCAAACATGGTACGTGGCTTGGATCACTATCAGAAGACTATTCTGGACTGGCCAGAGAAAAGTATGCACTAGGTGCAATTTACCTGGAAATTCTGCCATGCAAACTCTGTTGAAAGGAATGGGAGCTGAGCAAGAGTTCCTGTAGAAGCATCTATAGGTTCCCTGTAAATATCCTTTTTATTGCACACTCAGGATGCTACTGGACCAATCACTGGACCAATCACACATGTTCTGCTTTCAATACTGTTTGTGCCTTGGAATCATTTTGGGATGGCCAAACTGCTTCATTTCCAGTCAGTATTTATCATGTAATGTCCTGATGAAATCCCAGGACTTTTTATATTACAAATATTCTGATTTATTTTTGTTTCACTTCTGTTGCATTGTAGCCCCCCTGGAAAGCAGAAATGCAGTAGCATAGGGGAAATGTTGCAGAATAAACTAACGCAGAATAAATTCATCACTAGTGCACTGTTATTGTTTAAAGAGCATGTTGCAGAATAACCCACAAGGAAATATCAGTCTGGAGGGGCCCACAGAGTTTGTGCACTAGAATACAGGGCATGAAGTAACATGGTAGGCAAAGAGGGGCAGGATTTTAAACTAAGTATTTACTTAAGCTTCTTGCCTGTATATATTTGTATGGTGGTTCCAGTTCACTATTAGGCCTTTCATCATTCATTTATGGCAAGCTGGATCTAGAATTTGCTCTGAGGAAGCAGAGCAGACATCAAAAATAAGCCAGCTGGACAGTTATGTTCCTCTTCCTTCTGTGTGCCTTCATCTGCAGAAATGATGACTTGTGCTTGAAATAAAATGTCAGCTTTTATTTATGTTAGACTGAAAAGGCGAGATGTCATTTCTTCCCCTCTTCTTTTGATGGAGTTGAGCCTGATCTTGAAGTTTTCAGAATCAGGTGCAGGTGACTTTTTCTACATGCTAAGAGGTATTTGTAGATGGACCAAGTCTCTGAATCTCCATTTTAGAAGATGAAAGACATTAAGGGGGAGCCATAAAATGATGTGTACACTCAAACATTTAACTACATTCTTCCCTTTACTGATGACCAGGGGAGTTGGCAATTTGCATCCTCTTCAGAGTGCTGGGCTGTACCATCCATTCCACTCTAATTTTCTTTTCGTTTTGTCCCCACCTTGGTGTGTAAGCCACTCCTTTGATGTGGCCGTGGTCAGAGGTGTAGCAAGGTCAGGTGGTACCTGGTGCAAATTTTTTTTGTCACCCCCCCCACATTGCAATTTTTGGGAAGGTTGCCCAGAGTTGAGCTTTTTAAAGGGAAGGTTGCCCAGAATTGTTGAGCTTTTAAAGGGAGGGTACCCTCAAGTTGCTGAGCTTTTCTTAGCACTGCCCGCGGGCAGATTTCTGTGATTGGAACGATCGTTGTTGTGAAAATTTGCCCACTGATTGCACAAATACGCCCGGCCAGCCTCCGATCGTGAACATCCGACCACATAAAACCGCCTGTTGGGGATGTGAGCACCACCTCCCCGGGGGGGGGGGTGCCATGTTGATCGCTGGGCATATTTGTGCGATCAGCAGGTGGATTTTCACGACAACGATTGTGCCAGTTGCCAAAATCTGCCCACCGGGGGTGTGAGCACCGCCACGCAGATCCACCCAGGGGGATTGTGTCACCCCACCTAGGCATGACATCTGAGCCAGAATGCACCCCCGCACCCACCTTGTGACGCCCCTGGCTGTGGTCACAGGACTACTTGATGTAGCAACACCAGGTCACAGATCGCTGGAGCCAAATCCATTGATTTCTAATCTTCTGTTGTGGTTAGAGATGGGGAGGAACCTTCCAAATTTGCACTTCCAGAAACAATACAGGAACCAAAACACAGCCATCTCTCAAAATTCATACTTCTCTGGATTTTGCAATGCAGTTTCGAAAGGATCGTGTACAAAACTGTATACACTAGGGTGGAACATGCATAAAATTGTATATATTAGTGGAAATAACATATAAAATGTATTAGGGGGGCATTGCTTTGCAAAAAAAATGCATACATTAGAAACCACATACAAAAATGTGTATATTAGGGGGGAAATTACAATAACGTGCTGATGAATTTTCATGAAAACTTTTTTGGAGAAAAAGAAAAGCACACCGATGTTGAAGTGTAGAGAATTGCACTTCTCAGAAAAGTGAGAATGTGAGTGAAACCAAGATTGACAGAGTTGCCCATCCGTACTTATGGTTCAGACTGAATTGAAGTGAGATATATAAATGCAGTGAATTGGCAAGATCTCTCTTCTTTTTTGTAAGAGAGAGAGAGAGAGAGAGAGAGAGAGAGAGAGAGAGAGAGAGAAGAAAACAACGCAGCAGTTCATTTTTGATTCCCCATAGACAGTTCACAATGATTGACTTTCTGCGTTGGTCTCTGACTGCCACCAGCTAAGATTCTACCTCCGGAGTCCTGCTTTCAACAAATAACAGTACCCCCACCCCATGCAGCCAGTCAAGGCTGCACACTGTAATTGTGTTAAGACAGCATTGCAGAAATGTGTTTACAGCTTACTGTCCATCCATCCAGAAACAAAGAGCAAGAACTGAATGGCAAAATAACTGTTGAAGTCTAAATGGCTCCTTGCCGACACTAATAATATAACTGGTAGGATGGCAACATGTCGGCCCCCATTAAAACTGTCAGCATTTAAAACAATTACCACACAATGTTCCCTCAAATAGCAGCTGATGGCAGGCTCAGAAGAATGTGCTTCTGATTGGCAAATGTCAAATTCGACTTACACATGTACACCAGTGCCAAATCAGTTGTATTTGAAAACTCCTTATTAGGAAAGCAACAAATACTATATAAAAACAGAGTTTTGCTGTACTTCATAGAAGAGAAATGAAAAGTGTGTGGAATATCCCCATTCATGGGGCCATTTGTCCCCTGCAAAGTGGTGGTGGTGAAGACCCCTTTTAAAATTTAAATTAAATTTAAATTCTCCCATGGCTTTTAATCTTTAGTGTGGTCATAGAATCATAGAATTATAGAGTTGGAAGAGACCACAAGGGCCATCGAGTCCAACCCCCTGCCAAGCAGGAAACACCATCAGAGCACTCCTGACATATGGTTGTCAAGCCTCCACTTAAAGACCTCCAAAGAAGGAGACTCCACCACACTCCTTGGCAGCAAATTCCACTGTCGAACAGCTCTTACTGTCAGGAAGTTCTTCCCAATGTTTAGGTGGAATCTTCTTTCTTGTAGTTTGGATCCATTGCTCCATGTCCGCTTCTCTGGAGCAGCAGAAAACAACCTTTCTCCCTCCTCTATATGACATCCTTTTATATATTTGAACATGGCTATCATATCACCCCTTAACCTCCTCTTCTCCAGGCTAAACATGCCCAGCTCCCTTAGAGGCCTTTTCTTCTTCTGTTTTTAAGGTGGGGTTTCATATTAATTTTATGCTAGTCTATTTCTAAGCTGTTTTGGTAATGTTTCATTACGCTGGTTCTGAGTTTTAAAGACACATGTAGTGGGATTGATTATTTATTTAATGTGCTGTATCTCTGTATACTATTGGTTTATTGGGAAGCCACTCAGAAGACTTGGGTTGGTAGGTGGTCTCGCCATGGTGTCAATGGATAAATATTTGGTGACCTTTGGGGTAGTGATCTGGTTAAGAAGTTTCATGATGTAGGATTTTTCTCAGAAGCGTCCTGTTCCATGAATGTGGCTGAAGACTGTGGAAGTTGGGGGCTGTTGTTCAACAGAGGAAAGAAAAAAAATCCTTGCTACCCTCCCAAATTCATAAAATTTCCCTCACCATGAAGCTTAATTTGCCATATAGCTTTTACTTGGGAGAAGACATGAGCTGGGCTCTCCTATGGGGAAGGGAGGGGTCTTGGGGAACACCTGGGCAGGAGTGCCCAATAGGAGAGAAGCAATCAGGCTGTTATTTAAGCTCTTCCTCCCTACAGTGTGGGTTTTTGCTAGTTGCTTTTTGGACGTACTATGTCACACAGCATCCAGGTAAACTACAGAATTCACTATCACAAGACCCACATCCTGGATGATTTTAAATGGTGAATTAGATGAATTCATGGAGGATACCAATGGCTATTAGCTATAATGGCTATGTGCTTCCTCCAGTTTCTAGGTGGCATGCCTCTGAATACCAGGTGCTGGGAATCACAAGTGGGGAGAAAGAGTTATTGCATTCAGGTCCTGCTTGTGGGTTGTGCATAGGCACCTGATTGGCTGTCGTGAGAACAGGATGCTAGACCAGATGGGCCTTTTAGTGACTTCAAGCAGGGCTATACTTATCACAGTGCAGAATTGCTTTGCAGAATTCATTGCCGCAATATGGCTACTGGCTTAGATGACTAGATAATGCCATGAAGGATTGGTCTACCTGTGATGGCTGGATGCCATCTCCATGCTCAGCAGCATTGTGCCACTGCATGCTAGTTACTGGGAAGCCACAGTGGGAGAGACTGTTGCCTTCAAGTTCTGCTTCGGGACTTCCTGGAGGTAACTTCTTGAGGTGATTGATTTCTCTTTTGGAGGGTGAAAAAGTTGAGACTAAAAACTATGGCAGAACTTGTTGCTTTGGAGTGTGTGGATGCTGCTACATTTAGGGAAGAGGCCTCTTCCCAGGTCCATCCATCTCAGGATTGTCTACAGTTCCTGGAAGTGGCTCTCCAAGATTTCAGACTGGCATCTTTTCCAGCCCTAATTGGAGATGTGAAGAATTGAACCTGGGATCTTCTGTTTGCCTAGAATACGCTCTCCCACTTAGCTACGGTCCTTACCCATGTTTTGTTCTGAGCCAGTCAGACTCTTCTTCTGTTCTTCTTGAATCACTTTTTAAATAGAACCGTAATGAATGTTCTTCATTTCAGACACTTTCTCTCCCAAGTGTCACATCCGAGATTTTGATCTGGGATCCCTAGTGCAGATGACAGACAGTCCCCCACTGAGTTATTTTGCTTGGTATTAGAGCATTTTTCCTTAACTTGCATAAGGATGTATTTATTTTTAATGCTGAGTTCAAACACGTAGGAAGCGCTTCTAAACAAACAGATCATTTGCATGCACGCCATCTATACAAACATGCCAAAATCCATCATTGTGTTTTATAGCTTCCTGAGAGGGTAGGGCCTTGTCAGACCTGTGACTGCTGAGGTTCAGTACAAAGAAAGTGAGGGATCCTGTCACTTTGTCGCTTGAAAGAATTAATTTGCCATCCAGGGCCATTTAATCTCACAGAGTATAACTGTTTCCAAATTATTTGTTTTATATCACTTGGAGAGAGAGACGTTCCACCCTTTGATGTCTCGACTGGTTTTGCCGCAGGGAGGAAGCCGCCAAAACAACCCATGCCTGAGTTTAAAGAGTCTTTGGAGTCTAAGCCCTCTGTTTGCTATAGTGGGAAAAGGGGGGGGGGGATGCATCTCACCTTGTCAAATGGCAGGATGCTAATTAAATGCCAGCTAGGACCAAACATACTCCAAATGGGGATAGCCGAACTTGCTTAAGAGGCTTCTTTTTAGCATGCCTTAACACATTTTTTTTATTATTATAAAAAATGCCTTTTCAGTTTTCACTTTGGTCAGCAAGAAGAAACAGGCAGTGCTCATTGTCCATTGCCTATGCTGCCCCTCTGCCCCCAGAGCCTGTATTGGAAATCTTTCCAGCCAGTGAATTCATCCATTATTGATCAATGGTTTTGATTCATTTACTTCTAACTGGTTGCTGTTAGTTAGGTTTCATCTCTCTCCCACCCAAAGGCCCTTCTTGCTAGGAGAGCAAGAGGTTGAAAAGACATGATGGGAGATATTAAGAGCTCGTATGGTTCCCTCTCCCCCCCCGCCCCCGCATTTTTTGCTAAATGTTGAAATTACGGGTATTTACTACATCAGAAATTAAAGCACTCCAATTGAGTGTTTCAGACTCTTTTGTTATGTATGCAGAACAACTTTTGCTCTTTAGGGGTCAAGAGCTGCCAGGTCTTGAATAGCTGCAGAGCTGAATTTTCAGGGGATTTTATTTTAAGTGATTCTTTTTTTTTGGGGGGGGGGAGTGTACCATTGGTGGAAGTTAGGGCCGAGGAAATTTTTTGTCCCATTCATATTTTGATGCAAACCTACCTAACTTGCCCTTCCTGAGCTAATATACTGACCAAAGCACTACTATCTTTTGGAATTTGTGGTTTGATGTTCTCCTACCCAAGAATAGGGAAAGTGCCCCCCAAAATGCATTCTATTTGGTAAAGCAATGTTCATTGATTGCAGAAATGCTTGTTAGGGGGAAAAACTGCATGTAAAAATGCATACAATGAAGAAAAAATATGCACAAAAATGGATATGAATGTTCAGGTGGAGCTATCTCTCTCTCTCTCTCTCTCTCTCTCTCTCTCTCTGCAAACTGAAGTTGTGAAATTCCTTCCCCACAGAGGTGCACCTGATATCTTCAACATACAGCTTTTGGTGAATGCTGATTACCCTACATGGTTTTAGGACTGCAGCCTAAGTGAATGATTTTCTGCAATGGAGCATGGGATTAGTTCTCCTGAACTGCTCTGGGAGGTAGAAGAGGCCAATGATCCTTTGCTGTCTTGGAGGAAATGGCAACATCTCTACACACAGCCTTGGTTGGCTGACTTACTGATAACAGAGTTAACCCTTAAGTTACAAACTGAATGATCCCTGCTGTTTTACTTCCAACACAATCAGTTCAGGGCAAAAGAAGAGAAATGTTTAATGCTGAGATGTCAGAACATGGTTGAACGGAAGGAGATGTTAGGGAATGGGAATGTCTAAGTATGCAGCTGCCCTATACACCTATTCATCTTCAAGCCAAGTGTGGCCCTTCTTTATATGCTTCTCCCAGTAGATAATCACACATATATTTTGCAACCGTTGATAAATTTCATAGCAATTTGTTGTGTATGTGTTACAGGACATAACCAAAAAGAAATGGTACATTTATACAACAGTTCCTGAGCTATAGATAAGAATTAAATATTCATAAATAAATAAATAAATAAGTGAAAGCATTTCTATCAATAAAACATTAACAAGAGCTTATCAGTCATCACACAGGTCAAGTCCAAAGTCAATTGTGTAAATATCGAGACTTTTTTTTTGGCAAGATTTAGTGGCTGACTCTGCATTAGCTGAAGTTAATCTAATGATGTTCTTACTGGAGTTTGCCAGTCAATAATCAATTTTTTCTCTCTCCTGCAAATCCAACCAATACTGTCTCCACTTCAGTAATGATAGAGAAATGTACAACAAGCTTGCACTGAAATTGAACTTCACAGCATATAATGAGGAATATATTCCACAATTCAATCTGGACATAATCAGAAAGGAGGCTCAAATGAGAGATTTCTGAGTTGCTCATCAACAATATATGATGGACAAAGGCTGCAGTCCAGTGCACGTTTTACCTGGAAGTAACTCCCACTGAATTAAGTGCTGCTTACATCTGAGTAGACATTGATAGGATAAGTGTTCAACCAATTCTTCCATACTTGGGCTGTGTACACACCATACATTTAAAACATATTCCAAAGAATACAAACTAGTTCTCTGGTTTCTTCGGATGAAATGTACTTTAAATGTATAGCATGTATGCAGCCTTGATATTGCCTATCTGTCTTCACTCTTGGTATGTTGACACTTTGCCTGATACGTAAGCAATCAGTTCTTTACTGTTTGAATTGTTGGATATTTCCATAGTTCTTAGATGATTGGTGCTCTCAGCAAAATTGTGAATTTCAAGAGTGCCTTCAGTAATAAACAAATGACCCCCAAAGGCTTTCTATTTTGCCAATAGAAGTGAAAACAGATGATTTTTTTTAAAAAAGGAATTGTCTGAACTGCAGTTGTGTGGGTAGAATGGACAAAAAGAATCAATTGGGAAAAGAAAATGTTGTGCCCTCAGGAGGATTATTAAAACAGCTAGATACCCCATGCTGTTCCTTTATGTTAGAAGAAGATGCATTATTCAGGTATAAAAATCTTCCATTATAAGCAGAGAGGAGTCTGCTTAAAAATATTTAAAGGGGTAAAACCAGCATTTTTACAGCAGCAACAAAGGTTGCCACACATTTCTGGCATTTTTTCAAGGCTTACATTCCTTAAGCATTTCTGGCTTGGGGGTCCAGGGGCTGTATGTAGATCCAGCACTGTGAATACCTTGGGCTCAGTGTCATAAGAAAATAAGGCAAGCTTGCTGGAGCAGGCCAATGGCCTATCCAGTCCACCATCCTGTTCTCACAAGAGCCAACTAGAAGCCCTTAGGAAGACCACAAACAGGACATGAGCACAAGAGCACATTCCCTTCCTACAGTTTCCTGCAAGCTGCTGCTGCTGCTTCTTCATCTTCTTCTTCTTTGGCAATCACTCACAGCCAAGTAAGATTGTCTTCCATAAACAAGTTTTTAAAAGTGAGTCCGTAAGTGACTGTGGAAGCCAGTTCTGGACCCACACATCCTTCCACAGTCATAGTGCTTCTGAAAGTGGAGGTAGAACATAGCAATCAGGGTTAGTCACCACTGACAGCAGCATATCATGTCAATTTGCACCACACTGATCCCAAGGCATCCTGAGAAGTATGGCCGGCTGGAAGCAACATGAGGTTCTCTGCAAAGCTTCCTGGTGAGATGCAGTAAGGTAAGTTGCGCAACCCCTCTCTTGAAAATTTCAGAGGAAGCCTAGTCCATCTGAAAGCAGCAGAAAATAACCGCTCCATTTTTCCTGGGGTGGAATATTTTCAGGAAAGTGGAAGGGGTGTGTGTGGCCCAGTCTTAGGGTTAACTTACAGCATTAAATCTTGTTCCATAGGCTTTATCCTATATCTTATGCTATCTTCCTGCCAACCTCACAAGGACTAAGCCTTTTGCTTCTGGCCACATCTACAGCTATCATTTACCCCTTGGAAGGGAATGTGACCCCCGGTCTCAAAAAGGTTCCAAGTTTAATGTCTGATCCAACTGACCTCATAAAAACAAACAGAAGTCTTTTGCCTCTGGTCCTTCCCAGAACGGAAAATTACCATCTGAACGTTCTCCACCCCAGTTCTAGGTCTGATTCCACCTACCTGATTTAAAAAACTCCACCCAAACCCAAGTCCCTTCTTTTCCAGTGTGGCTGGGTTCTTATGAACTAATTCATGAAGAACACAGAAAAGAAGTCTGTTGCTGCAAAGGACTCCCCCTCCTTTCCCCACAAAGAGGGTTGAGACACAGTTTAGCTAACTGTGGTTTTGGCTTATTAGATTGGAATACTGTAGCGTTCTTTCAGACAAAGGAGCACTATATTGAAAGATTTTGAAAGAAATCCCCCCAATGCTCTAAGCCACCCACCCCAGTGTGTCCTGGAGGCTTTCCTCTCCCCGTGCCAGATATTAGGAACTATTGTATCCCACACACAGCAAGACAGAGAGGTTCTAAACTTTAAAAAGATTACTTGTGGGTATTTTGGCAGGACATGTAGATATTTCCATCTGTAACGTCTCTGACCAAATCCTTGTGGGCATTTCATGCCTTTGACAGCCATTATTATTGCAATCCCATCCTGTGTCCAAGTTGAAACAAAAATCAAACGTTGCTCTTTTTTCCCCCTTCACATGAAAACTCTGTTAATGAGATGCAGGAAAGTATCTGGGTAATGCGGTCATTTTTGGCAGTGCTCACTCCTTGAACATTTAAACTCCAGTAAGTGGCACTGGCTACATGCTGAGTAGTGGGAAACAGGATTCTTTGTTGATAAATAGTGCAGGGAGGAATGGTTCCAATTAAATTCAGGCAGCGTGAACTTTGTAGAGTTGGTTTTCTTTCTTTTTGGATTGTTCTGCTCTTTGTAAAATTCCACTTTGCAGATGAAGCTATTGGAGAGAGAGAGAGAGAGAGAGAACTCAGGGAAGATTGGTGATTTGCTAAAATTCCATGCATGACTTTGACCTCCCAAACAGTATACGGATCTTGAGAATAGCTTGGATGGAGACACACCTGTAACGTAGGTCAGGGGTAGTCAATGTGCTGCTCTCCAGATGGTGCTGGACTATAGCTTGTATCAGCCTCAGCCAGCATGGATAATGGTTAGGGATGATGAGAGTTGTAGCCCAACAATATCTGGAGGGCTTGACATTAGCTGTCCCTGCCTTAGATCAAATTAGATCTAAGTAAATCAAATTAGCTGTGCAGGCAGTGAAACAGGATAGAAATAATAGAATCCTGGAATCGTAGAATTGTAGAGTTGGAAGGGACCCCTATGGTCATCTAGTCCACCTCCCTGAAATCCCAATTGAAGCCTCTGTGATATGGTGAACATGTGGAAGGAGGATGGGATCATTTCTGCAGGCAACAACATTCCATGCATTTACTGGACCTTGTGAACAAAATCTTGCATGAGCACACCTTGATTGATGTAGTTTCCAACTCTGCAATATATGGATATGAGCAGTGTTGTTTGATGTGCATAAGAGCCTGAGCATAATTTGTGATAAATAATTAAGGGTCAGGGGCAAACCAGTTGTTGTGATTCCCCCCCCCCCAACTTCTCACATCATCATTTCTACAGTGAATGCATTGTGGATGCTACAGTTATCACCAGTTAACCACAGTTTAGTGTTAGGTGCAAGCCCTAAACTGTGGGTATCTTAACTATGGTTTGTTGAAAGAAGGCAGCTTCATAAACCACACTTTGAAGTTGGTTTGTTTCAGACAAATTAACACAAGATGCGGTGGTTAATAAAAAATGGAAGCGAAAGCTTCCAAATTCTTCCTTGTTGCCATGCTGGGAGGCAGGAGCATGAGGAGAGAATAAGTTTCATCCTCCAAGAATACACTATGCCTTCTTTAGGGCTGCCATATATCTGGATTTCTCCGGACATTTTTGGGATTTCAAAGACAGAATTGATGTCGGGGGGGGGGGGGGACATGGTCTGAGCAGGGGCCAGTGCTATTTTTTTTCTAGAAAAAGAGGTGCTGTAACTCATCATGAATGCTGCCCTCATTCTCTTGAAATGGCTAAGAGAGGTGCCGAAATTGAGCTCCGGTGAGTTCCAGCTGAAAAAAAGCCCTGGCAGGGACTGTTGTACTTTCAACATCTGAAATGTAATATCTGTTTGTGTTACACTTCTCAGATGTTGCAGCGAGGAAATTTCAGAAGTGCAAAACTTCGCTCTTTAATGAGACTACAACAACAACAAATCCAAAGACTTTATAGTCACATTTGGAACGGCACTGTATCCTCACTTTGCCATCCCCACCCCAAAAGTCCTATCACATTCTATAACTCCCCCCCCCACCTATGCAATCTGGGTAGTTCTTAGAGTGATAAGGTTTTGTTTCCTTTCTAAAAGCCACAAGAGCATGTAAGAGAGCAAAGATAGTCATTGTGACATGGGAGCAAATCTTGCAGGTACTAAGATAAAGTGACAATGTTCTTGTAGGGAAGAAAGGCTTGTATATTCAAAGAAAAGAGCTATTCTTTTTGTGTGTGTTATGCCTCGGTTACCTGAAGAGCTTTTATCATGAAATTCACTTGTATTAAACAGGATCATATTCTCTAAATCACAGCCACACTCTCTAATAAAAAGGGATAATTGTCAAGCTCACAAAGGGGGGAGGAGGGTTGGTGGGAGTAGGGAAAAGTGTAAATTCATTCTGACTTCCTCCAACCCACAGGAGGCTTCTAAAGCATACAGCCCGAAAAGGAGAACAACGCTTTGGAAAAATTCATTTGGGAGCAGACATACGTCTCTTTGAGAGATCTGTAAGGTATTAAGCTCAGCTGTTTTCCATGCACAAAGAATTCATTGTTCATTACAACCTATATAGAGAAATACACACACACACACACACACACACACACACACACACACACACACACATTATAAAGCAGAGATGGGAAACCTTTTTTTCTGACCCAAGGGCCACATTCCCTTTTGGGAGCTTTCTGAGAATCACATGCCAGTGGTGGGCGGGGCCAGAGGCAAAAGTGGATAAAGGAAGAACATGAATTTTACAGTAGGCTACTTTCTACACACACTCACACACCCTTCTTCATCCCTCATCCAGCCAAGCAAGAGACATTATCACCCTCAAGAGGCTGCGAAGCAGGGGCAGTGAAGGTTGTGGGTTGGGTTTGGGGCTCTGCCTGGGTAGGGAGTATGGTATAGGGAGATTTCTGAGGGCCAGATGGAGAGGTCTGGAGGGCTGCATTCAGCCCCAAGCTTGAGGTTTCCCGTTCCTGAGCTATAATGTAAGAACCTAATAACCTCCCATAAATCATATACTTTCCCCAAAAGGTGTCTTGGGGAAAATTGGCAATATTCAGGGTGGGTGGGCAAATTCTCAGAATCTGTGGGTGAGGAAGTGCTTGCCTTTACAGCCAGGGGCCCCATTTAAAGCAGTATCCTACCACTTTAAGCAGAATGGCTTCTCCCAAAGAACCTTGGGAACTTTCTTCAGGGTGCTGAGAGTTGTTAGGAAATCCCATATTCCCCTCAGAAAGCTACAATTCCCAGAGTTCCCTATGAAGAGGGATTGACCATTCGACCATTGAATTTAGGGCTTCATAGTTGTTCCCTATTCCTAGAGAACTCTAGGAACCGTGACTCTTTGAAAGGGAGAGTAATAATCATAATCACAACAATAATAATTTTATTAGCTAAGACCACTAACTGAGAATTTTCAACCTGGTCACCAGCCTTTCCTTCCCAAGTTCCATTGGGAAAGAGATGGCAGTGAAAACTGATAAATAACAGATGGAGGTTTGTCATACGGAGAGAGAGATGGCGCTGAGTGTATGGCTTTGGGAAAGAAAGGTAGCAGACTTGCCAAACGCATTCTCACTCCCACTTTTTCTCCCTGGCCATACCACGCCAGTTTTATGATGAAGGGTGTGTCACAGGGTTTTTCAAATGGCATTTAGAAGCACATTTATTTTAACTGTCGTGCAACAAATCTTCAAGAGAAAACACTTTCCCTCTTAGCACTGACTTTGCTCCCACAACTGCTGTCTCCTTTAAGTTGCGAGGTAGCTGACAGATAATCTTAACTGTCTTCTTCCCCTTTACTTTCTGCAGGAAACAGGATTCCAGGAAGACAAGTTACCACAGTGATTTTTCTAGGAGTGCCATTCCTCATAAGGGATTTTGTGCCCTTAGAAGGAAGGATATTTGTCTCTCTCCTTTCCTCCCCAACAAGAAGTGAATTCATAAATAACTATCTAACTGTTCTCTGGCAGGAACACAGGGTAGTGTCTCATACCACATCATCTGGCCCACTAGTGTCAACTCTGACTGATAGTGGCTCTAGTCTCAGGCCAAAGTCTTTGTCATCATTTGATACTTGACCTTTTTAACTGGAGTTTATTTACTTGTTGCATTTATATCCACTTTTTTCTCTCTCCCAAGGAACATGGTTATTGCCCTCCTCATTTAATCCCCACAACAACCCTGTGAGATAGGTTAGGCTGAGAGGCAGCGACTGGTCCAAGGTTGCCCAGTGAGCTCCATGTCTGAGTGGAGATTTGAATTCTGGTCTCCCAGGTCCTAGTCCAGCAATCTAACCACTGCACAATACTGGCTCCAGGGAATGAACCTGGGAGAAGGTGTACGTAGCTGGCCCATAAGGACAAAAGTGGCAGTCAACCACTAATAGTACTCCCAGAAGCCCCCAGGAGTGGTGTGCCTTTTGACAAAGCCCCCCATGAAATTCTTACGAGGAAGCTGGTAAAATACGGGTTGAATGAGGTAACTGTTAGGTGGATTTGTAGCTGGTTGACTGACCGAAGCCAAACAGCTCAACACAGTATTCCAGGTGTGGTCTGACCAAGGCAGAATAGAGTGGTACCCAAAGAGTACTCATTAATGGTTCCTCATCATCCTGGAAAAAAATAACAAGTGGTGTAAATGTGCCCAGCACACTGAAATTTATTGTCTGTAATTTGGTAATTTATTTATTTGTTGGTTTATTTAATGCTTTTTTATCCCACTGCTCCCCCAAACAGCACAAGGTGGCATAAATAGATCTCCCCTTCCACCTTTAATCACCTTGTGAAGTCGGTTAGACTGAGAGTAAGTGACAGGCCTATGACTGAGTAGGAATCTGAACCCTGCTCTCCCAAGTCTTAGTCTGTCAAGAGCATCTCCGGCATTGCTGAAGAGCTCAACAGCAAGACAACTTTGTTGACACTGTTGGATTGCACCTACTTTCTTC
Source organism: Podarcis siculus (assembly GCA_034642415.1). Lineage (NCBI taxonomy): Eukaryota > Metazoa > Chordata > Lepidosauria > Squamata > Lacertidae > Podarcis > Podarcis siculus. The sequence goes on from JAXCMG010009815.1 coordinate 26,958, forward strand.
TAATTTTCTAATTGAAGCACACTGCAATGGAGGGAAAACTGCATGCGACATATTCTGCCTTGCCCAAAGTGCAGCAGAATGATTGGGGGGGGGGGGGAGAAAAAAAATTAGAAAATGCTTCCTAATGGCAAGAGGTGTTCAGCAGTGCAACAGACATCTGCAGGATATCATGGGCTCTCCTTCGAGGGAGGTATTTAAACAGAGACCGGATGGCCATCTGTCAGGGGTGCTGAAGATTGCACTGCAGATCTTGCATGGAGTAGGGTTTGAAGTAAATGGCCACCGAAGTCCCTTCCAGTTCTACGAAGTACACCAGTTAGGCCGTGATGATGGAAGACCAGGCTTCAAGCCCCACTGCGGACGTGGATTACTCATTTGCTTTTATTTCAGCCTTACCATCTGATGCAAAAAGATCCCGAAGGACACTATCGTAAAATAATAAAATGCAATTAAACTGGAGCTTTCGTTCCCTCCAACTGATCACACATCTCTTGGGTGGCCTCCCCACCAGTTCCCATTATGTCATTCTGGGTACTTTCATTCTCTTTCATCTTGCCTTGTATTCTTCTGACAGTGATCTCTCAAAGACCTTCTGGGAGGTTGCTATTAGACCAAAGATTACATATGCAGTCTGGCATCTCTCTTCATTTTCTTTGGCAGTATCTTATGCTTATGTGTTATTTTTACCTGTCTTCTCTCTAAGGAACTCAGGTGGCATATCAGGTTCATGCCTCTCAATGTATCTTCACAGCAACCCTGTGAGGTAGTGTAGGGTGTGACTGGACCTAGGTAGGTCACCAGGTGAGCTTCATAGCTGAGAGGGAATTTGAACCTGGGTTTTGCAATGTCAAGGTACATCACTTTAGCACATCAATATCACAGTGGTTTTCAGGTTATAGCACTCATAACCCTCAGATATTCACATGGTTTAGTTTCTCTCAATAAGGAGAACTTCACAATCTGCTTGGGGCACACGAATCTCGATGGAAATTATAAAGTTCCAGGGAGGGTCAGAACCAGAGACACCTTCCTCCCAGCAGACACAGTTTTCATTTGCAGCTGGCAGACCTGCTCTGCAAAGAGGCAGGAAATACATGGGAGCTTTTGGTCATGGCAGCTTCTCCCTGATTCTTCCCTGGCAGGCTGTTTTGGAAGGGAGTCTAATCTTTTTCAAAGGTGGCTTTCAACATGTTTCCAGAACATAATGAGGGGTTTCAGGGCCATGTCTACTATCTTCTTGACCATCTGCATTCAGCAGAAAGCCTGAAGGGTTAGCATATAGGTCGCTTTCAGTATATATATATATATATTTGTTGTTGTTGTTGTTTAGTCGTGTCCGAAACTTCATGACCCCATGGACCAGAGCACACCAGGCACTCCTGTCTTCCGCTGCCTCCCGCAGTTTGGTCAAACCAGCGGCGTATTACCCATTAGGGTTAGTGGTGCCCTACACCACGGCACGCGCCCATCAGGGGCGCCCATCAGCGGGAGTCCGGGACCCAGGGACACTACGCGGTGGCAGGGCGCCAGGATGAGACAGTGGTGAAGGCTAAATTGCACTGGGGCGGGGCAAACTGCTGTCCGCCCTTGGGGGGGTTTGCTTTCCCCCGCACTTTCCCTTTTTCTGTCCCCCCCTTTTTTCTGTGCGGGAATTTTCCAGCGGGAGCTTTTCAGGAGCAAAGTTGGACTGTTCCCTTCTTTTGGCGCTCTCGGGGAACTTGCGCTTTGCAAATACCGTAATCTCTCTCTTCCCCGCCATCGTCCATCCCGCCGTCGTCTCTTCCCCGCCCCTCTCCCCAGTGTGCGTCCTCTCCCAAACCCAGACGCCCCCCTCCTCTCTCCTTTCCCCCAGCACCAGTGGCGTAGCGTGGGGGGTGCAGGGGGTGCCGGCCGCACCGGGCGCAACATCTGGGGTTAGGGAAATCCATGGGTTAGGGGGCGAAAATCCACAGGTTAGGGGGCGCAAATTACTTGCCTTGCCCCGGGTGCTGACAACCCACGCTACGCCACTGCCCAGCACAGAGTTCCCCCTAACGGTTAACCATGTGGGGGAGGAGAGGGCGAGAGCAGGAGAAAGGGCGAAAGCAGGCGAGATGATGATTATTAAAGAGGAAAAAGGCACGACGAGGGGAGGGGGCTTGGAAAGGAATGTGTTTGCGGCAGCTGCGGTGGCAGCAGCAGCAGCTGGGGAGGAGGAGGGCGAGCGTCGATCGTGTAATGAAATAATAAACCAAAATCTTGAAGTCTGATTTGGGGGGGGGACCCGGAGAAGTGAACTCTGTGCAATGCAAAAAACCCCAAAACACGCACATGCACACCCACCCACACCCTCCCCTTCTTGAACGTCCAGGTCTTGCAGAAAGATCATAAAGGAGGGAGGGGGAATGGGAAGGAGGGAGGAGGAGGAGGTGGCCAAGGCAATGGGAAGTCCCCATATGATGGTGGTGCAGGGGCTCTAAGATGCAGCTTCCCGGCTGCCTCCACCTTCCCTGACCCCAGTGCTGTGAAGGGAGGCTTCATGCTGCCTATCAGAGCAGCCCTGATCCCAACTCCTACTTGCGTGCAAGCAGGAGTGAGGTGGGGGGATCTCTCAGCTGTGAAGGGAGGCTTTAGGCTACCTATCGGAGCTTGCATGGAAGCAGGAGGGGGCACGGATATCTCAGGAAGAGAGAAGGAAAGCGAGAGGGAGGGAAGGAAAGTGAAAGAAATTGAGCTCAGTCATTGAGCTCAGTCAGTCCCAGTTAAGCTTCCCAGTTAAGTTAAACTTTCAGGTTTCCAAATAAATGGTTGAGACTGTAAATAACTTTCTGAGGACAGCTAGTGTAGGGATTCGAGAGTTCAAACCCTGCCTCTCCACATTACTTGGTTAATTATGCATATATATGCATATATATTTAGGAGTCTGATCCATTAAATTCAGTGGTTCTTACTCCAAAGGGCGTAGAGGATTACTCAGAAGTAAGCCCCATTGAGCTCCTCAGCCGCAAATAAGCATGTCCGTGAGTTTGAAACCTGTGAAATTCTGTATCAACTTATCTAGAAGTCCCATTGAACTGAATGGGATTTGCTTCTAAGTAGACAAGCATCGGATGGCACTGTAAGTCACCATCTTTTTACACTCTCATGTCTGCATTGGGGGGGGGGATAAAATATGGGAATGTAAGTGGGGTTTATTCTAAGCTCTGACCCCCCCCAAGCAGCCAGCATACTGCCCATCCCCAGAATGAATGAAATGAAATGAAAGAGGGAAGAGAAAATAAGAATTAACACAGAAAGAGGCAGGGAAGAAGGGTGGGGTGGAAATCACAGGAAGAAGACTTGAAATTTGGGGAAACGAGAAAGACAGTGAGGGAGCAAGAAAAAGCAAAGTTTCATTGAAAAGAATGCAGTAGTAAGGGGATTCACACTACCACAGTTTCTTGGGCAAAGTGATTTGGGAAGGTTTGTAATAAGTATTATGGGTGCAGGCTCTCAATCATGCCATCGGAAACCTTGATTGCACAGGGTCTACACATGTACAGTAGGTGCATAAGGTCCCTGTTCAGACCTGCTGCCAGATGAATGAAAGTGAGGAGGGTGGATCTAGTGGACATGGTGGGAAAGGGCTGGTCCCTCCTTCACCCATTCAACAACAACAACGAAAATGGAGGGGCACTTCTGAGAAACACTTCTGAGATGCTCTATTCTTGTCTTCTACTAATGCAGTGCTGGGTGAGTCCCCCAATACACAGATTATTGTTCATAGAGTAATAAGAATATTTCTGAACTGCATCTTCTTTCATGTCCTGAACACAGAAAACTGCCTCATACCGAGTCGGACCATTAGGATCCATCTAGCTCAGTATTGTTTATAATGATTGGAACCAGTACTCCAGGATTTCAGACAGAGGTATCTTCCAGATCCACCTGGAGATGCAGTGAATTGAACCTGGGGCTTTCTGCATGCAGATCGGATGCTCTACCCCTGGACCACAGCTCTTCCCATCTCCATTGGTCATGCTAGCTGAGGTTGATGTGTGTAATATAAAACATCAGAGGGGGGCGCATAAGCTCTGTACTCTTGCTTTAAGGCAACTGCAAGTCTGAATGAGCACATCACCATTTTGAACATGTGCTAAAATGACCACAGGAGTCTGGTACATTAGGGGATATTTTGGATTAATCATTGCCCTTGACCTTCTCATTTTCCATTTTCTGGACAGGCTGTTGTGATTATTAATTACACTTGGAAAGTTATTTATCAGCTCTGCAGTCAAAAGCACAACTGAAGCTTTAGCCGTGCTCGCTAAGCTTAATAGTTGCCGGCACCCTGAACGGCAATTGGATTTTTTGCTCTTTCTGTGCCCTCGATCATGTCGTTGAATGATTGGGCTGAATTCAGAGCTCTGGAACCAAGAGAGGTTTCCCTGAAGACTCCATGGCTGCCACTTCAAAAGGTCAATTCCAAGAATGGATTTCTCAACTCAAGATTGATCTCTGCTAATGCAAGAGACAAGCCTTGTCTGGTTTCAAAAGGCATGCTGAGCCAAGACTAGACTGGGGAAGCAGAGAAAACCACAAAAAGAAAGAGAGATTGGGACTTCCAAAACGTGGAGCAGCATTGCTGGCTTTCTTGATTTGTTTCCCTGTGTGTGGATGCATAATTGGACACAATGTAACATAGGCTTGCTTCTAAAGCTCTGAGAGATGTGGTGATGTGCAGTGGGGAAGGAATTGGGGTAAACGAACACACTTCACTTCTCCCCTACCCCCTGCTTTTCTCCTGCAACCTTCTTCCCACCTGCTTTCTCCTACTTTACTCCACAAGCATGTGTTTAGAATCTGGCTGGGTAGGAATCAATAGGGAAGGGTTGAGACTGCAGGAGGGAGTTTTTTGAACTTCTGCCCCCTTTGAACTCACTCTAACTTCTAAACCAGGGAGGGAGAACCTATGGTTCTCCAGATGTTGCTGCACTTCAGAACTTCACTTACCGTTGTCCATGATGGCTAGGACTGATTGATGATTAAGTAAAACAACAACTGAAAGGCCACAGTTTCTTGACCCTGTTTTAAACCCTGCAATACCTTTGGCACCCATCTCCTCATTGGCAGGTGAGGACACAGAACCCTCAAAACTCAAGAGTTCTAATCCTTATGGCTATATTCTGCTTCCACTATTGCACACAGTATGTTTCTGAATATCAGTTGCTGGAAACAATAGGAGGGGTGAGTGCTGCTGCGGGTCTTCTGTTCTTAAGAGTCATTGTAAGAACAGTGACCTGGATTGGTTCCAAAATCAAAAACAGTACAAAACTAGGGTTGGTAATGTCCAAATTGGGATTTTGGAGGATTCACCATCCTTATGGCTCAAGATGGCTCCCTTTGCTTTGCTTTAGTTCTCCTTGCCTAAAAAGAGAACTTAAGATGTGAATGTCTTTGGCTTGGAAGTTGCTGAAAAGATCCCCCCCCCCCATTTCATTTTTTTAAAGAGATGATTTGGAATAAAAGAATCATCAAATTGAAGGGCTGGAAGAGGTGCCAAATGACATCTTAGAAATAATGGTTTACCATGTATAGCATTTACCTAAGGAATTGAATAAGCTGCTTAAAATGTTTATGTGATTTTTGGAGCATTGTATGCCTATTTTTAATAATAACAATAAATGTTAAGAAATATGGCTAAGAGTTCCATATCCACTGCAAATCTCCCAAGTGGTTGTGGTTGTGGTGGAACCTTGCATATTGAACATATAATGAAGGACTTTGAAGAAGACAAAACTCAAAAGACAAAACCAAATATTTCTCCCTCTCTTATATTGAAAATGAAGTTTGTTGTCCCTGAAGAGGTAGAAGCAGTCAAAACAAGGTTTCTGTACTGCTTACTGTGATTAATCTCATTATTTCTGAGAGATTAGCTAAAGTTGCTGTTGTTATAAACAACAGTTTGATTGAGGCATCAAAGGTAAATCAATGGATAGAGAACATGGACCCAAACATTATAAGTTGAAGAACCTGGTATTGATTGTAACCACTTACCCCAGGCAATGCTGGGATAGGAATAGCTCCACTAATTGGATGCGACTTCCTTTACAGGTTAGCTTCATAGAAAACTTTCCCCTTCAGTTTGTATCATCATTTCATATACACCAGAGGTGAACAATGTCCGGCAGGTGGGGTTAATACTCTGCTCCCCCACCCTCTATGGGTCACTTTGACAGATGGGTGGGGCTGCCCACCTGTCAATTGGCTGACATCACTATGATGCCAGGTGACCCATCTTCAAAGGAAATAATTGGGAGTGCACTCTCAAGTGTGCTTCCAGTTCCTTCCTTTGCAGCCCGGATTGAACTCAAGGTGGGCTGCAAAGAGAGTTTGCAGTCAGCACCAAATGGATGATTCGTGCTGAGTGCAGCTGATTCCAGCAGGATTTGCAATCAGCGCTAATGAGCACAAGAACTTTCCTACCTGTGCCCTATTCCGGAGAAGCAACCAAAACCGATGCTCCAGAAAAGGGTGAAATAATAGGGTCATCTTTTAAACATTTCCTTCTACCCAGCTCCTAATATGATGATTCCTTAAATGGATGTTGCCTTGGTTCTATTCTTGCTCTGCTGGACAGCTCCCTAGTGTAGTATGATGAGAGGAACCTTGTCACACCATAGAGGAGGGGTGGGGAACCTCAGGCCTAGGAGTGGAATGTGGTCCTCCAGGACTCTCTAGCCACCCTTCAGAACTCTCTTCAGGACACATTCCCTCCCTAGCCACATCCCCTCTTTCCAGGTAATTCCTTTTCACCAACTTTTCTTCACGCCTCCCTTAAGTGTTTTTGCTTGGCTGCAATGCATTCTTGAATTCTGATAACACCTTTTGCTTGTCTGGATGAAGGATAGAGAGGGTGTGTAAGAATGTGATACAAAAGTAAAATGTAGTTCCACACACTTTAGCCTCTGGGCCCGCCCACCATTGGTATGTGTCCTTCCAGAATGTCGCCCAGAGGATAAAGCAGCCATTAGGCTGAAAAGAGCTTCCCTATCCCTGCTTTAGAGGGTTGGCAAAACACCTGAAACATGTTAGAATTCCTGCTCTGTGATTGCAGCCATGGGATTGTTGTCTTTCACATGACGGTATATGTTTTGACTGCACAGAGTGGGAAGTGATGGAGGCAGGATGTTAGTGTTACTGTGTTCTGTGAAGTGGGACTATTGTCCTTTGTTTTTTCTCTTTGCTGTCTGATGCTAGAGAGAGAGGGAGCCATGTCGCAGTGCTCCGTGTATGTTTATATGTAAATAAAGTAGATTAGCCAAAATGCTGAGTTGCTGAGGTCTGTCACGCGAACCGCAAAGACTCTGCAGATCCCTAAGTGTGCCGATGTCTGTTGACATCGGTCGTTGTGATGTTCGGACTGAAGAAAGCTTTTGAAATTCCCGAACAATCGACCAGGAGGGAGAGAACATGCCAGTTGGGCATGTGTCTCTGCCAGGGTCCTACTTGAGTGTAGGACGAGCTCCTAACAATACACACTCTTAGCCATTATGCTACAACAGTTGTTGTTGTTAGTTAAATTTGTATACCTCCTTTCTTCTGAAGAGCACAGAGTGGTTCACAACATAAAAATATAAAATACATAATAAAAAGTACATAATAAAACAAAAGCAAAACACACCATTGAAGAAAAGACCTGTTCCCATGTTGCCACCTCGTGAGGGAGACACCCAAAAAACGGCCTCAGATGATGATTGCAGGGTCTGGCTCGGTTCATATGGGAGCAGACGGTCCTTGAGGTATTGTAGTCTTGAGCTATTAAGGCTTTATAGGTCAAAACGAGCACTTTGAATTGGGCCTAGAAACTATAGTCACATCTGCACCTTAAATTTAAAGCATTACGATGTCACTTCAACAGTAATGGTGTCTGTCAAAGAATCCTGGGGACTGCAGTTTGCTATGGGTGTTGAGAGTTGTTGGAGATCCCTGTTCCCCTCACAGAACTTAAATTGTCAGAGTGGTTTTACAGTCCATCCCTTTTCCCAGAGAACTCTGGGAATGATTTATCTGTGAGGGGAATAAGGAGTCAGCACCCTTAACAAACTACCGTTCCCAAGATTCTTTGGGGGAAACCCATGCCAAAGTAGTATATGAGTGTTTTAAATGTGTTATGTGGATGTGGCCTATTTCTGGCTTACTTTATCTCTCTCAGAGTGGAGTATTCAGCCCATCCTCTGCCATTTTGCCTTGGGAATTGTCTTGATCTAGCCCCGCCCTTGAGTCTCTTGCTCTTACCTGTGTTCCAAACAAAACACTGCATCATGGTGTGCCTGTCTTTAAATTCATGCGGCATTACAGCATTGCCTTGGCTCTCTCCCTCTTCCACCGCCCCCTCCCTTCTTTCTTGCTTTCCTCTGTCATGAATGCTGTTAACATAACTGCAAGAAGACCAATTGTATTGGGAACTGGCAGCTGCGCTTGAGGCTCAGGAGCAGAAAAGAGAGATCAGTTACAGCAATTTCTTTTTGATTTCTAAAGGGATTGCCAAAGAACTCATCCCTTTGAAGGAAAAAAAACCTTACTGCCCCTTTGTATGGGAAGTTTTTATATTATTATTAACTTAAAGAAAATGTCTTTTGTAATAAAAGGGAGAACATTTACTCTAGAGGAATTGTAGGTGGCCCATATAGACCTCCAAAAGATATTTGAAGCACTAACTAGAAGGAGAAGGGTTTCAAGTCTTGAAGGAAAGCAGCAATTTAAAACAGTTCTGTGGAGGCATAATTCAGGGCCATCTATTTTGAACTAAATAGGGGAAAATATTTTCCACTGCGTCTCTGTGCCAGCCTAGAACCATCCAAACCAACATTTCATACTTCCAAAGGTTGGAGAAACATCACATAATGTTAATGTCATTTCATTTTCAAAGCTTATATACTGCTAAAAATAACAAAATGTCTAAGTGATTCACACATATTACAATAATAAAATGCTGGCATGTGTTTTTTAATTTATCGTTGACTTTAATGATTCTTTGAAGGTTTTAAATTGTTGTTTTTAACTGGTTGGTTTTTTTTTTACTGATAATTTCATTGTTCTGTAATTTTTGTAAACTGTTTTGAGGTTGTTGTTTTTTAAAATCAAGTAATATATAAATTTTATATCAAATGCGAATTAGGCAGATTCTTGTAAAAATTAGAATGGAACCATTCCTCCCCCCCCCCCCCAAGTCTACTTCTCACTTGCATTTTCTATTCCTTCTTGGATGATGGCAGAAGATCACAAATAGTACAATGTATTTTGTATAGCTAAGCCTTTACCTCTGTCTTCAGTACATTGTATTTTATTTCATTGCTATGGCTAGTGGCTGATCCAAATAAAGATTCTTCTGATCTGATCACAAATAGTAATTTTGAAAGTGAGCAAATGTGAATCTATTGTTAGCTTCTCACATCATAAAATGCTTTAAAAAAATCTCGTTGTTTTGGCACCTGGAAAGTACTTTTTTGTTTTCCTGGGCCCTAAGGCAGCGCCAGTGATGGGATGTTTTGACTCCTGACTATGTTTTTAATATGCAGTTTATTACTATGTTGTATTCTTGTTGCAAGCCACTTTGGGTCTTTCTGTTGTGGGAAGTTTCTCATAAATTCAGTAAACCTAACCTACAACTGAATTACCCTGAGGAACTTCCATAAAGCATAATAGGTCATATTAGGAAAGAACATGCTAATCACAGAGACAATCAATCAATAGATCTCATAGCCATTGAGCTGGGAGGCTTTCCCTCCATATTAGTTAAAAATCACAGCCTAATGCCTTATGGATCTTGGGATGCGGGTGGCGCTGTGGGTAAAAGCCTCAGCGCCTAGGGCTTGTCGATCGAAAGGTCGGCGGTTCGAATCCCCGCGGCGGGGTGCGCTCCCGCTGCTCAGTCCCAGCGCCTGCCAACCTAGCAGTTCGAAAGAACCCCCGGGTACAAGTAGATAAATAGGGACCGCTCCGGCGGGAAGGTAAACAGCGTTTCCGTGTGCTGCGCTGGCTCGCCAGATGCAGCTTTGCCACGCTGGCCACGTGACCCGGAAGTGTCTCCGGACAGCGCTGGCCCCCGGCCTCTTGAGTGAGATGGGCGCACAACCCCAGAGTCTGTCAAGACTGGCCCGTACGGGCAGGGGTACCTTTACCTTTACCTAATGCCTTATGGATATGTGTTGCTGCAATGATGTGGTAAGTGGTTATTGACAATGCAGCATCCTATGTCACGAGTAGCTGAGCCTAGGTAGAGATGACTTGTTGCTTTTTTTAATATACATTTTTATTAGTTTTTACATATATTTTCCAAACAGAACATATCATCTCATCTCATCTTATACAACATTTTGGCTATTTTAGCCTGAGACTTCCATCAACATCTAATGATTTTCAAAACTCATCTCGTAATCTTACAGTTGTTATCCTAACTATTACTTTTAATAATCCATAACTTAAAATCCATTCTCATAAATCTTTTCTGCAATATTTCATATAGTTCTCCTTACAAAACTTCTTGTAGTCGTACAAGCGTAGTCAGTTGGTTACAATTGTCTTTCAAATAACTCGTATATTTACTCCAATCTTTCAAGAATTTCTGATCCTGCTGGTTTTGAATTCTCCCTGTTATCTTATCCAGTTCTGCGTAGTCCAGAGATGACTTGTTGCTTAGGTACAGCTTAATGTGAGAGCATTCTTTAAGTGAAGCAAAACTCTGATATATACCATGTGCTGGACAGATCCAAAGTAACTGAAAGGTCTTTTTGAGTGCTCATGCAAGACAATCCTCTTTAGTTAGTCTTGCACTCATTCCACATGATATTTGCTTGCTTCTACTGTGTTTTCCATTTTTAGTACAAAACTAGGTGCAGGTCAATTCTGAGTCCAGGGTAGCTGTCTACCAGCTTCATCTGGTACGCAGGCTGAGACCCTACCTGCCCACGGACTGTCTCACCAGCGTCATGCATGCTCTGGTTATCTCCTGCTTGGACTACTGCAATGTGCTCTACGTGGGGCTACCTTTGAAGGTGACCCGGAAACTGCAACTAATCCAGAATGCAGCAGCTAGACTGGTGGCTGAGAGTGGCCGCTGAGACCATATAACACCGGTCTTGAAAGACCTACATTGGCTCCCAGTGCGTTTCCAAGCACAATTCAAAGTGTTGGTGCTGACCCTTAAAGCCCTAAACCACCTTGACCCAGTATACCTGAAGGAGCGTCTCCACCCCGTCGTTCTACCCGGACACTGAGGTCCAGTGCCAAGGACCTTCTGGCGGTTCCCTCACTGCAAGAAGTGAGGTTACAGGGAACCAGGCAGAGGGCCTTCTTGGTAGTGGCACCCACCCTGTGGAACTCCCTCCCATCAGATGTCAAGGAAATAAACAACTGTCTGACTTTTCTAAAAGGCTTCCCTGTTTAGTTTTTAATGTTTGAAGTTTTATTCTGTTTCGAATGTTCTGTTGAAAGCTGCCCAGAGTGGCTGGGGAAACCCAGCCAGATTGGTGGGGTAGAAATAAATAATAATAATAATAATAATAATAATAATAATTTATTATTATTACCAATGGTTAGAAAAAACAGCTCCAGTGTAGGGGCTGGAGGTCAGGACACAAGCAGGGAAAGACTGTTCATGAAAAGCAGCAAGCTGTGGGATCTGAAATGAATTGCAATCCTTCTGGGTGGGTGATTGGGCACTTTTCATCTTCCTTCCTTCCCTACCCCCAGGCTGATTCTTTCCCCCTCTCCCACCCTCAAAAAAGCTTACCTGGGATGAGAGAAAGCAGGTGGCAGATCCAGCCATTGCTTGGGTGAAAGAGGCTTGCCTGGCCTCTCTCTCTCTCTTCCCCTGCCTCCGCTAAATTATATTTTACAAATGATTTGTGTCCCACCCCCTTAAACATGAGCCACAAACATTATGGATGCCAGATTTCAAAATCTGGCACAAGATGTACTCTCCAGCTCCCTAGTGCATAAATTTATGGACACACAGCATTTGCTTCTAATGAGCAATTTGCTTGTAAAACAACAAGAAATCCAAGCCAATTGCTGTAGAAAGCATACGCGCACACACAATACTGTAAAGTTGCAGCTACTTTTTAATTATTGATGCCAGTCTTGCAGCATATGTTATAGGTATTGAATGATAGGGTGCTAAATATTTTGACACTAATTATCTCAAGAGCTGAAGGCAAACTAGTTGTGTTTGGAACTAATTTAAATCATTTGCTAGGCTCTCTTAACGAAATGTACTGGAACAGGTTCAAGAGTCCGATGTTTCCAGAGTCTGAAGATAGAATGCCATTCCTGTCCTTCTGATGGGTGCAGACCCTCCCCCCCCCGGGAAGGACGAAGGGTATGAAGGAAAGAGAACATGTGAGTCTGTTGAGCCAATCAGCTTAGGAGCTGGCATGCACTTTTTATTGGCAATGCCACCCTGAGCTCATCCTCTTCTTCATTGGTAGCATCTGCCCTCCCATCCTTGGCTAAACCCTCGAGAGATGAATAAGAAGTTTTGGGGTGTTCCTTAGTTGGCCTTGGGTGCACCTTTTCCCAGTTACTCCATGCTGTCCTTAATTTGCTTGGCTTCTGGTAAGTCTGGTCTTTTTGATTTGAATTGCAATGGGCATTTAGTGCAGGTAGGAAAGTGAACTGAAGCACTATTGCTGAGCATCTTGTGAGGCTGCTTGTTTTGATGATCCTGGAGCCTGGTGGTGTCTGCTACCTGCTGAATGCTGAATAGGAATGGCGGTACCAATAAATTAACACACAAACACAGGACTGCCCTTTAGGGAGAGGTGGAAATTATCACCTCTCCTTATTTACTTGCAGCTTTTCAACTCTAACTCCTTGGTTTTGGACTCCATAGCTTTCTTAGTATCCTATTTCCTAGCTTGACCTACAGTCAATATTTTCACTTCCCCTCCCAACCTTTTAACCAATCAGGAGGAGAACAGTATCTTGGTTAAGTTTTTATTTCCCCTTAATTGGAAGTTTCCTTTGTCCTTCTGGAGCAAAACATCCCCATGTACCTTTAACTTTTGACCCTCCTATGCAGAAGAACCTTTAAAGGAAAAAGCAACCATCATACAACCCAAGTTTTACAATTCCAAACCCAACACAAAATGGCAAAAAGTTATATTCATTCACACAAGGTGTGTGTACCAGGAGTTCACAACTCTTTTCACACAGGCACAATCAGGCTAAGGAGCAGTTTTCTCTGTGTTTGGGGTTTCCATGTTTTGGGGTTCCACCTCGCATGGGTGTCCTTAGCCTTTCTGGATTTCTGACAGAGTAAAGCCTCTGCCACTTTACTGGAGAAAATTATCTGTGCATGTGTGTAGATGTGTGCACAGCTGGGAAACAAACAAAAGAATCAAGGAGGAGTTTCTACCAGGGTAGCCATCACCGAAATAACAACAACAACAACAACAACCAAAAAGAGGACAGAGGTTTGCACGCAGGTTTGTATGGTATTTGCATATGCTAACTTAACAAGCATCCATTAAATTTCTAACAATGAGTCAGGATGAAACTGCATTGTGGGAGATTTAAATGGTCACTTTCAGACCCACTTGATGGCTGGAGCATTTCAATAATTTTAAGATTTGGAGGTTTTTCAGCAATGATTGGATGGCCATGGATGCTTTAGTTGAGAGCCTGTATTGCATGGGGTCCCTTCCAATTCTACAACTCTACAATTCTGTTATTCCAAGGTGCCCCAAGGGCAGGCACCAACAATGGCCCTGCAAGAGTTAGGGGATCAAGAGAGCTGTCCAAGAATGCTTGCCCTGAGCACAGCTTAAAAACTACTAGTGTACATCACAGAACATGCCAGTAGTGGGGTTATAGCTAGAGTAGTGTATTTTCTAAATAAAAAAATCAGCAAAATATGAGATAAGTCCCTCCAAATATAATAAATGTTGCTTAGTGATAATTAGATATTTTAAGGCTGGTGAGAAAAAAACTATTAATATTTAACCTTATAACTCTATACTGAAATAGAAGATAAAAACATAATCCAGTTTTATTGTCGTATGCCTTGGCTCAATAAAGACTTATAAAGAAAATGTAATAAAAGTGCTCAAGTAAATGTCTCCCAGTAATCCCCATGGTCACTTTCAATGATCACACTCAATTGTTCTCCTAGTGTAAGTAATATCTGGTAAACAGAATTATGGCTTCATTCATTGCTGTCGCATAATCGTGTCCTCTGCCACTGGTGCAATGTATTTCTGCTAAAAAGGAATAAAAACAGTTGGGAGAGAACCATTCCCTGCAGTATTTGTAGCCGACGATAACAAAATCACAGACCAATAAGTATCCACAGGCTCTTCTTCAAAAATAAATCCCATGCCCTTCGGATGATATCATATCTAATTCACAAAAAGCAATATGAATACAACATTCAAGTCGAATGTGCATCGTGCTTTACTCCCAAAACATTTTTGTGACATGTGGCAAGCAAGCTGGAACAATGCACTGCTGGTTGGGGTGATGTGGTAGCTCAGTTTTGCACCATGTTAAAATGTGTGAAATCTTGAACTTGACCTTCACAGCCAAGTTCAACGTCCCTGTGGTGGACTCATGATCTGTGTGGTTGTCAGGAAGTTATTATCTTTCAGCCTCAATTGTCTCCCTGTCAAAATAAAGGAAGAATACTGCCTATTAATTGCTTAACTACTAGGAAGAATTTTCTACCGTAAAGAACAGGGCTATCTTCAACAGGGAGCTCTAGCCTATCAGGGTCGTGTCCTAGCTGGGGAGCAGGAGACCATCAAGCCCTAGATGTACACCAAGTACACCAAGCCTTCCACCTGGGAGTGAGGAGCTGGGATGCTGTGACAAAGCTGAGAAAGGTGAGTTCAGCCTCTGACACCAAGGCCCAATGGTTCCCATCCTTGAAGGAAATGTGGTACCTTAAGCACCATATGAAACCCAGCCCATCCAGGAGTGGGGAGCAGTGGTAAATTGTTGGAAGACAGGGTTACGTGTCTTACCATACAGCCTGCTCTGCAACCTCTAAGCTAGCCAGTTTCCCTCAGGTGGAGAGGGGTATCCTGCTGCTATTGTTGTAGGCAGATTCTATCAGTGGGAGAGGCAGAAAGCAGAGCTCATTCCATAGCTTTGCTGAAAAACCAGCTGTATCAGGAACCTCCTACTCCTGAACTGTGTCAACTGGTCATTATAAGAACAACTGTTTGAGTTTTCTCTCTTCCCTCCCCATCCTTTGTATTTTTATTTTTTTAAGATTGCAAGCCTGCAAGCAGGGACTGCCTTGTTTTAATTGATTATACGAAAGCCACTCTAGGGGCCGTTTCATCTGAAGAGTAGCGTACAAATGCTCAAAGTAAATAAATCCCACTGCCTGTCTGGTTGGTACATAGAACATGGAATGTGAGGGGAACACACACCATCCTGTACTTCCTATCAGGTAGCAAAATGTATTAGGTTGATCCTGACCCCACAGAAGCTTATCATATCCAAAGGTTCTTTGATTCAAGGCCCCTCAGATAGGACTCTAGGGCTGTGCATTGGATTTGGTTGAGGCCTGAACCAAACTGGGCCAATCTGGAGGGGTTGAGACAGCACTGGATTGGCTCAGGTGAGGCTGTCTGGAGTGATCAGGGGGTGGGACATGGGCAGGAAGTCTGTAGGGGTCTGCCTTGCCAGAATGTTCCTCACAGGATTTAACCGTCTTGCTTTTGGTCCAGGGGCAGGGAATGGGACTAGCATCTCCTCCTTCCCACTTCTCCTCCTGACCATGCATTTCATTAGTTGTTTTTTTTAAAAAAACTAATTAAATGTTACCCCTGCCTCTTAATTGATTTGGGGCTGGATCCAGGCTGGGTGTTTCACAGGCTAAATCATGTTTGGAGAGGGGTGGGACTGTGAACTCAGTGACCTTCAAAGTGGCTGTATATTTTAGGAAGAACTGAGCTAAATTTATATCAGAAAACAGTGCATGTTCTCACTGAGATAGCCTTTCAGTGTAGATAAAATGTGTGAAGCTATAAAGCCAAATGAAGCAGGAATTACTGTAGAATGGAGATGCCCACTCAGACAGCTGAAGTCTGACTGACTTTGTTTTACTGCTCAGCTCCGGAATATATGCTGTAAAACCAAGAGCGTTTTATAATTGTGTACGCTTTGCAGACCACAAATAGGCTGTGATTTATTAGCTAATTTGGGATACAAGTGACCATAGCTAATTTAAGTAATAGGTATCAAAGGACTGTGTAGAATCCATGAACACATCAACATTTTCTGTGTTGTTATTATATCCACTCTGTAACCTAATTAGCAGTTAACACTCTTGTTATCCTAACCAGCCAATGTTATTAGGAAATTAAAGCTTCTAGCACACCGTGCCATCTGAATTTCCATAATTTATGGATCTTACAATTTGAGAGGGTAATAATAATAATAATAATAATAATAATTATTATTATTATTATTTCCCCAAACCAGGTGTAGAATGCTGTACCATGCTCCCAGTGCTTTTTTTTCTAAAAAAAAGTTTAGGGGTACTTTCATTTTCCTACTAATATTGAAATACTGGCCCACAATGAGACCAAACTTAGATTCACAAAATGCTTAGGGGTATGCGTACCCCTGCATAGCCCCAGAAAAAAGCACTGCATGCTCCCATTGGGCTTCACCATCCTGATCATGCAAGTTTATAAATTTCATGGGGGGGCTGTGTTGGCTGAAGCTGATGGGAGTTAGTCAAGCACACCTGGAGGGCATCAGGTTGATGAATGCACAGAGAACAGGCTTCCTGCTTCAGACATTCATCTCAAGCACAATAGGGATGGGATGTGGGGGCAAGGCCAGTAAGCCTTCCCCTTTATGTGATTCAAATCACATGAGGGATTGAACACCCAAATAAGTCTGTTGCTATGGGTTGTGTTCAGTGTTAGTTTCAGAGTAAAGGTAAAGGGACCCCTGACCATTAGGTCCAGTCGTGGCTGACTCTGGGGTTGCGGCGCTCATCTTGCTTTATTGGCTGAGGGAGCCAGCTTCTGGCGTACAGCTTCTGGGTCATGTGGCCAGCATGACTAAGCCACTTCTGGCGAACAAGAGCAGCACACAGCAATGCCGTTTGGCTTCCCGCCGGAGCAGTACCTATTTATCTACTTGCACTTTGATGTGCTTTTGAACTGCTAGGTTGGCAGGAGCAGGGACCGAGCAACGGGAGCTCACCCCGTCACGGGGATTCAAACTGCTGACCTTCTGATCGGCAAGTCCTAGGCTCTGTGGTTTAACCCACAGCGCCACCTGCGTCCCAGTTTCAGAGTAAAAAGGTACCCTGCCCGTACGGGCCAGTCTTGACAGACTCTAGGGTTGTGCGCCCATCTCACTTAAGAGGCCGGGGGCCAGCGCTGTCCGGAGACACTTCCGGGTCACGTGGCCAGCGTGACAAAGCTGCATCTGGCGAGCATAGCAGAATAATCTGCAGCACCATCTTCTCCATGCTGAACATCCCACTGCGTTCAATGGGGCTTGCTTCCAAGTAAGCATGCATGAGGGTTACAGCCTCTTTAGGCCATTTATAAATAACCTTCAGGGAAAATTGCTGCTGTTGTTAAAAAAAATGCAACCTACCCTTCCTATTAAAAGACCCCAGGGTGATAAACAGTGAAGTAGTAAAATGGTATAATAGGGGAAAAATATTTAAAACAATTAAAAACAATGATGAACATTTAAAGCACTCACATACCCCTGTAGGTAATAATTTCAAGGTTGCCAGGAGCAGTTGTTGGCATCCATCTGTGCTGAGAGACAATGGAGTGTGCTTCTGGAGGTGAAGTCAAACAACCGCATTAGCAGCACTGAAATGACCTCCCCAGGGCACAAGCCTGGGCAGTGTGTATGGAGGTCTTGGGCTGTCCAGATGACAAGACCCCTCTCAGCCTCACTGATGTGGTCCAAAGGAAAGCAGAGCAATGTGTTTGGCACCAGCTTGGCTGCAGGAGTTGCTGGAAGAAGGGGTACAAGGCACCATCCAACCGTCTTAGGGACTCCACTCTGGATTTATGCACGGTTTACTCCTTAGCCTTTTCTTCTCCTGGAAATAACCTGCAAGGCAGCAGAGGTTTAGCACCAGAGTTTTCCTTCTCCTAGATGGACTATCTTCCCAGGTTGATGAGTTCCATCAGGCATCAAATGCCTGGGTGAATAGGGAGGGTGTTCTTCAAATGTAGATCAGTGTCAATTGGCCAAGTACTGTATCTATCATCTATCTATCTACGGTATCTATCTATCTATCTATCTATCTATCTATCTATCTATCTATCTATCTATC
>JAXCMG010009816.1:0-15242 GCA_034642415.1 Podarcis siculus
CCTGGGCAATTTATTTATGATTAATAATATTTTATATGTAAAAAAAACTTGTGGGAAATGGAACAAGCAAACCCAATGCACACCCAGGTAAACTGAAGCCCATGTGGTTTATAGACCAATAATTCTACTGGAGCCCAATAAAAGTGAATCAACATACACAAAAAGACACTTCAACTTAAGGGAGCTATGGAAAGATACAGGTACATTTGGGGAAGAAATATGAGATCAGAATTAGTTTCTGAGTTAGAGAGAGATTCTGTGTCCAGGCAATCCAAATTCTGTCCCAGGAAAAGCAGGATTTTGTTACCTGTATAAAAGGATGAAAATTGAGCAAATTTGCATAGTTTTCCCCAGCAATTTCTGTTCTGCTGCTGCTCATAGGAGGGACACTAAGGAACCCACAGCTTTGTTTTAACCAATGAAAATCTTACTTGGTCACCTATTTGGCTTCAGCAACTGCTCCCCCAAGCCTAGCATCAGCATCTAGCTTGGTGGGATACAGAGGGCACCACCTACCACAACTGATGACAGCTGCCCTTTAAAAAACAAATGTTTATGTATCTTTTTATATATATTGTGAAAAGAATTGCTGAGCCATGCAGCTGTAGCTTTCACAGTTTCCATTACCTGTGGGCCCTACCCCAAATGTGTGCTTCATTGTGGGTAATGAAGATGGTGGCAGCTGCCTCACCTGGTACTTCCTCAGTCCAGGCGGTAAAGAGAAGTGCCAGGTCGTTGGAGCTGCACTGGTTTCTGTGTTTGCTCCTTCCCCTCTATTGCCCATTGCTGCCCATCCCCTCTGCCCTCTGGGCTAACCAGGGCAGCACTAGGGGGTCCAATGACAGACTGCTGAGGGCCTACTCAAATCTGGTACTCAAATCTGGTAGGGTGGTCACTCACACATCACCCAAAAAGCGAAAATGCAGCACCAAAAAGAAGATAAGGGAGGATGGCATAACATTTGCATCATGCTGCAAATGATAGGTGGAATTAAGTAGGTATACACACAGAGAACTAGGTGCACAACTGGACTTTTTCCTCCTTTCTGCTCCCCTAAACCTGTTCTGGGGGTTACTCCAACCTTACAAAGCAAGTTCAGAGCATGCAGGGGGAGGAGAGGGAAGCCCTGTCACACAAGTGGACCCTGCTCCATGCTTGCAACAACCTAGTTGAATCCTGCCCTTAGAAATCATTAAAAAGGTAAAGGTAAAGGACACCTGACAGTTAAGTCCAGTCACAGACAACTCTGGGGTTGTGGCGCTCATCTCGCTTTACAGGCTGAGGGAGCTGGCATTTGTCCGCAGACAGTTTTTCTGGGTCATGTGGGCAGCATGATTAAGCCACTTCTGGCGCAACAGAACACCAAAACCAGAGCAGCACATGGAAACGCTGTCTACCTTTCCGCTGGAGTGGTACCTATTTATCTACTTGCAGTGGCGTGCTTTTGAACTGCTAGGTTGGCAGGAGCTGGGACCGAGCAACAGGAGCTGACCCTGTCACGGGGATTTGAACCGCCAACCTTCTGATCAGCAAGTCCAAGAGACTCAGTGGTTTAGACCACAGCGCCACCCGCATCCCATTAGAAATCATTACAATAATTTAAATAGAAATACAATACTGTGAATTTGGTGTCCTGTGCACTCGGGTCTGATCTCCAGAGTGTAACTGTTGGTGGACAGCTTCAGGTATGGTTTCCATATGTCCGTGGAAAACTGGACATGTTCTCTTTTGGGGGGCTAACATGTCCATCCAGGAGGATTTTTACGTTTAAAAGGAAATGCCTGGGTTTGTCAAGCTTGGGCTTGGGCTGCTCTACACACTGTGACTGCTGCCAGTCCGAGCTGGGGAAAGAGGCTCATATGCCAGCTTCACCATTTCCTTCATTTGGTGCAGGTATTTTATATCCAGTATAAACAGGATTCCATTTTTTGTACCTACCTACACACACACAAATCTTCGTACAAAGATTACCATAATAAAGGACAAAAGTGGTAAGGACCTAACAGAAGCAGAAGACATCAAGAAGAGGTGGCAAGAATGCACAGAGGAATTATACCAGAAAGATATGGATGCCTCGTACACCTTGACCTTGAGCCAGACATCCTGGAGAGTGAAGTCAAATGGGCCTTAGAAAGCACTGCAAATAACAAGGCCAGTGGAAGTGATGGCATTCCAGCTGAACTATTTAAAATTTTAAAAGATGATGCTGTTAAGGTGCTACACTCAATATGCCAGCAAATTTGGAAAAACTCAGCAGTGGCCAGAGGGATTGGAGAAGATCAGTCTACATCCCAATCCCAAAGAAGGGCAGTGCCAAAGAATGCTCTAACTACCGCACAATTGCACTCATTTCACACGCCAGCAAGGTTATGCTTAAAATTCTAAAAGGCAGGCTTAAGTAGCATGTGGACTGAGAACTCCCAGAAATGCAAGCTGGATTTCGAAGGGGCAAGGGAACCAGAGACCAAATTGCAAACATGCGCTGGATTATGGAGAAAGCCAGAGAGTTCCAGAAAGACATCTACTTCTGCTTCATTGACTATGCAAAGGCCTTTGACTGTGTCGACCACAGCAAACTATGGCAAGTTCTTAAAGAAATGGGAGTGCCTGATCACCTCATTTGTCTCCTGAGAAATCTCTATGTGGGACAAGAAGCTACAGTTAGAACTGGATATGGAACAACTAATTGGTTCAAAATTGGGAAAGGAGTACAACAAGGCTATATATTGTCTCCCTGCTTATTTAACTTATATGCAGAATTCATCATGCGAAAGGCTGGGCTGGATGAATCCCAAGCCGGAATTAAGATTGCCGGAAGAAATATCAACAACCTCAGATATGCAGATGACACAACTTTGATGGCAGAAAGTGAGGCGGAATTAAAGAACCTTTTAATGAGGGTGAAAGAGGAGAGCGCAAAATATGGTCTGAAGCTCAACATCAAAACAACGAAGATCATGGCCACTGGGCCCATCACCTCCTGGCAAATAGAAGGGGAAGAAATGGAGGCAGCTAGAGATTTTACTTTCTTGGGCTCCATGATCAGTGCAGATGGAGTGCAGTCACGAAATTAAAAGACGCCTGCTTCTTGGGAGAAAAGCAATGACAAACCTAGACAGTATCTTAAAAAGCAGAGACATCACCTTGCCAACAAAGGTCCATTTAGTTAAAGCTATAGTTTTCCCAGTAGTGATGTATGGAAGTGAGAGCTGGACCATAAAGAAGGCTGATCGCCAAAGAATTGATGCTTTTGAATTATGGTGCTGGAGGAGACTCTTGAGAGTCCCATGGACTGCAAGAAGATCAAACCTATCCATTCTGAAGGAAATCAGCTCTGAGTGCTCACTGGAAGGACAGATCCTGAAGCTGAGGCTCCAATACTTTGGCCACCTCATGAGAAGAGAAGACTCCCTGGAAAAGACCCTGATGTTGGGAAAGATGGAGGGCACAAGGAGAAGGGGACAACAGAGGACGAGATGGTTGGACAGTGTTCTCGAAGCTACCAACATGAGTCTGACCAAACTGCGGGAGGCAGTGGAAGACAGGAGTGCCTGGCGTGCTCTGGTCCAGGGGGTCACGAAGAGGCGGACACGACTAAACGACTAAACAACAACAACACCACACACACACAGCAAAGGCTCCTCTTTCCGAAAAGGACAGGGGGCATCTGATCTCTCCACTACTTTTAATTGTTCTCCAAGACCTGAAGGAGAGGGAAAAGGGGAAATAGGATATTCCGGAATCAGAAAGTGGGATGGCATTAACACCCCTAACTTGAGACAATAATTACTTAATACAGACTAATCATAGATTATTATTATTTTTGCTCGTATAAGAATGAACCCTCAGTCTTTTAAAGCTTTCCAAAACAGGGACTTAACGAGACTCCAACCATGGATCTCAAACTTTTGCTCTCTCAGTCTCTCTCCAGCCTGCTGTTTGCTATCTCCACTGCATAATGCTCACCATACTTTTCTGTGTATAAGACTATGTTTTTTTCTTTAAAAATCATGCTAAAAAGTGGGGGTCGTCTTATACATGGGTAGTGCATAGGGTGGACATTTGATTGATTGCTGCCAAGGCTGTCAGTGGCTATTGCACGTGTTATTGGCTGTGTGTTATTGTTACGTGTGTTATTGGCTGACACTATGGCAGATGGGCGGGTGATTGGCCGGCGATGGGACAGACAGGAGGCGGATTTAGCGACACGTGTGGGAGCGATTTTCGGCAATCCCCCCCCCCTACAAAAAAGCTGAACAACTCTGTGCCACCTCCCCCTGTTTTCTTAAATTTGAGTCCCCAAAAATAGGGGTCATCTTATACATGGGGGCGTCTTATAAATGGAAAAGTATGGTAACTTCAATCCTAAATTACCCTAAAATACTGGCATTGTCTTTTAAACTAACTCTCAGTAGATGGAGGGAGACCACTCATTTGCAAATGAAAATTTCCCTTGATCCATTATGTTGTCTTAATGGTTCATCCCCAGGCCATCACCTCAAAAGGAAATTAGCTTTTAACACTTCTTGATTACCTAGGATTAAAGGGTTGTCTGATTCATAGCCTAATATACACGAATCTTGATTAGATTCTAACTCATGGGAATCTGACACACAGTTTTAACACATGAGCCTGATCCAGAATTTAAGGTGCCTTGTGCCCACCAAGTCATAACAATACATTGAAGGTGCCTGCTTGATTTCATTGGGCGGGGAAATGTGCTTTTTAATCTTTCGAGACAAAAGCTGGACATCTGAGAAAGGGACCTCGCATTTGAGGCTGAGTCAGAGCCTTGCTCCATCTTGCCCAGTCTTGCGCACTCTGGTTAGCAGTGGCTCAAATACCTGAAATCCTTTCCTGAGAAGAAGCGCAAAGGATCTGTGATGAAGGGCCCATCTGTGACTGGGGCCTCACAAAACCTGGCTGACCTGCACCATATTTGTGGCCTTCATTTGGTGTTCAAAAATCAGAATGGGTTACGCTAAAAAGTTAATCTGAAATGTAAAGAATGAATCAAGGTTCTTTCTGTGGCTTGTGAAAGCAAACAAGTGTGCGATTTAAGGCTTATTACCATTTTAATCTTGCAAGCCTTTGAAATAGTAAAGGACATTAGCATCTCTGCATCCAAGTTCTCCCATCGTGCTATATTACGCCAAGATTTAGGGCTCTTGCTTTCTTGCTTGCTTTTATGGTTGCTGTGTGGCAGAATGCTGTGAATAAAATGAGCATAGAAGCATTTTCTCCCCCTTCTTGTTAAAAACAAACAACCCTGCAGTCTTAGCAAAAGGGGGAGGAACTTCATGAATAATTCAGCTGCTCATGTTTACGCAAAACTTTAAGAAATGTGAATCAGAACTCAGAATGTAGCCCAACGTTTCCAAGATTGCTCCCACCTACACATTCTGCGCAGAAAGAAGCCTGTAGGTCAAAAACTGCAGGCAGCCCATAGGGAGACGAGCAATGCAAACCTGCGTTTTTCTTTCTGACTGCTAGCCTGGAAACTTAGAATGTTAACTTAGAATGAGACTGGAATCAAATGTGGAATTCTGATTAAAGGTTTTCAGCAGGGCTGGCATTTGACCTATCAAAGAAGGGGGGGGGGAAGAATCCATAATGCAAAACCCATGCTTGGTTGGTTGTCCAGTGAATAATAGCTTGGTTTTTAAAGCTTAACCAGATTAATATAGTAACCAAGAAAACAGAATTATGTGTAACTTGTGAACCTGTTTTGGCTTCAGAAAAAAGATCCAGAATGTACTTCCACCTTGCAGATTAATTTGGCTCCCTCTGAAGCTGCACCATAATTCAAACAAGATTTGGAACTGTCAGAGGCAGGCCATTTAAATGTGATCAAGCTTGACCCAAAGGATAGCATTATTCGTATCTCTGTAAATCCTACCAGGTGGTTAGCAGAATAAATTTACTTTTTGGCAATGCATAACTATGGGGTTGGGTAGAGTTTGGATTGAAATGCTTGCCAATTGTCAGCTATTATCAACTGAACACCTTTTCTTTGAACACCATCCAATATGGACAAATGCACCATATATTCCAGAATTCCATGTATCTAGAGTGGCCTGCCTTGTTCCCCAGACCTGCTAGAGTCAAGGTTACTGGTGTGTTCATCACCTGCTTCGCAACTCATGTTCTGCCCTTTCCAAGTGCTGTAACAACAGGCATTTCTCAACAGGAACAAGGGTATCGGGTTCAGGAGGAAGCAGTGCAGGCATTAGCAATTCTAGTGGCACAAGTCAATGGAGTCCCACCAAGCCCATTAAATGTGCAGCAGGGAGGAAGGGGCCTCTCAAGTGATGTGGGATAGGGCTGTGGAAAAGTTCTGGGAGGAACTCCAGCCTACAGCCAAAACTGAGGTGCCAACCCTTTGACCAGCTACCATAGCTATGCAATGGATTTTTTAAAAAAAGTGTGCATTTACTTGCTTAGAGTAGATAATAAGATGATAGAAAAGTACAAAAAAACACAGTACCATTCAACTGAATTATATCACAATTTTAACCACCTTAAACCAAGCGCATGATATCCAAAAATTAGGATGATTAAATAACATTGTTGACAAATAATTGACTGATCGACCAATTAATCAATAGTATAGGTCTTTTGAGTGTTCAAAGGGTTCGTACATACTGTACATAATACTTAATTCTTGCAACAACCCTGTAAAGTAGGTTATTATTATTACCCCATAGGCAGGGTCAGGTAAAGGGTAAAGGGGACCCCTGACCATTAGGTCCAGTCGCAGACGACTCTGGGGTTGCGGTGCTCATCTCGCTTTATTGGCTGAGGGTGCCGGCCAGTGGCGTAGCGTGGGGGGTGCAAGGGGGGCCGGCCGCACCGGGCGCAACATCTGGGGTTAGGGCAAATCCACGGGTTAGGGGGCGCAAATCCACGGGTTAGGGGCGCAAATTACTTGCCTTGCCCCGGGTGCTGACAACCCACGCTACTCCACTGGTGCCGGCATACAGCTTCCAGGCCATGTGGCCAGCATGACTAAGCCGCTTCTGGTGAATCAGAGCAGTGCACAGAAACACTGTTTACCTTCCCACCGGAGCGTTACCTATTTATCTACTTGCACTTTGACGTGCTTTCAAACTGCTAGGTTGGCAGGAGACGTAGGGTCAGACCAACCCTCAAACAAGGTGAGGCAACTGTGTCAAGTGGCAGGATCCACAAGGGCAGCAGATCTGGTCTCCAAATAATGCCTTGCCCGCTGCTGCTGCCATGTGTTGCTTGGAGGCCAGTTCTGCTACCTACTTGTCTGTTCCTCACCCCCTGGCATCTCTGCAATGATCTCTTGGCAAATAGGAGGCACTGCTGGCATGGGCGTAGCCAGGGGGCAGCTGCCCTCCCCCAAAATCAAGCAAATGAACAAAAATACCTAACTAAAAGTAGAAATTGTTGACAGATTTTGAGCACCTGGGGTCAAAAGTCAGTAATTAAAAACAATGGTTTTCGAGACATTTCATTCTGAATCTGCTAGCCAGAGCCAGATAGAGGATTATGACAGGTGGGTGTCCTGCCCCCTCCCAACATAAATCCTGGCTCCCGCCATGACTGCTGGTCTCTTCCTACCTCAAGGAATGAAATGTCGGGAGATGCCCTCTGGGGTCTCTGCATGAATCACATTGAGGGCCCCACCACCTTTGATTCCCACTTCAGCTGTTGGGTAATATTGATTTGATTCCCCTCCTTGTTTCCAATGTAGATCTTCATGACTCCCTTCTTCCCTGGTGGGGTGGAGCAACATTTTGTAGTTCACCTCCGTGCCAAAATGTCTGAGGCCAACCCTGCCCATAGGAGAAGGAGGGCTAAGCCTGACAGAGAAATAGTTTGCCTTAAGGCCACCTCATAGGTTCATGGCAAAGGGGAGTTTCAATTTGGGATCGTCTGTTTATAAAAACTTAAACAGTTACCTTTAAATAAAGATGGAGAGTACCAAAACCTCAGCTGCAGGTGCTTTCTTAAGAGGGTGAGACAATTTAATTAAAAGTCAACATTCATTGTTTGATGGAAAGGCTATATTTAATATAAAAAGGTAAAGGGACCCCTGACCGTTAGGTCCAGTCGCAAACGACTCTGGGGTTGCGCGCTCATGTCGCTCTATAGGCCAAGGGAGCCGGCGTTTGTCCACAGACAGCTTCTGGGTCATGTGGCCAGCAGGACTAAGCTGCTTCTGGTGAACCACAGCAGTGGACATAAATTCTGTTTACCTTCCCACCGGAGCAGTACCTATTTATCTACTTGCACTTTTTGGCATGCTTTTGAACTGCTAGGTGGGCAGGAGCTGAGACAGAGCTCACCCTGTTGCGGGGATTCAAACCACCGACCTTCTGATCAGCAAGTCCAAGAGGCTCAGTGGTTTAGACCACAGCGCTACCCGCCTCCCATATTTTAATCAGGATATATTTAATATAGCCAGAACCAAAATAGACTAAAAAGAAAAACAAAAGACAAAGACCAAAATAGTGCTAAGGTTACTAGATGTCCCTGTTTCCCAGGGACAGTCCCCGGATTAACAAATCAGTCCCCATACAAAATCCATTGAAGTTGAAAAGTGTCCCCGGATTCATTGAAAAAAATCTAGTAACCTTAAAATAGTCTTAATTTGGGTGTGGGTGTGTCAATGGTTAAAGTTTGCGCTCACTGATTAAAATTGGTCCACAATGAAGAATTGCTTAAAGCTTTAATCTGGCGATTAAAGTTTGCAAATCCATTACTGTTTCTTTGTCTTGCTTGAGGGAGTAGGTTACATTCTATGAGGACTATGGAAGGGTTAATACTAAAAATCAGCTCCCAGATGTTGCTAAGCAACCGTGAACTGCCCTCTGGATCACTTACCAGCCAATGGCGATTTGTTCCGCTGATGTCATTTTGCTACCTTAATATCTATGCAGAAGAACTGTGTGGGTGGAGTTCTGTGAAAATCTACCTGAACTGCTTTTAATTAGTATCATCTAATAAAATTAATTCCTTTTCCTCCTCCAATTTAGCTCCAAAGCTTAATAACTTCGATGGAAGACTTAACAAAGCAAACTGTTGATAGTCATTCAAAATTATTTGTCCCTTCACAATATTTGGATCCTGCACTCATATTGAACAGTTAATATATATATATATATATATATATATATATATATATGCACATAAGATTTATATCCAGACTGTCTTCTGGAACAAGAATCCTTTGGGAATAAATACCCATTTCAGCCTGGAAATATTATAGTTATCATAGTGGCTGACAGCCTTATTCCCATGAAACTCTCACAGGGTTAAGGATCTTTACAAGTAAAGTTGATTCTGGTGAAACAGCATTAACTTGGAGCATAACGTCATTTATCTGAAAGCCTTGGGAAAAGGCGTAATGTTTTTGAAAAAGGTTCTTTTTCACACAGGGATACATGGAGCAGCTTGAATTACCGCGTGAAGGGCTGAATCTATTTTTTGTAGGGTTCAGGTTTTTCTGCAAACATTTGGGATGGAGAGAAGGGGAGGCTCGTGGAGGGGGAAAACCCCCCATTTTTTCATACCATTTTTGGTTCCTCTACACAGCAATTGTTCCCATCTGTAAATGTCCCTTTGCCACACACCCCATGCCCCTGGTTGTTGTTTAATTGAATGAACCTCTTCTCAGCCAGTCAGGGGTCACAAAGTGAACATGAAGGTATCAATAAGCTATATAGTCAATCAAACCCACTTAGTTTATTTATTTATTTGGCTTTTATACGTATCTTACCAGAAGATTTCAGAGGAGTGCTCAGCACTGGCATACAGAAAAACCACCTGGAACCAATAGTTGCTCTATCCATGCAAAAATTAAACATCAAACATTCACACCCGTACATATAAATGCCTATCATTTTAGAATGTAATAATTAATACATCAAAGGAATCAGAGGCTAGAAATGTTCTAAAGGTGCGCGTTCTCACTTTAATATTCTCTTTCTTAGCTTTTCAGGTGTAAAAGGAAATGAAGAATGGCAACTTTGCTCCTGTCCTTTGACCTGATGTGAATCACTGCTTAGATTTTCAGCAGACAATGGGACAATACAACAATCTTGAACATGGCTTGATGATGCACATAAGAGACAGGTATCTGCATAATATACCATTTCATTTGCATATACTGCTTTTTTTACATAGGTAGATAAATGCAATGTAATGTGGTATATAGTGTTTGGGAAACAACAAGTATCAATGTTGTCCTTCTGCAAACCCCTGCCTAAAAAACCAAAGAATCACAGAATTGTAGAGTTGGAAGGCACACCAAAGGTCATCTATTCCAACCCCCTGCAATGCAGGAATCTCAACTATAGCATCTGTGACAGATGGCCACCCAACCTCTGCTTAAAAACCTCCAAGGAAGGAGAGTCCACCACCTTCCGAGGGAGACTGTTCCACTGTCAAACAGCTCTTACCGCCAGAAAGTTCTTCCTGATGTTTAGTTGGAATCTCTTTTATTGTAGCTTGAATCCATTGGTTTGGGTCTTATGCTCAGGAGCAGGAGAAAACAAGCTTGCTGCATGTGATAGCCCTTGAGATATTTGAAAACGGCTATCATATATTCTCTTTTACAGGTTAAATATACCCAACTCCCTCAACCGTTCCTCATGAGGCCTGGATTACAGACCCTTGATCATCCTTGTTGCCCTCCTTTGCACACAGCTTATCAACATCCTTCTTAAACTGTGGTGCTCAGAAGTGGACACAGTATTCCAGGTGTGGTCTGACCAAGGCAGAATAGAGCGGGCTTGGACATCCCTTCAACTGGACACTGTAAGCCCTCCCTCCCTCTCTCTCATAGAGAGGAGCAAAGGGCACTTGTATGACCAGTGCTTTTTTTCTTAAGAAATGTTTAGAGGTACTCTCATTTTCCTACTCAGATTGAAATACTGCCCCTCAATGAGGCCAAACTTAGATTCACAAAATGTTTAGGGGTGTGTGTACCCCTGCGTACCCCCCAGGAAAAAAGCACTGTGTATGATGCTGCTAAATGAAGGTGGGGTAACAGATAATAATAATAATAATAATAATAATAATAATAATAATAATGCCCCGCCTATCTGCCTGGGTTTCCCAAGCCACTCTGGGCGGCTTCCAGTATATCTAAAAACATAATAAAATGTCAAACATTAAAAACTACCCGATACAGAGCTGCCTTCAGATGTCTTCTAAAAGCCTTACCTTGTGTCTCATGCAAAGACACACTGTTCTGCCATCCCTGTTTTGGAAAGCTTTAAAAGACTGAAGGTTCATTCTTATAC
Organism: Podarcis siculus; assembly: GCA_034642415.1. Lineage (NCBI taxonomy): Eukaryota > Metazoa > Chordata > Lepidosauria > Squamata > Lacertidae > Podarcis > Podarcis siculus. Next base: position 11,280 of record JAXCMG010009816.1, read on the forward strand.
GAGCAAAAATAATAATAATCTATGATTATTCTGTATTAAGTAATTATTGTCTCAAGGGTATCATTAGATGACTAATGGAAGGTTTTGATCACTTGTTTTATACTGTATCAATAGAAATAGTGAAAATTGCTATTTCTCCTCAAAATATTGTAAAACTGGTTGTCAATCCAAGGGTGTGATAGTCCACAAACATTGTATTCCCCCCCCCCCAGATGCTGGACTCCCCATTCTCTAAGATTTGACTACATGAATGGAACTTTGTTCTTTCCCAGTTTACACATCCTTGTTGTAGCTCAGACATGTCCAACAGGTAGATCACGATCTACTGGTAGATCTTGGGGTGTTCCTGGGAGATTCTAGTAGATCTCTGGCCCCTCAGTGATCTTCTTTCATAATAATAATAATAATAATAATAAATTTTATTTATATCCCGCCCTCCCCAGCCGAAGCCGGGCTCAGGGCGGCTAACAACACCAAAATAGTGCGACATTATAAAAACATTATAAAAATTAATTAAAATCAAGATTGATGGCAGCCATAAAGTTTTGTAAAGGTTGCCAAAGGAGGGAGTCAGGTTGCGCCCTAACCAAAGGCCTGGCGGAACAGCTCTGTCTTGCAGGCCCTACGGAAAGATGTCAAGTCCTGCAGGGCCCTTGTCTCTTGTGACAGAGCATTCCACCAGGTTGGAGCCGCAGCCGAAAAGGCCCTGGCTCTAGTTGAGGCCAGCCTAACCTCTCTGTGGCCTGGGACCTTCAAGGTGTTTTTGTTTGAAGACCGTAAGTTCCTCTGTGGGGCATACCAGGAGAGGCGGTCCCGTAGGTACGAGGGTCCTAGGCCGTATAGGGCTTTGAAGGTTAAAACCAGCACCTTAAACCTGATCCTGTACTCCACCGGGAGCCAGTGCAACTGGTATAGCACCGGATGAATGTGATCTCTAAGCGAAGACCCCGTAAGGAGTCTCGCTGCGGCATTCTGCACCCGCTGGAGTTTTTGGGTCAGTCTCAAGGGCAGCCCCACGTAGAGCGAGTTACAATAATCCAGTCTGGAGGTGACCGTCGCGTGGATCACAGTAGCTAGGTCGGGGCGAGAGAGGTAAGGAGCCAACTGCTTAGCTTGGCGGAGATGAAAAAATGCCGCCTTTGTAATAGCTGCAATCTGCACCTCCATGGAGAGGGAGGTATCGAAGATTACACCCAAACTCTTAACGGACGGTGCTGGCACTAATTGCACCCCCGCAAGAGATGGGAGTTGCCCCCTCATTCCCATATCATCCCGTCCCAGCCAGAGGACCTCTGTCTTCGAAGGATTTAACTTCAACCGGCTCCCACGTAACCATCCAGCCACAGCTTCCAAGCATCTGATCAGTGTGTCTGGGGCCGAGTCAGGATGGCCATCCATCAACAGATAGAGTTGGGTGTCATCAGCATACTGATGGCAGCCCAGCCCAAAACTCTGGACAAGCTGGGCGAGGGGGCGCAAAAAGATGTTAAAAAGCATCGGGGAGAGAATCGCACCCTGAGGCACTCCACACACCAAGGAGTGGCGCGATGACAATTCCCCCCCAAGCGCCACCCTCTGTCCCCGACCAGAGAGAAACGAGCGCAGCCATTGAAGGACTGTGCCCTGGATCCCCACGTCGGCAAGGCGGTGGTCCAGAAGTTCGTGATCGACCATGTCAAAAGCTGCTGACAAATCTAGAAGAATCAGCAGCCCCGACCCGCCTCGATCCAGCTGTCTACGAAGATCATCTGTTAGGGCAACCAGAGCCGTCTCGGTCCCATGACCAGCGCGGAAGCCGGACTGGAATGGATCCAGAGCCGATGTTTCATCCAGAAACCCACCAAGCTGTTCAGCAACCACTCTCTCAATCACCTTACCCAGGAACGGAAGATTCGAAACCGGGCGGTAATTGGATAGATCTAAAGGATCTAATGATGTTTTCTTTAAGAGCGGGCGCACCACTGCCTCCTTCAGTTCCCCTGGGAATGTCCCCGTGCCAAGGGACAAATTGATGATATCCCCCAGGAGGGCCCGCACCTCGTCTGGACACGCTCTAATCAGCCAAGACGGGCACGGGTCAAGAGGACAGGTGGTGGGCTTTCCAGCTTGGAGGAGTCTGTCCACATCGGCTGGGGATATCCGGTCGAAGTGGTCCAATACTGGACCCGAGGACAGTCGAGGGGCCTCCAGTTCCTTTATTGTATCCAAATTGGCAGGGAGGTCATGGCGGAGCAACAAGACCTTCTCCGCAAAAAAGCTCGCAAATGCCTCACAGCTGTGTGTCAAATTGTTATTTAAATTTGGCTGTCCTTCGAGGGACGTTAAAGACCGAATTATACTAAATAATTGCGCCGGGCGAGAGCTAGCGGATGCAATGGAGGCCGAGAAGTAGGACTTCTTAGCGGCCTTCACAGCCATCTCGTAGGTTTTCATAAAAACCCTATGAGATGTTCTTGAAGCTCCATCACGGGCACGCCGCCATACTCGCTCTAGCCGTCTGAGGTCCCGCTTCATTTTCCGGAGCTCCTCGGTAAACCAGGGAGCCCGGTTTCTGCGGGGTCGCAGAGGGCGCTTAGGTGCGATCTCATTGATGGCTGCCAGGAGATGGGTATTCCAGCCCTCAACAAGCTCAGTCAATGAGTCGCCAGGGGGAGAAAGGTCCCGCAAGGCTTGACGGAATCTATCAGGGTCCATCAGCCTCTGCGGGCGAGCCCAAATCGGCTCGCCACCTAAGCAGGGTGGGGGTGGAACGTCAATCCTGGCTTTCAGAGCGTAGTGATCAGACCATGGCACCTTCATCGAAGGAAACATGATCACATCTATACCAGCGCCAAAGATCAAATCCAGCGTGTGGCCTGCTTGATGTGTGGGGCCCGAAACAAACTGGGAGAGCCCTAGTGTCGCCATGGAAGACACCAGGTCCAGAGCCTGTGAGGAGGGAGTGGCATCAGCATGGATGTTGAAGTCCCCCAATACCAATAGGTTAGGGAACTCCAAGGCCCAGCCGGCCACCGCCTCCAGCAGGCCTGACAGGGTGGCTGCTGGTGCGCTAGGTGGCCGGTACACCAGCCAGACAGCCAAGCTCACCTCGGAGCCCCACACTAGGCCAACACATTCAATGCCGGGGATCGATGGCGATGGTAGAGCCCTGAAAGAACAATCTTCCCGGAAAGAAGAAAGAAAGAAAAAGCTCAAAAACTTTAGCTTCCTAAAAAAAGCGCAAAAATTTTGGCTATCCAAAAAAAGGCTATCAAAAAAGTTGGTCCATCCAACGACAATGGGTAGATCACTGCCAGTCTTTTTATACTGTGAGTAGATCACAGTCTATAGGGAGTTGGACATCCCTATTGTAGCTTATCCAAATATCTAATCCCAGTCTTGCCGGGAGCTTTCTGGTCCAAGGAAAGCCCTCCATACAGACACAGGATTCTCCTTGGCTCCATTGGGCCGGAATCTGTGAATGTCTCCTGAGCCAGATGGTTAAGTATAGACTTGTTCATTTCCTGTTTTCTAAAAGGGCATTTGGAGCTGATGGCTTGTGCTGAGACTCAAAGGAACAAGCCCTTGCTCTTTACAGGAGTTGTTTTACATCCCTCTCTTTTAAAACCAATGACCTGTTACCGGAGGAGATGGGGCTATTAGCCATGAGAAGCTCACTATGACCTCCATATTCAGAGAAAGAATGTGCCTGAGTTTCAAATGCTGGAATTAAACCACAGATAACTTTCCTAAGACTATCCAATTGGATACTAGGGCTGGGCAATATATCGATATATCGTCCAAAACTGGTTTGAAGCCCATATCATGGTCTTGGTTTCATAATTTTTGACCTAGCAATATAGCACAAATTATGATGTGTGTGGAGCCTGAGTGATGCCTGACTTTTAACATTGTGATATATCACCAGGTAAACACCGTGATATACTGATATATCACCATGTCTGAAATAAGGATGTAACTATG
>JAXCMG010009817.1:1609-14220 GCA_034642415.1 Podarcis siculus
CCCCCCCCAATCAGATTTTGGCAACCAGGAAAGATATTGAGAAACACGATGGAAAGTGTTGCAAAGTGTTGCCACCCCACAAGCAAATCAGAATGGGTGCTCATTGTCTTTATTTCTACAGAATATGATGTGGAAGGCTGCTATAACCTGGACAAGGTGTCATTTAAACCAGCTGATGTCCTTCAGTCAGGAAAGGCTATTTGCGGTGGATATGCTCGACTCTTTCAAGAAATGTGCAGGTAACTTCTGTTGGCTCCAGCCATCATGGCAAGTGGTTGTTACTTGGCTGTAGCAATAGGAGATCTGGAGAGCCACAGGTTCCCCACCCCTTGCCCTAGGCAGCTATCTCCATGCTTAGGCGTGATCAACTCGCACGTGACAGCCCTCGGAAATAAGTAAATCAATAGATTCTAAGCAGAAAATGGCGGGAGAGAGCTGGAGAGTCCTCATGGCTCATGAGGAGACCCTCCCCAGAACCCAAAGAGGACTTCAGTGGGAGCGGAGGAAGCCCCAAAGAGAACGGAGGCACAGTGGGGCTTTGTTTAGGCTGCTCAGCCTCCCCACCTAGTAGCTGACACACGTCACAGCATGGCAGCTGCTGCTGCTTTTCCACAGGTCCTCCAGCCAGCTCCAGAGCTTCAACTCTAGTTGAAAAGAGTGTTGTGGGGAGAGAGAGCTGGAGAGCAGGAAAAAATGAGCTTTTTTTAGTGCGTGCTCCCTACTTACACAGGGACACGGGTGGCGCTGTGGTCTAAACCACTGAGCCTCTTGGGCTTGCCGATCAGAAGGTCGGCGGTTCAAATCTCCACGACGGGGTGAGCTCCCGTTGCTCGGTCCCAGCTCCTGCCAACCTAGCAGTTCGAAAACATGTCAAAAAGTGCAAGTAGATAAATAGGTACCGCTCCGGCGGGAAGGTAAACGGTGTTTCTGTGCGCTGCTCTGGTTTCGGTGTTCTGTTGCGCCAGAGGCGGCTTTGTCAGGCTGGCCACATGACCCGGAAAAACTGTCTGCGGACAAACGCCGGCTCCCTCGGCCTGTAAAGTGAGATGAGTGCCGCAACCCCAGAGTTGTCTGTGACTGGACTTAACTTTCAGGGGTCCTTTACCTTTACCCTACTTACACAATTTTTGCTTATGTGCATGGGGTTCCGGAACATGACCCACCATGTAAGTGGAGGAATGCCCACACTGTGAATGATCCTGAAGCAAACTTGCATATATAGGGCTGCATTGAATCGAGTAGATCCACTGGAATCCATAGACTTAAAAAATACTTGAATTTAATGGGTCTCTTCCCTGTGTGACTTAGTTCCTCATCCATACTTACCTTTGCTCTGTGCTTTATAGGCACAGGTCCTGGCTTTCCAGGTCCGTGTCCAAATGTTGTTGCTGTTGTTTCATCCCAGGAAAACTTGTGTTTTCCTGCCAAATTGGAGCAAATGAGAATCTGTGGAGAACCTGATTGCTGTTTTCTCTGATCCAGCAAAACGAAGGACGGCCACTCCAGCCTATCAAAGCGGTGAAAGCAACCACTTGTCCTCTTGGTAGCAACACTGTTCCTGAATACCTTCCTTCCCCTCTCAGTATTGCAGGGATACAGTGCCAGTATTTGATAGGCAGCTGCAGCGTAAAGGGGAAGAGCGACCATGCCTGGAATGCTGTCCGCATTGTTGGAAGGTGGCATCTCTTAGACTGCACCTGGGGAAGTGGCTCTGTGAATACTGCTTTTAGCAAGTTCACTTTCAGGTACGTTGTTAGGCAGACCAGGCAGAGCGTGGGACACACTGAGGGGATAGAAAGAAGAAGAAGAGTTTGGATTTGATATCCCGCTTTCTCACTACCCTAAGGAGTCTCAAAGCGGCCAACCATCTCCTTTCCCTTCCTCCCCCACCACAAACACTCTGTGAGGTGAGTGGGGCTGAGAGACTTCAGAGAAGTGTGACTAGCCCAAGGTCACCCAGCAGCTGCAGGTGGAGGAGCAGGGAAGCGAACCCGGTTCCCCAGATTACGAGTCCACCGCTCTTAACCACTACACCACACTGGCTCTCACAGTTAACTTCATTTGCTTTCAGGTGGTTTTGTTTTGCTTGGACCACTTGTCAGAGTTTGCAATTTGATGGCCGCAGGGCTGATTAATGTAAGCAAGTGCAATAAGAATGCTGCAGCTAGGTTGGTGACTGGGAGCGGCCGCCGAGACCATATAACACCGGCCCTGAAAGACCTACATTGGCTCCCAGTACATTTCCAAGCACAATTCAAAGTGATGGTGCTGACCTCTAAAGCCCTAAATGGCCTCGGCCCAGTATACCTGAAGGAGTGTCTCCACCCCCATCCTTCAGCCTGAGGTCCAGCTCTGAGGGCCTTCTGGCAGTTCCCTCACTGTGAGAAGTGAGGTTACAGGGAACCAGGCCTTCTCAGTAGTGGCGCCCGCCCTGTGGAACGCCCTCCCATCAGATGTCAAGGAAATACAATAACTATCTGACTTTTAGAAGACATCTGAAGGCAGCCCTGTTTAGGGAAGTTTTTAATGTTTGAAGTGTTATTCCGTGCAGAGTGGCTGTGGAGGCCCGGCCAGATGGGCGGGGGTATAAGTAATATTTCATTATTATTATTATTATTATTATTATTAAGCCATGGGCATGGAGTGTCCTGGTGGCAGGGATAGATACCATCTATTTATCCTCTTTGAACAGTTCTGGAGTGTTGTGCTTATTCTGGGCTACATGTGTAAAATCTGGGGATTCTGGAGGCTGGATTGTTGCAACACAGCAGCTTCCTCAACCAGATGCCCTCCAGCTGCTCTGGATCACCACTCTGTTTGCCTGTCTGGCCCTGGTGCTGATTTAGGCATTATTATGAAATACTAGACTATTGCGCCTTCTCCTTTTGCAGGTACGATGAGTTTTACTTCCTTACTCACCCCGCTCTGTTTATTAAGAAGCACTTCCCTGAGGACCCCAAGTGGCAGCTTCTGAAACAGAGGGTGACACTGGAGCATCAGCATGATCTGACTTAAATGCAGAAGGACTGACCGTCGCAGTCATAAGAACATCAACCACTGAAAATGGGTAAAGTCAATTAGAAGCATCTGTCTTGTTCACAATCAGCCTCATGTACAAGCTGTTACTGCAGTGTATATAACAGGGATGGAGAACCAGAGGCCCTTTCAGAGGTCCTGCACTACAACTTATCCAGAATGCGGCAGCTAGACTGGTGACTGGGAGCGGCCGCCCAGACCACAGAACTTGAAAGACCTACATTGGCTCCCAGTCCATTTCCGAGCACAATTCAAAGTGTTGGTGCTGACCTTGAAAGCCGCCTAAACGGCCTCGGTCCAGTAGACCTGAAGGAGCGTCTCCACCCCCATCGTTCTGCCCGGACACTGAGGTCCAGCGCCGAGGGCCTTCTGGCGGTTCCCTCACTGCGAGATGCCAAGTTACAGGGAACCAGGCAGAGGGCCTTCTCGGTAGTGGCTCCCGTCCTGTGGAACGCCCTCCCATCAGATGTCAAAGGAATAAACAACTATCTGATGTTCAGAAGACATCTGAAGGCAGCCCTGTTTAGGGAAGTTTTTTAATGACTGATGTTTTAATGTATTTTTAAGCTCCTGTTGGAAGCCGCCCAGAGTGGCTGGGGAGACCTGGCTGGGCGGGCGGGCGCGGTATAAGTAATAAATTATTATTATTATTATTATTATTATTATTATTATTATTATTATTATTATGTCCCATCATCCCTGACTATCATGCGGTTGATGGGACATAAGAATTCAGCAACATCTGGAGGAAATCAGATTGGCGAAGGCTGGTTTAGCACACCACCCCAGACTCTCAGCTCTGGTTAACGTTATAAAGTTATAGAGTTATTATAGAGTTGGAAGGGACCACAAGAGTCATTTTGCCTAACCCCCAGCAATGCAGGATTATTATTTTTGCCCCGTGTGAGGCTCAAACCCACGACCCTGAGATTAAGAGTTTAAACAAGCTAGCTGGATGAGCCATGGTTTAAAGATGGCTTATCAAACCACTCAACCATGGTTAACAATAAGCATAGTTCATCAGATTTGGGTGAGGCAACAAGCTGTGGTTAAGCCTAACGCGGATGTAGTTTCCAAACTCTTCACCGCTTGTGTAGAGGGAGGAGGGGGGGAATGTGTGAGCCCAAGGCTTGCTTTGGCTCATTCCCAGCATACTAAACCATGGTTTCACTTGACATCTGAACTGGGTCTGTAAGTATTCCATGCTCTACCTTAGATACCTTTGTTTGCCCCTATTGCTGATTTAGATAGTGTTGCTAAATACTGCACTATTGACCTCTCTTTTTCAGGTACTATGTGATTTACTTCCTCAACCATCCTGTTCTGATTATTAGCACTTCCCAGCAGCTTGAATGGAATGCGCCTACCGTGTAATTTGATATCCTTCAAGGACAGTCACTTGTCTCGGGCATCACTGCTAAACTGACCACGGTTTTGAAGCACAGGGTTTTTAGCTTGACACAAAGTTTTTAAAAATGGAAAACATATATAATATATATAACATGGTACTTGTTTCAATGAGCTAAAATCGATTGCAGTAGCTATTTACAAATTTACAGTATAACAAAGAAATCGGGCAGGTGTTCCAGGATTTCTTTTTAAAGGCCGTATCAAAAAATGAGTAAAGTGGGAAACCCTAGATTGATTTTGAAAAGCAGATAATGAAAGGGTACAATTAATGTTTAGGCATAAACTTGTTCATATAAAAATGTGTTGAATCCCGCCCCCCATCCTTTACAGTTCAGCAACACAAATCATTAGCATTTTATCCACCATATTCTTGAGACACCCTCATGTGGTCCTATCCATTCACTTAAAGTAGTAGCAGATTTTTATATATATATAGGAAACAGTAAATAAAAAGAGTACAATCCATAAATTGGTGCAAACTTTTGGGGCTTGCCTTTGATTTCCCAGTGTGTTTGTAAATGCAATAAAGTTTCACTGTTCTCCACCAAATGTGTCCTTGTGTTTTGTTCCTCTTGCTTGATTCAGTTGTTTAATATGTGGCAATCTAATAAATTTACAGTCGTACCTCGGATCCCGAACGCCTTGCAAGTTTTGGCTCCCAAAAGCTGCAAGCCCGGAAGTGAGTGTTCCGGTTTGCGAACGTTATTTGGAACCCGAACGTCCAACGCGGCCTACGAGGCTTCCGATTGGAAGCCACGCCTTGGTTCCCAAACATTTTGGAAGAGGAACGGACTTCCAGAACGGATTCCGTTCGACTTCCGAGGTACGACTGTACCTACAGCATGATCACATCTTACGCGCAGAGGCATATCTAGGGGTTCTCTATGTAGGGGTGAAGGGGGTAAGGTCCTGAAAACTGCTGTTACTTAGGGGTCTAAAACAGATACATTTTTACTTAGCTTTAACACACTTACAACTGCAGAGCAACAGGGACAGAAGGAACCATGAGAGAAGCGATGACTGGCTTCACGGTTTTTCCCACATAATGGTTTTTTACACGGCACGCACACACATTGTGATTAATATTATGGCACTGTTACCACGCTGTGGACTTCAAACTTATTTCCTCACCCCCAAATGTATTGATACATTGCCCAGCCTTAAAGTATGTGTGTGTGCTCTATGCAAAAATCACCATGCGGGAAAAACTGTGAAGCCAGCTAGTGCCTCTACATAGCTCCATCCTGATTGCAGACATGGTGATATATTGGTACATTGCAAAATTTAGCTGGTGCTCTATCACGATTTTGAAAACCAGGTAACATCTAGCCCTCCTCTCAACCCTTGTTATTCTTCGAAAAGAATTTGTCTAAGTTTGCTTAAGTAAGTGGCTTAAAAGTGTGGGTTTGGATTAAGAAAAGAGGAGAAATGATTCCCTACAACAGGTAACTTATCAGTTTTCGTGAAAGGTGTCAACTTTGAGAGAAAGCAGTATTATCTGTGATGGCTAAAAGGTAAAGGGACCCCTGACCGTTAGGTCCAGTCACGGACGACTCTGCGGTTGCGCGCTCATCTCGCTCTATAGGCCGAGGGAGCCGGCATTTGTCCGCAGACAGTTTTTCCGGGTCATGTGGCCAGCATGACTAAGCCGCTTCTGGCTGTTAGTATAAAGCACCAATGCTGCAGCAAGCAAAGGCTCTAGCAGCTCAGTCAGCTGCTTGTGGCTGGAAAGCCAGACAGGATGTTTGTGACTGTTGCCATGGAAACAAAGGGGCAGTCCATTCTGTACTGAGCACCGGATGTTAGCTCAGTGTGTGTGTCATATGACCCGTACTGGAAGTACTTGGGTGGAGTTTCTTCTTACTGTTGTTGAGTGCAGACATGTTTCTCTGTACTGATATAAGAGACAGAAATAAAGGATGTAAATAGTTTTCTGTCTGCTTCTTTCCCCTCCCTGGGGAACACCAAAGGGGAGAGAGGAAGAACGGTGTGTTCCTCTCACACATCTGAGAAGAATCGCCGAGACCTCGCCTGCTTATCAGCAGAGTGGCGACGGGAAGGTCGACAGGAATATCTGCCGGTGCCTAGGCTGTGGCACATTCCTCTGACCCAGGCAGAATTCCAACACTGGCGAACCAGAGCAGCGCACGGAAATGCCGTTTACTTTCCCGCCTTAGCGGTACCTATTTATCTACTTGTACTTTGACATGCTTTCGAACTGCTAGGTTGGCAGGAGCAGGGACCGAGCAACGGGAGCTCACCCCGTTGCGGGGATTCGAACCGCCGACCTTCTGATCGGCAAGCCCAAGAGGCTCAGTGGTTTAGACCACAGCACCACCCGCGTCCCTACACAACACAAAACACTGTTGCTGTCTGTAGGTTTTATTTTTATTTTTTTTACCTTATATTTTGGAAATGTACATCCAGGTTTTATTTCCTTTAAATTTGGGGGGGGGGGGCAAGAGAGTGGGGCCCTAAACTATAGCTTGTTTAGCTTACATGTAAATACGGCACTAGGGGCTGCCTGCCCTGCTCACTCTGCTAAGCCTAGACTAACCGATCCAATAGGAATCCAACCCCTCCGACAATCCAATATTGTGTCCTACATTTCTAAGCAGTGACAAGTTCTGGAGCAGCAATACAGGGAGAAAGGCTACCAGGGGTAGGGGGGCTTGTAAACTGGCCACATATGGTTGATCTGTCTGGACTGAGATCAAGTCATACTCAAGCCACAAAGCTCTGTTTTGACGCTTCGTTCTTTGCTTGAATTCCCCAGAATTCCCCCTCGCTCTCTAAACCGAAAGCACAAGCATTTCCTCCACCCTCTAGAAATAATGTAATAGCTTAAGGAATCATTTACCTCGAGAGAAACAGAGACTCCTGCAGCAATACCCAATCTTCAAAGTTGAACAATCATCACCTGGACGTCCTCACTGAGCATCGACGCCAAAAGGTAAGCAGAGCATCCCGATTTGTTTGGGTCTCTTACAAAAACAGCATTTGTGAAATGAAACAACTGACTTCGCGAATGAGAGATCTACTTAATGGTGACTGGCAAATTTTGCAGACTGGCATTCTAGGACAGTTGCCTTGGAGGAAACTTCTCTGTCACAAAATGACAGTACACTTCTCTACTTAATGAGGTCAAGGCGAACAAGTGAAATGTTGAGGGCTAGTCACTTGTGGGCTTATTTGCAAAGCTACGGTAGGCCCTGCATTATTTTCAGCATGGTGGCTAAGTTTTGATTTGTAACCAGAAATTCCTAGAGGTCTTTCCTAAAGCAAAGACACATAGAATTGTGCTGTCCCTCTGTAAGAAAAAGAAATAATAATCTTTTGTTATAGTTTTATCTGTCTCCCAAATATGATGGGGGGAATTTATTCTGGGGCTCAGCACTAATACATGTTTCTTGTACTACGTGCAAAGGGGTTTCTCAATCATGCCCATTTTGGACTTTCTGAGGACTGAAAACCCCTGAATTTAAAGGGCAAAAGGTCCAGGAGAACAATGGGGTGGGAAGTATCTCATCTGAAGGCCCATATATTCATGGGGAGACAGGGTGATGCAAATCTAGTCTAGACTGCAAATTCTGCTCTGGTGCAGGCAAGTCCTAAGTTCATAGTGTGGACACAGCCAGCCTCCAAAGCTGCTTTAGGCTGCAATTCTAAACCCACTTGCCTGAGAGTAAGCCCCACCAAATTCAATCAGACTTACAGTTGTACCTTGGTAGTCAAACGGCTTGGCTCCCAAACGCCGCAAATCCAGAAGTGAGTGTTCCAGTTTTTCGGAAGCCAAACGTCCGACGCGGCTTCCGCTTGAGTGCAGGAAGCTCCTGCAGCCAATCGGAAGCTGCGCCTTGGTTTTCAAATGGTTTTGGGAGGCGAATGGACTTCCGGAACGGATTAAGTTCGAGAAGCAAGGTACCACTGTATTGAAAACATAATATCACAATTAAATTATATGAAACTGATATGAAGTGGAATTATGAATGATATATAACTTATACTTTTAGAAGATACCTGAAGGCAGCCCTGTTTAGGGAAGTTTTTAATGTTTGATGTTTTATTGTATTTTTAATATTTTGTTGGAAGCCTCCCAGAGTGGCTGGGGAAACCCAGACAGATGGACGGGGTATAAGTAATAAATGATGATGATGATGATGATAGTATAGGAATTAATACCAAAAAATACTACACCCCATTCCCTGCAAAAAGAAGGACGCCCTAAAAACAAACTGAGCAAAAAAACAAACTTATATCAATCGGCAATGGGAACAGGAGATGGACCTTTCCATTAATTATATGTGGGCAGATCCACATAAAACATAGACTATGAAGTGCCGAAATCTACCTGGCAGGGGAGGAAATGTGCAATTGGGACTCCAGGGAACTTTGACACACTGCTGTGCTGTTTTGTCCAAACTTGTTCTGCTTTCACTTTTGTTTTGGCGCCGTAAGTGCTGTTCCTGTTACTCTTATCATAATGCCAAGGTCTCCATCAAAAGCAGAAATTGTGTGCACGAAAGTTGAAGCAACTTCTACGGAACAGAAACACAACGTGGCATTGTGTCATCGGTCTTGATCCATCAAGGGTGCTCTATTGTGTGCACGAAACATACCAGAGCTGCTGGGTGCGATGGCTATCAGGGCTTCAAGTAAAAGTAGTGATTATTTATTTCACCACTGAGGGAGGGTGGCACTCTGCACATGCTCAGGCACTCACTCGTTTATTATGGCTTGAACATGAGAGGTAAGTGGAACAGCCGTGCACAAAGGCAGCATACCTCTAACGTAAGAACATAAAAAGAGCCTGCTATTCAAGCATCCTGTTCTCACAGAAGCTGAGCAGATGTGTGTGGAAAACCCATAAAAATAAAATATCAGGGACGGGCAATCTGTGGCCATACAGATGGTCTCAGCCAGCATGGCTAATGGTCAGGGATGGTGGGCGCTGCAATATATGTTTTAATGTACATATTGTCTCATCCCAAGGATAACCATTTTGTAGCCTTTCAAGAGGAAAGGAGAACAAGGATCAACTCCGTCCCAGAAACAATCTGATGGGAAATCGGTACTGATGGACTTGATGCAGTTTAAGGAACTGGATGCCCATGTGTTGAAGGCATGCTGTCTCTTATTGTGATATATACAGTGTGGAATTATAGTCCTGTAAGGAATCTGCTAGAATGCTGAGGGTTTTTTTCATGTGGATTTGGAATTTGATAGTACAGTGGTACATTGGTTCTCGAATGTAATCCGTTCCGGAAGTCCATTCGACTTCCGAAACGTTCTAAAACCAAGGTGCGGCTTCCAATTGGCGCCGGCGCCCCGGAAACAATAGCCGACAGCCACATCGGACATTCGGCTTCCGAAAAACGTTTGCAAACCAAAGCATTTAACTTCTGGGTTTGCGGCGTTCGGGTTCCGATTTGTTCGTCAACTGAGCCATTTGAGAACCAAGGTTCCACTGTGCCTTCAAGTGTCCTCTCCAGATAGGAGGCAACTTCTTCTGTTCACATTGAAGGTCCCAATGGGGAACAATGTGGGTCACACAAGACCATGCTCCTGTCTTGCACATGTTCTAACACAATAGGGCACCTGTTTACCTGTGTACCCCAAAAAAGGAAAGCTTAAGCATCTTTCAGAATACTTTTTACCCAGGGGCAAGTTTTTGCCAAATTTAAGAAATTAAGTGGTCAATCAGCTAAAATCAGGAACTAATCTGCTAGAATGCTGAGGGTTTTTTTCATGTGGATTTGGAATTTGATAGTACAGTGGTATATTGGTTCTCGAATGTAATCCGTTCCGGAAGTCCATTCGACTTCCGAAACACATACCGTACATTTAATTGACCAGCTGTGCAACCCTGAGCAGTTTTACTCACTGAGTAAAGCAAGATTGACCCTCTTGTAAGTGCCTGTAAAAATGCACCCCACATTTTCTTTAAACAATGTCAGGCTTAGAGAGAAAAAGGGAACTGGGTACTCCTTATTCGTGTCAACTGCTCCTGAATCTATTTCCCTTTTTTGCCTGGTGCCTAAAGGTGTATGATGAAGGTGCCAGCCAAGCATTCCACAAACAGGGAGCCACTGCAGATAAGGCCCGTTCTTGTGTTGCCACCCTTTGGCCCTCTCGTGGGGGAGGCACACAAAGAAGGGCCTCTGATGTTTATTTCAGGGTCCGGGTAGCTTCTCATGGAGAGAGAGCCTTCATGTCTTTGCTTTAGGAAAGAGGTACAAGGAGACCCCCTCAGCTCAGTTCTAGCAACTGGAAAATGCAGTGGGGCCTATTGTAGATTTGCAAATCAGCCCACAAGTGAGGTGGGGGGAACTTTGATCTTTCAAATTTCAGTGGCGCTCTGTGCAAGGTCAAAATCCAGCAGCTCCCTGCCTCACCACCTGCTCTGCTCAATTCACTACATCATAGTTGCGACACCCTGCAGTGCCCCCCTAGGCTTGATGCCCAGTTTGGCAGAACTGGCTAAACTGCCCTAGATCTGCCTCTGCCACAAGTTACTAGTCCTCAACATTTCACTTGCTCACACTGACTTCCGTTAGGTACCCATGTCCATGATATCTATCTATCTATCTATCTATCTATCTATCTATCTATCTATCTATCTAATTTATTACGGTTGGAGACCAGCTCATAAAACGCACTTGGGGGTACAGTCACAGAAGAAAAACAGAGAATTAAAAAATGTACAACAATAAATTTAAAAACAATGTACAACATAACGAACTAGTTTGAGTTGGGAGATGGTCTGTGCCTACAGATCTGTACACAGAATCTGGCGACCATCCAGGTCATCTTCTGATCTTTGCCTAACAGGAAAAGGTCAAGTTTTTGCTTTTCCGGGAGGTTGGCGAGCCTCACCAGCAGGGGATCAATGGTCTTACTACGTGCCTCCTCATAAAAGAGACATCTAAAGAACAAGTGCTCTGGGCTTCCTATCTCTCCCAATGGACAGGCGCAAAGACTCTGAGCATATGGGACTTTTTAAAGGCTCCTTCCAGGACTGGCGAGGGCAGAGCCGAGCTTCTGGCAAGTGTAAAGGCTCTTCTTGCATTTTTAGATACGAGAAAGAAGAGATATGCTGCCGGTGCAGCTATATATCTCTCGATTTCTCCAATTTTATAGTCGGGGCACCTTGCGCAGTCCTGTTGTCTCTCGGTGTCTAAGATTCTTTGCCTGACCGTGGCTTTTGCCTGGCCCAACCCCAGGCTCAGAAGGGCTTGAGGGGCAAAACCCAGTTTCTGAAGGGTGTTCAGGTCTGCAGTCTGCCAGCCTGACTGGAATTGATCGCAGAGGATCAATGGGGCTATCCCTCGGGGGAGCAGATTCAATGTCAGCCATTTGTAGATTGATGTTAGGCAGATATAAGCCTCCACTCTCATCATCCCCGTTTCTAGTCTAACCCATTTTTTCAAGCTTTATTAATTTTCCAACATAAATTTTAAACATACAGAGCACAATACATAAACAAACAAACATATAAAACACATATAAATTCATAGCCTTCTTTTCATTTACCCTCTTTCACCGACTTCCCCATGCCTCCCTTTTCTACATCTCTAATTAGTAATTTTTTCCAGCAACCCATCGCTTCTATTAACTTTTAAACTTTTTTCTTTTCCTTCTTATTTTACCCAATCATTTACTGCTGTAATCTAGATTTTTACGTTACCCTTGACATTTTAGCATTCATTAATTTTATAATAGTTTTTAAGATAAGTTTTAAATTTCTTCCAATCTTCATCCACCGTCTCTCTTCCTTGGTCACGGATTCTGCCAGTCATCTCGGCCAGTCCCATATAGTCGATCACCTTCGTCTGCCATTCTTCCAGTGTGGGTAGTTCTTGTGTCTTCCAATACTTTGCTATAAGAACTCTTGCTGCTGTTGTAGCATACATGAAAAAAGTCTTATCCTTCCTTAGTACCATTTGGCCGACCATGCCCAAGAGAAAGGCCTCTGGTTTCTTGTGAAAGGTGCATTTAAGAACCTTCTTGATTTCATTATAGATCATTTCCCAGAAGACCTTAATCTTTGGGCACGTCCACCAAAGATGATAAAAAGTACCTTCAGCTTCATTACATTTCCAACATTTATTATTGGGTGTATGATATATTTTTGCAAGCTTGACTGGGGTCATGTACCACCTATA
>JAXCMG010009822.1:2987-32977 GCA_034642415.1 Podarcis siculus
TAGCATTATGCAAGGGCTGCAAAGTGGTAGTGCTTTTGTAACAAATGTATCTTGTGGATAAGCTTGCAAACAAAATGAAATGGGTTCCTAGTTTAAGATGTATGTTTTAAATGGAAGTCTGATTCTCACTGTGAAAAGGGGGATTTAATTAGCCCTATGTGACCTCTTTTGTTAGAATATTATGGGGCAGCATATTGAATACCCTGCTCACTATTACTCCCTCAGACTAAATCGAATCCTAATCTAATTAACTTTTTTATTTTTTTATTTGGTCAAAGGGCACTTATAATAAGAAACAGCTTTTACTTTTCACAGAAAGCCGCTGCACTACTCCTCATATAAATAAATGGACAATGAAAGATATAAGATTAGAAAGTTGCCCTGCTGGTCCACATTGCACTCTGTTGCTAATCACCTGGAGGTAAAAGATTTGATTAGTTCTTTAAGATCATGTCCATGACAAAATTTCACTGATAAAATTATTATCATACTTATGGATTGGGCCTGGGATGGGAGTCGATTGGCTCAGGGAATATGCTTACAGACCCCCCAAATATTCCAGTGACTGCTGGATTTACAGAAGCAATCCTGGTTTCTGATATGATCCTGGAATGTTCCACTTTTCCTGAGGACATCCCTATTTTCAGTGGAGAAATGTTGGAGGGTTTGGCATTATCCAACCTCCAAACCATCTAAAGGCATCCCTGTATGGGGAAGTTTATTAAACTTGTTTATTAAACATGTTTCATGTTTTATTATGTTTTTATATATGTTGGAAGCTGCTCAGAGTGGCCGGGGCAACCCAGCCAGATTGCTGGGGTATAAATAGTAAAATGATGATGATGATGGTGATGATGATGGAACAGGGCGTTCCTATTTTCATCGGCGAAATGTTGGAGGGTATGTAGCTTAGAAATGGGATCAAGACCATCCAGACTGTGCAACAAGCCAAAAATGGGAACAAATAAAGAACACTCGGAGTAGATTTGAGCCGTAGACTGTAAAACAAACCCAGATACATTGGACGCCCGGGTTGCGAACGTGATCCATGTGGGATGCACGTTTGCAACCCGCAGCAGCACGTCTGCGCACGCACGGGTTGCGATTCGGTTCTTCTGCACATGCGCAAAGCGCGATTTAGCGCTTCTGCACATGTGCGACCGCCGAAACCTGGAAGTAACCCATTCTGGTATTTCCCGGTTTTGGTGGTCGGTGACCCAAAAAAACGCAACCTGAAGCATCTGTAACCTGTGGTGTGACTGTATACAGTATGGTGCATGTGTGTGTTTAGATTGAAGAATAATGAGTGATGAACTAAAATTTATTTGGCACTGAAAAAGCCATCTAAAATGGGGAGTGAGATAGGTTTCAGGGAGACAGAGCTTTCCAAAGTTGTTCAAGACAGTACTTACCATTGGCAGATGGGTGACATTGGTGGTTTCTTCTTCTGTCTAATGCCCCCCCCCCCCCCCCCGTTCTCTCCTTGGATGACCCTGGAATCAAAGCAATGCCAAATTGTAGCATCACTTGGAGGAAGATTTCTGGGAGGAAAGTGGTGGCTCCCAGTTGGACTTGATGTAGCATTGATCCAGAGGCATTATGGGAAAGAAGAGTGAGAGCTTCTGTAAGAAGCTCCACCACTGCCTTTCCTTGGCTACTTCTATACAGTGGAACCTTGACTGTCGCATGCTTCGAATGTTGAACATTTCGGCTTTTGAACGCCAACAACCTGGAAGTGAATGCTTCCGTTCTGGAACGTGCCTCAGAGGTCAGATGGCTTCCGAGGCATGTTTCTCCATTTTCTGCATTGCAATTACAGTCTTCCGGAATGGATTACGTTTGACAACCGAGTTTACACTGTATTTTGACTCACTGTCATCTCCAGACAATCCCTCTTTCCTAGCTCCTTGGTATAGCTCCTAATGTCCTGCCACTTTCAGTGGTTGGAGAAGTTGAGCCACCAATGGGTAGCCAGAAATCCTTAGGATCAGAGAAGCTAAGCAAAGGGCAGTCAGAGGCTTTCTTCTCGCTGCCAGAAGCTTCATTGCATCACAAAATCCCATAATCAACACACACACACAGTTTGTGTGTGTAGTAATATTGCCATATATATATATGGGTGTGGGTATAATCTTACAGTAATATAATGCATTCTAAAATGGCTTCCAATTTAATTCAAGTAGGGACAGCAGTTCATTATTCAGACCTGCAACACTGACTTAAACGTTGCTGTGTCAAATATCCAATATTATGTATTTCTGCAGCAAAGTGTTATTCATTCTAAATAATTGCCTGTGTGTGTGTCCATGCCATCCATTACTGTATGCTGAAGTTTGTGTGGGTGACACACTCAAACATTTCAATTTATTTACCTTTGGAAAAAGTTTGACTACCTGTCTATAAAGCATTTTCACTTTTTAAAAAGATTTATTAGGTCTGTCTCATGTACCCACTCAGCTAACACTGAATAGGCACCTAGCTGTTATCTTGGTCCTCTGTAAATATTTATTTTCCATGTGTCCATGTCAATTTAAATATGCGCTGCAAGGGGTGTTTCAGAAGTGTGCAATCCAGTGGTCTGCAGTAAGATGTCATCCGTCTTTGCCCAATGGTAGCATTTCCTTTTCTCTCTCTTGATCTAAGGTAGGGAAAATGTATAAATCCATCAGTAGCTTTCAACTAATCTTGCAGGAAGCAGCACAACAGAATACACATGCAAATAGGATAATGCTGTTTCATTTTATGACTGTAGAGAGCTGTAAAAAAAATCAATTATGTAGTGTACTATGTAGTGATTGTTATCTGTGTCTGTACAGTGTGATATTAGAGGTTTTCCCTCAACATAGTGAAGGAATTAAGTTAAAGGGTCTTCAAATAGGCTTTGACCTATGAAGAACACAAAGGCCATTATATGCACAACATGAATTTTCTCAGAATACCTAAAGATTTCAAAGCATAGTATACAGTTGTGGGAATACACTGAAGGGAAAGCAGAAAAAAATATTGAGGCTTCAGGGCAAGACTTCTTTCTAGAACATGGTGGGATTTGGTGGCAATATTGAGGTCTTTTCCAGTTAGTTATATGGCCATTACATGATGAAAAGACCTCTTGTGGCCTATTTTAACTGGAACTGACTGTGAAACACACATTACGCTGAATAAGCCAGCTACAGAACTATACGCCAAGGATTCCTTGAATTCTGACTGTGCTTTGTAGTCAATGAGAGCAAGAATTCATGGGAAATAGTTTGTTCTTATTTTACAGATTTACCAGTTAAATCCAGAGCCTGAATTTGTTTGAGTTTTAACAGTGCCTGAAAACCAGAATGACCAATTAAGAATGTTGCCAATTGCATAGGCCATGCGCCACCCCCTCCTCTCTTGCACCCATTAACTTTCACGAAGGCAAAACATCTGATATCTCATCATCACACCGTGAGTTCCCCTGCTCTCTCATACACACTGAGGAAACCTGCAACATACTAAGAGTCACTGGAGGAGAAAAGAGGAGGAGACATGGCGCTGCTGTACTGCACGCCAAACTGAGAGGCATTGCAGGGGCACCGCAAAAATGATATAATGTGGAAGATGAGAGGTGAGGATGCCAAATTTTAGCATCACAAAGGGCGTGGCTGAAATTTTAAAGCCCAAAGTCAGCCACTGCCCATTCCACTGAGTGGAATAGGATCCAAAATGCATCAGCCTGATTGGTCCTAGAACAATAGGATCCAGAAGCAGCAGTCTGATTGGTCCGCAGGAGCCATCCAATCCAGCTCCAGGTGGAAGTGAATCCGCAACCTGATTGGCCTACAGGAGAATCTCTGAATTAGCCAATCACGTGGGGCCCATTGTGTAAATAATGTATATAAAGCAGACACTTTGGGGGAACTGGCATTCCTCAAAACTATGAGCTGAATAAAGAGCATGAAACCCACACTTGACTCCGAGTATATTTCAGCCCAGCTCCTGTCTTCTGAGGCAGCCACCTCACTCTGCCTAATGGTACGTTTAGCCACACCATCTACATTGGAGCTATAGCTGGTGATGGTTGGTACCCATTGAGATTGATGGGTCAGAAAGCATGGAGGCCAACAGTAGGCGGGGACTAGAGCCAGTGACTGGCAGATCCAGCATATTCTAGTTTTGTCACTATCCTCCTCCTTGTTGAGTTCTGCAAAGGGCACCCTGGCATAAGGAGGAGGCAGCAGCTGACAGCCATACTGACTCCTGGACTGGTTGGGACAGTGGGGGATGCCTGAGGGTTGGTGTGGCAGCCCCTGTTTGCCATAAGGGACCCCCCTCCACTGGCTGCAACACATACATCCTTAATGCATCAATTATGTCTATCCTCGAATCCGACACAGCCAGCATGCTTGCAAATAAAGGGAGTTTCATGAACAAACAGGAACTTAACCAAACTGTGCATGCAAGTACTTTATAAGCCATTTGTCTGTATCGTTCTGCTGTGTGGTGTAGAGTCCTTTATCATACTTCTGCACCTGGTTAAAATTCTGAGGAAGAAGGAAAATGATAACATTTCTCCTTCACCCCTTGGCAGCATGATGCAGTGGTGCGAGCTGCCTCAAGGCTGCAAAATCCCATCCAGTAGTCGAGGCAGCAGTACACCGGTCAGATCATTGGTGATCTTGCCTATCAGCTTCTCCAAGCCCTTTAGAAAAACAGAAATATTCTGAATGCATTTATTTATGCTATGAACACACATTTTTTTCTGCTCTTAAGTAGTGGTTTTATACAAGGGTTATTGATTTTTAACTGTAATAAATATGTTGGAGAAACTCTCCACCTGAAAGGCAATTAAGATGATGCTATCTGAATGTTCAATGCAAACTGCTTTATTGATTCTTAGAATTTTAATTTTTTTAATCCACTTCACGTTCTTGTCCGTAGTGCCAAGGGGCAGGTGCCTGCTTCATCTTACCTTGTCAGAGGGCCAAACTGCGTGTGAGAATATTTTGCGTTTTTCTGTATAGTGGTACCTCGGTTTTCGAATGTCTCTGTTGGCGAACATTTCAGTTTCCAAACGCCGTAAACCCTGAAGTAAATGCTTTGGTTTTCGAACACGCCTCGGAATTTGAACATGCCACGTGGCTTCTGCTGAGTGCAAGATCCTGAGGCCTAGCTGCCGGCTGTTGAGTTTTCAGTTTTCGAACGTTTCAGAACTTGGACTTCTGGAACGAATTACGTTTGAAAACTGAGATACCACTGTATTGCAATTTCTTCCCATGACAAATAGCAGGTGGGGGTTTATACAGGACCACGGAAGGGTGAGAATCCCAACAATTATCAGCCCAAATCCCACAGCACACCACAGCAGCAGACATTGCTTGCATTTTAAAATAATAATAAAAAACTTGCATGTTCAAGGCAAAGGCCCATTTAAAGTCACCTCCAAATTGGCCTTAAAGTTGATACCAAAATATATAAAACACCTCAGACTGTCAATATTTTGATTCGTCACCAAAAAATAATGAGACAGCTACTTCAGAGAGCATTTTCAAGTCAACCCTGGCTGATGTTTCGATACCTTTAAAGATCATGGGGAAGAGGTTTTGTTGTTGTTTTCTTGACAGATAATGTGCTTGTCCTTTCAGGGCCTTTTTGTTTGTGTTTGAAGAGACTTTGAGAAGCACCCTAGAGTTCTGATCATTACTCATTTGCCTAGACACTTCATAGCAGTGTCAGTTTTCTTTGATGGCCAAGAAGCAAGGGATAGCAACTAGGAATGTTGAATGCGAGCTACGGCTGCAGTAAATGTTCAGCTAAAGCATATCGACATCTCTCAGAAATCCCACCAGTTTGGTTAATGTATCTCCTAGGAGTAACCTTGCTTGCCTCCTAACAATAAATATTAATGCAATTTTTAAATTTTAGAAGTTTGTTCATTTATAATAAATGTAATTATTTCAAGATTATAAGGTTCCGTAGGAAAAAAAAGGGCAGCTTGCTTGGTCTTTCATTGCTTGGTCAGCTTCATACATTAAGGTGGCAATGTTATTGTCACTGAGAAATCTTACATGTTCAGGGGAATAATCTGACCATGCATGCTGCAACTTATGTAACCAACTTCCCATTGGTGATAAGTCGGTACTTGAACAGTGCGGCTGAACTGAAAGGTTACTGAAAACTATGAGCAATCCAGTCTTGGGAAACAGATTACATATACTGCAGCAATCATGTGAGTGGGGAGCATTTTTTTACTGGCAACTATTATGCCATCACTTGGTGGCTGAACATCTGGTTTACGTGGAGAGGTCCCAAATTCAACTCCTGGAATCACCAGGTCAGGCTGAGAGAAAAGCCTGATTGACATCTCAGAGTCTCTTATAGTCAAATCCAGACCCATTTTAGACTCTCGGCCGGGAACATGGGACCTGCCTACACATTTTCGCTTTTCTTTTGGCATACTATTTTTTTTCATTAGTTCAGGTATTGGCCGTGAAACTTTTGAACCCTCTTAATAGTTGTATCCTCTCTTTGGCTTCTATCCCACCCCCCTTCAGTTAAGCCTGTGGTTGATGCTAAGCAAGAGGGCAATTTGTTTTAATCTGTTTCAGATTTTAACTTTTGTACTTTTGAAAATATGGTCGTGAATTTTCCTCGGTTTTATCTTTCTGTAAACTGTTTTGAAGTTTTTAACGATCAAGCCGCAGAGAAATTTTATGAAATAAATACATAATCACAACCATTTATGCTTGTGTTTTGTTACCCAAAAAAGCTTTTGGACCACTTTCTATAACTTTTCACTACCTTCTTTCTTTCTGCTGCCTTTTTCCTCCATCACCGGTCTTGCCTTTGTTCTTTCACCTTCCACCTTTGCTTCCTCCCTGCACTTTCTCAGTTTTTTCTTGGTTGCCACACCCTCGGCTCCTCTTCTTTCACAAGTCTGTCCGTTTCCTCTTCTCTCTGCTCTTGTCATCTTCTGAATTCTTTTTACCACCTTAAACTTCTATACTTTCTTCCTTCTACTCCATTTCACCTTCTTGATATTTCCTTCCTCTCTCATTTCCCTTTCCCTTTTGCTCACTTTCTTCCACCTTGTGTCACCTTTTGTGCCATCTTTAAATTCACCTTTCAGTTGCCCTTGCTCCTTGCTAATGTCAACTTGCCTGAAATAAAAAGGAACAGGATTTCTGGGGAAGGTTCATCACCCCCAGAACCTAATATAGACGGCAGTTGTTCTTCACTGCCCCTGTTGGATGATGGCTTCTCCCACACTGAAATAATGTCCAGTTATAGTTCCAAAACAAAATGTGTTTTTTCTTTTACTTTGCAAAGTCTTGCCATTTCCTATTTCTTTCTTTTTTTTTAACAAGCAATTAAATAAAACTAATTTTCATTCCAAATCAACCCATATTAAAGTTGAGTACTTATTTGAGAGTAAGTCCCATTAAAATAAATGGACCTTTCTTCTGAGTAGAGATGCATAGGATTTGCATATTAATTTAATTAACTTTAACTAAGCATCTCCTTCCCTGGGGACCCGAGTCTCCTCTTCCTTTCCTGCATTCCACCCTTTTTTGTCACCTTTTTTCTCCCTCTGTCACAACTACTCGTCTATCTGCTCTCGCCTTGTATCAACTTGCCTGAAATCAAAAGTACAGAAAATAAATTTGAAAAAGTTTCAGTACCCTCAGAACCTTGTCTAGACAGTAGTTGTTTGCTGCTGTCCTAAACTATTTAAACTTGGAGTAATTCCCATTTAAACAAATTGACTTTACTTCTGAGTAAATAGCAAGAATGAGCAACCCTAACCATGTCTACTCAGAAGGAAGTCTTACTGAGTTCAATGGGGCTTACTCCCAGGAATGTGGGATTAGGATTGCAATTTTACTTCTGAATAAACCAACTGAAAAGTTGCAATAATCCTATTATACTTGCTCTCAGGTAAACTCATATCAATCCAGATCAGGCTGTAAAGCTGCCATAATCCTACCAGGACACATTTTAGCCGCTCTGTGAGCCTCATGGAAGGAATTTAGCGGTGGGGCCATTTTTGTGAACTGGCTAGGGGAGGGATATGAGGCAAAGAGGTCTGTTGTAAAATGGTGGGTTATGAGAATGCACTGCAAAGAAGCACTGAAAGTATCTCCTGTGGAAGTCACTTTGATAAGAGTAATAGTTTCATTAGTGATTCTAAGCCATCGGGCAACTACTTGAGGTTCTGTACATTTACCAGAATGGGGTGGAAACTTTGAGGTGACTGTTTGGGCTGGGCAATATTGCAAGGATCATGCATATAGGGAAACCAAAGCCAAACCAAGCCATAGTTGACGCCAGTGTGACATTTGTCTGGCTGAGCCAATTGCTGTCCACCAGCCCATATTATGGCTTGCTGACAACACTTTCCCCCTTGTCTTTGCAATCCCAGGCAGGCAGGAGTTTTATCAAGCCCCCATACATGGCTGGAAGACTCTCTTTAGCTTGGTGAGTCCACTGTAACATGGCAGCACATTTTCCTCTGGACAGTAAGGACCGGAAAGCATCAGACTTGAGCTTTTCACCTTTATGTCCTTGAAGCAAAAATACTGTGCTTCCCATTTTAGATTCTCGCTTATGGATCTAAGGTGATAAACTAGCTATTTGCTTTTGAAAACCTTGTTACCCAATCACTTAAAGATGGTTTGAGGGTATACCATTATTTTATGTGAGGGGTTCTTAGTTTAGTTAATTGTTCAGACCTTAGGTCTGGGTAAGGCATATGTGTACTCCTCCCTAGGACCAGAGGCCATTGTCCAGTCAGGATCCTGCCTTCAGTCCAAGAGGGAGGGCACTACCCACTACCCAATCACTTGTTGGACTGTCTGCATCTGGAGAGCACAGAAAGGAAACTCAACAGTGAGTATTCATTTTCCTTTTCAGAGCCAGATTGCACCAACCATTTAGCTTGCAGTGGACTACAGCACCATATTGCTACCATTAACATGGATATATATACCATATATAGTTCTCAGGATCCTAAGCACCATGTATGGCCTTTTCAGTCACCCCATCCTTGTGCTGTATCCCATGCCCCACCCCCAAATTGTCCCTAACCATCAAGGGACCACTTACCTCAGCATTGCATTGGGTGTAAAGGGCTGCAACATTGAGGGAAAATCAGCAACCCCTCCATACTTTGCCACTGTACATAGGTCTCATTTGATCCTGGCCAGTATATATTTATATTAAGTAACTGGGCAAACATCACCTCACAGTAGATTCAAAGCAGTTGTGGGAAGAGATAAACAACTACCTGACATTTAGAAGACATCTGAAAGCAGCCCTGTTCAGGGAAGTTTTTAATGTGTGACATTTTAATGTATTTTTAATCTTTGTTGGAAGCCGCCCAGAGTGGCTGGGGAAACTCAGGCAGATGGGTGGGGTACAAATAATAAATTACTATTACTATTACTATTAGGGGAGTAGGTTTAGAGCAGGGTTTCCCACACTTGGTCTCCAGCTGTTTTTGGACTACAACTCCCATCATCCCCAGCTAAGCAAGACCAGTGGTCAGGGATGATGGGAATTGTAGTCCAAAAGCAGCTGGGGACCCAAGTTTGGGAAATCCTGGTTTAGAGGATATATGTAAATAAATAGATGACAAGGGTCAAGGAGGACTGTAGCCTTCTTTTCACAAGTTGCCTTCTGAATTGAGACACGTCTTACATTACACTTCTGTGGGCCAGTTCTAACAGGACTCCCACCCACACACACACATTTGCTTTTAAGCTGCAAGCATGGAAGAGAGCAAGTGTAGTAACATCAGAACAGTAAGGTACAGGTTTAACACATACACTTTTGTAGAGAAGCCTCAGATGGTCTACAACAGGGATAGCCGACACCAGCTATGCCGTCTGGGGCTGATGAAAGTCTTAGTCCAGCAGCATCTTGAACTGGTCTTCAGTTTCGAGAGCAGTGATTCATAAAGGGTGGCCTTTAACATCAACACAATAAGCACCACTAAGATGCGAAATGGTACCCAAGGTGAACTGCTAACCTATAAATTGCAGGGGTTGGACGAGATGACCATCTGGGTACCTTCCAACTCTACAGTTCTTTGACTCCATGAAATTAGAATTGAAGACAGCCCTATCATTTACACAGAATGAGGCTGCCAACTTCAGACAGCAGATTTTGAGGTACAATGGAAGGTTAGCAAACGGTCGGCTATTTAGTTTTCACATTTAAAAGACACCCACAATTGCAGGAACCATTTGGATTTTCTGCCTCAGGCACCCAAATGTCTAGGGCGATTTCTGGCTTAGAGCCATCTCAGTTCAATTCCTGCATGTTGTCCGTTTCATTTATAAATGCCTGAAGAGCATATATGACTGATGAATGCCACAGAGGAATTATAGGCGCTGTCAAATATTAAAAATAGTTCCTTGCGGCTGGTCTGTTGTTAAAAACCAATGAAACGCTTTTTAAAACCTTTTTTAAATGAAAGCTAATGCTTATTATAGTTTGCGTGATTTAAGTAGAAATCAGAATTGGCTGACAGCATTAAAAACGGGTGTTTGAAAAATGTCAAGCCAATTGACTTAAGAAAGCTTGCACACCTACTACATAAATAATATTTGTACCCCATTTAGCATAACTTCATACTGGATTTCTTCTTCAAAGAGGTTATTTTCTCATGTTATAAATGTCATACAGTTGAAAGATGCTTTTCATTTTGCCTTTCATCCAGCCGACATTTATCGAAATTCTACTGGATATTTTTTATCCGCTAAACTCTCCCTGCCCAAACCCTTTGCCACAGTAAATATATTGGATATTTGAAGGAAATGACCTATTTATAATTAGTTGGAATGATGTAATCATGTAAGCCAGCTGTGTTTAATCATCTGTGAATTCCTAATTATAAACCCCAGGAGGCCATATGTGGCCAAACACAATTACCAAATTATTAAAATACGATGAAGGTGCAAAGTTAGATTTCACCACTCTTCCTTTGAACTATGGTCATGTTTTGACAGTGATTTTACAAAGATGGTAACATTTTAAGGATGGTCACAATAAAAATATCAGACATTGGTGCTAACTCATTTGGCTTCTTTTAAAAATTATTATTTTAAGAAGAAGCCAGATTGTTGAGGGGCTTCTGAGAGCACCAGGAATTGCTTGAGT
Organism: Podarcis siculus; assembly: GCA_034642415.1. NCBI lineage: Eukaryota > Metazoa > Chordata > Lepidosauria > Squamata > Lacertidae > Podarcis > Podarcis siculus. The sequence continues at coordinate 14,118 of JAXCMG010009822.1, forward strand.
GGGGATTGAATATGACTTAACTGCTATGGGTTAACCCAAGCATAGGCAAACTCCAGCCCTCCAGATGTTTGGGACTACAATTCCCACCATCCCTGACCACTGGTCCTGTTAGCTAGGAATGATGGGAATTGTAGTCGCAAACATCTGGAGGGCCGGAGTTTGCCTATGCCTGGGTTAACCACTCATGTCTCAAACTGTTTCATTATATTTAAAAAAATCAGTCTTAAAATGTTACTGTGGCGATCACACAGGGTCCCCGGACGTTTGACAGTCTATTGATCCCTGTGCCACCACTGTGATTGCTTCCCCGCTGCCACCAACCCATTACTCTCGGGTACACACAGAGTCCAGACAGTTGTTAACATTAAATCAAATAAGCAAGTTTATTTTATAAGCATTAACAAGTTTATGGTTTCAGATAATTTTTCTTGTCAGTTTCTTAATCTTAGTTTCTTTACCGGCCTATACCTTCCTAATAACTTCTAACTGATTATCCCAACTGTCTATCTGACTCCTCCTAACAGTTTCTCTCACTCCCTCACATCAAAACTAGACCAACCCACAGACTTATCCTCCCTCTTCCTTCTCCAACTCCCAACTGACTTCCCAACAACTCCAACTCTAACTCTAACTCCTCCCCTTGGGTTCCCACTGGCCAATCACTACACACTCATTTAACCCTTTCCTTATGACCCACCTAGGAGGGCAAATGCCACAGTTACCATCTTCATAAACTTACTGAAAATTACTGGGGGGGGGGGCGGTGGTGCAGGCTTGTGGGTATCATCATCATCATCATCATTACTGAATTAACCAGCAGGTGGTGATGTGAGCTCTACCAACATGCTGGTGAGAGCAGAAAGGGGGGCAGTGACACCTCTTTTTCCCTTTGCAAGTGAGCCCCTTCTCCTTCTTGACACAGTACAATTCTGAGGTCAGTGCCACTGTTAGAAGGTTTCAGAGGGGTTCAGGATACAGGAAGAAGCATGCCTTCCTCCATCCTCACCAAAAGAAGCCCCCCCTTTTTTAGCTGAAAACGAGAAAATGGGCCTTTTATGCAGTGGCTCCCCCTTCGTGGAATGTTCTCCCTAGGGAGACTTGCCTGGCACCTTCATTACGTATATTTAGGCACCAACAGCAACGTTTCTCTATAACCAGGCTTCTGGCTGATTGAAATTCTATGACCTTTTAAATGTGTTTGTGTGTGGGGGGGGTGTCATTGGTTTGTTTATTTTGGTTTGTTTTATCATGCATTTTGTGATCCTGTTTTCTATTTTTATATTGTGAACTGCCCTGTGATCTTCGGGTGAAGGACAGTATACAAAATGAATGAATGAATGAATGAATGAATGAATGGAAAAGCCAGTCCTGGTTTAAGAAACATGATAAATGAAGAAAAACTACTGAAAAATGCCATACATTGAAAGTAGACGTATGGTTGGGGCATAGTTGGGAGATAGGCTAGGGTTCCAAAATGTACTTTATGGATGCCAAAATCTGCTATTCCTTTTCAAAAATGTATTCTCCTTTGGACAGCAGGCTTCCAATCCCATATCACAATCTGCTGTGAAAAGTGTATTTACTTTCAAAAGCTCTTTGCTATGCAGCTGATGAAACTTACCTGAGAAAACCAAGACCCCCTGAACACATGAAGCTAGTTGTGGATAATAATTTACGGACCAGTAATTTTTGTATGACACTTCACGTGTCATACGTTTCCCCATTTTGTCCTGCTTTCCACATTAAACTGCAGGCTGTTGGGTTTTTAAAAAGCATTTACATATGAAAATTAGACATGCTTTCACTAGAAACAGGCATTTCTAGATGGCTTTCCTATCAAAATAGGCATTTTGATGCATTTTTTTATTTTAAAAACCTGTATTGCAAAATTCTGAAAAGTATAATATCCCAATAATGCATTTGTCCCCATCCACACATCAGTCCAGGAGAAGCAGATCAGATCAATTGATTTTGGAATTCGCAGAGATCAATTTCTTCAAATCCCCCTAGCTGTTCAATTATTTGGATCCCAAACACACCACATGATTCTGATCCATATTTCCTTATGTATGCATCCACTGAACACTGAAATACTATTTTCTTACGCTAATAACTACAGCAGGAGATTGCCTGAAGAATGCATTGTAATAGCAAATTTGAAATTGATACTAAGTTAAATAAGATTTCTTTTCATACATCTTTTTGCTAATGAAAGGTAGAAATGGGATATAGAAAAGAGGCATAGCTGGTTTAATTTTCCTTAATAATGCCAGTATTGATGGTTAAATTTATAGGTTTTGTATCCAAAGTTTTGTGTTGTCAAAAACAGGGGTAAAAAACAAAAAACAAAGAGCACAACCCTTGGCAGCTGGCACTTGGATAAAAGCAAGCTTTACTTTATGCAGGAATGCTTGCAAATGATTTATTGGCCAAGGTAATTTTCTACTAGATTATAGCAATTAGAATAAATATGAACTGTCAGTATGCCAGTTGATTTTGTGTTGACCTTTCAAAAGCCAAGTGCACATAGGCATATAGGACAATTGGCACAAAGGCAGCTCAAAGGCGTCTGTGATATGATACTTGTCATCTTACCTCCTTCCGAGACAATGAATTAGACTAATTATTAACTGTTTTGGCAAGTCGCAGCTTTCTGGAATCATATTGTTTTAGAAGTCTGCTCACTTTTTCCGGTGAGCGGTGTTGCAGCACCCGGACCCTTGCAGTGACCCGGAAGTTGATGCCCCCCCCCTTGTGCCATCCAGGCCACGTCACTGGCGCTGGGCAGGGCCCCACTGGCCAATCAGTGCTGGTAGGGGGCGTGACTGTGGGAAATTTAACTCTGGCATGGCTGGGGTTAGAACTGCCATCGGAATCAACCGCTACGTATGCTACACATCAAGGTAGCAATGTTATGACGACAGAAGAATTTCTTATCACAATAGAATGGAGAATATAATGAGCTGAACTAATGATATTGAGGTTGGCAAGTAGGGATTGAGTAAGTGCATTACAGCTCAGGGTGGAGGATAAACTTGATTCAATATGCATTTGAAAGTGAAGCTACCTAGTTTGCAGCTTTCCAAAGTCATATAGGAACTGAAACAGAGTCACCCTTCAAAATTCACACTTCACATTTTGCAGAGCAGTTCTTCATCTAAGTATTGCATGCAAACAATTAAGAATGCATTATATTGAGGTAAATCATGTTCTAAAAAGCTGGAAAAATTCACACAAAAATGCTGGTGAATTTTCATGAGGATTTTTTTTTCTTTAACCAAAATTGCAAACTGATGTGGAAATGTGGAGAATTGAATTTAGGAGTGGGGGGAAGGGAGAAAGTGTGAGAAAGTGAAACTGGCGATTCACTCATCCCTAACTGCAACCTATTTCTGTGCAACAAGGAAATACAGTCATACCTTGGAAATTGAACGGAATCTGTTCCGGAAGTCTGTTCAACTTACAAAACGTTCAAAAACCAAATCACAGCTTCTGATTGGCTGCAGGAAGCCCCGCTGGACATTCGGGTTCCAAAAGAACGTTCGCAAACTGGAACAATCACTTCCAGGTTTGCAGCATTCAGGAGCCAAAACGTGTGAGTTCCAGGGTGTTTGACAACCAAGGTACAACTGTAACTGTAAGGAGATCAGCTACACCAGCTAGGAAACCTTTTTATAATAATATGCGGGCTGGCCCACTCATGAGGCAAGGTGTGACAACTTGGGCAGCAGTATTCACAAGGGCAGCAGATCTGGCCTCCAAGGCATGTATCACCTGCTGACACCACTGCCTTTAAAAATTAAGAAATTAAAAAATGGAAGGGCTTTCAAATAGTGCAGTGATGTTTCTGCTCTCTGTAATTTAATAGATCAGTTTTTATATTACTTTCATTCTATTATAGTTTTGCATAATTGACTTATGCAAATTAAAGCAACACCGACAGAATATAGAAGGCTAAAAACATATAAAAGATCATAGTTAAAAAGTAATTTAAATATGATCTTTCATATGTTTTTAGCCTTCTGTATTTTATCAGTGTTGCTTCAATTTGCATAAGCCACAACAGCAATAGGGTGGAGGTTAAAATTGCCGTTAAAATAATGGCAGTCTTTTTAAAATTCTCATTCCAGACCTTTTTTATTTTATGTGATGGATATTATTGAGGAAACACTGAAGGGCCAAAAGGAAAATATGGGGCTGTAGGTGGGTTGAGACAAAGTGGTACATCACCACCCAGCGCTAAGCACTGCCAGACTTCAAATTCACCCTCCGAGGCAGCTGGATTATTGGCGATTATCTCAACTGTTTTCAAATCATGCACTCAAAAGAGTAAACCTCTTTTGGAGACCTGCTGGCTGCCAGAATTTTCTGTGCAGCTTTGGCAGCAGCTGCTTACAACAGATAGACAAAGAAAAGCCACAGGCAAATGTCACTGAAATGAAATCTATTGTTAGATAAAACCAACACTTTAAAATATACTTTTTAATAATAATTAGAGGTTTGAAAGTCTAGTCTCTGTTTGAATTGCTCAGCAGCAAATGAGGGGCTTGACCTTCAAAGCATCACTGGGTGTGATGTACCACAGCAGCTAAACGTGCATCAAATGAGGAGCGATGGAGGATTCCTCTCCCCACTCTCTGGCTGAATACTAAAGGTATCGCCTCAAGTAGAGCAAGACGTATAGACACCATTGGGGTGGGAGGCCAAACTTGTCCCCTGTCTACTGGGCAGGTGAAATAATTGCCCCATGCATTAGCTAACTGGGGTTAACCTTTACTACCAAGTTCTGCGTGTTCTTGCTCAGTTGGCTTAGCTAGCTATTTGTTGATTTGTGGAAGTTACGTGGCTTGTGATTGGTGAGAAACTGAGAGATGGGTGCCCCTCAGCAACACCACAGGTGTAGAAGGTGTAGATTGGTTCCTCTCAGGTTCCTGGGAAACACAGACTGCATTCCAGAAAAGGAATGGCAACTGGACCATGTTAGTGGTGATTAATAAAGATGGGAAGAAAGGCAGCAAAGCAAGTTGTGGGGGAAAGAGGCAGTTCTGTGTGATGGGATCTTGGAGGAGGAGATTAACTCAGGCCTTGTTGCTTTAGAGGCCACCACAACAGAAATAGAAGTCTTAAATTTTAAAACAAATTCAACATGATCCGGTCAAAGCTAAGCAGATTTTGGGATGCAAACATGCTTAATATTGGCTGAATTCTATTTGTGGTGTTTATTGTTCTTTATCTTTGAGCTTTAGGGGCTGATTGCCTTTGCATGTCCATTTAAGAGTGTTCCTTCATCGTAACAAAGGGAGTTTAGAAAACAATTGGTGTGATTAGCATACTTATTTGATTATGGAGATGATTGTTTCAGTGGAAGTGGGTTTTTTCCAGTGGAAGCTACTGTTCTGCTCCTTAAAAAGAGGAAGGAGGGAAGACAGAACTCCCCCTATGAACAGCAGATCTGACCATCTTTTGTGCTGTTGAGTAGCAGTAAACATTTCTGACAATTCACACCCCATCTGCAGCCAGTAGCCAACTCCACACCATCCTGATTCCCACCCCAATCGGATGGAGGGCCGACTGGCTGTGCTGCAAATGGCTGGACACAATACAGTGGGTGCTTTGCATAACAGCATCATCTCCACACAGGGTCAGCCTCACGAGGAACAGGGTTCTGTTTAATTCCTACTAGGGGAGAAATTCCCTCACCGTTCTGTTGACAGCCCTCAAAGTAGGAAGAAGTGGGGGACCTTTGGGTATCAGTACAGAGAGTTACTTTCTGCCCAAAGGCTTGCTAGTGAATTATTTCTTTTCTTTCCCTCATTATCCCATATCACAAACAACGACTGCAACATCCTCAAGTTTAAAAAAGAAGGTTTGCATTTTGAGGGGAAGAAGGAACTCACAGAAAACCAGAAATCCAACGTTCAGTCCCATTTTAGACATTCTTGTGACATTCTCTGGATGTTAGTGAATGTCTTTTCTGTGTTGTAAGAGAACAGTCTGCAACTAGATGGGAATCTGTCTCAAAATGTGGGTTTGGGGTTTGGGGAGGAGTCTTTTATGCATTCTTTTTTGATTATTATTTTTTTTACATTTGCTCAGGTTAGTATATGTAATAAAGCATTTTCATAGATCCATGGTGGTGAATTAAAATCACTGTTAATAAATGAGTTTGGTTTGTTTTTTTAATGGTGGGGGGAAGTGTGATTATTGAGACCTCCATTTGGCAGGATTAATAGGGGCAGTAACAGAAGCATAATTGTGGTTGTTGCTACTGGCAACTACCTTTATGTCCTGTATGAAGAGTCTGTACAAAGATATTTGAGGGCCATTTTCTTTCAATAAATGCAGACCGCATGCCAAGAACATCATAGTTAGTGCTCTTAACATAGGCACTGCATCAAAGATATTGAAATTACTATTCACGTAAAATAATGTAGACTTCTTTTAAAAAAATGTTCTGAAGCTGCAAGTTATCATGAGAAAAGATCCATTCAGATGTCTGTCTGTTTGCAGATTAGGGAAAAATGGGAGGCAATGTGCATTAAGACAACAGTATTACAGACTTGATTCCTCTCCCTTCTGTCATACACACTTTGTGTCATACACAAAGGCACTTCAATGCCTTTGTTTTCTGTAGCCTTACAATAGGATATTATACTAAGTATGTCAGCATAAGTGGCCTTAAATTAAGGCTTAAAGTGGGGGGGGGGAATCCATGGAGGATGGTTCTAGCAATGGCTTTTAGTGACAACTAAGGGACGCGGGTGGTGCTGTGGGTTAAACCACAGAGCCTAGGACTTGCCGATCAGAAGGTCGGCGGTTCAAATCCCCGCGACGGGGTGAGCTCCCATTGCTCAGTCCCTGCTCCTGCCAACCTAGCAGTTCGAAAGCACGTCAAAGTGCAAGGAGATAAATAGGTACCACTCTGGAAGGAAGATAAACAGCGTTTCCGTGTGCTGCTCTGGTTCGCCAGAAGCGGCTTAGTCATGCCGGAAGCTGTACACCGGCTCCCTCGGCCAATAAAGCGAGATGAGCACCGCAACCCCAGAGTCAGCCACGACTGGACCTAATGGTCAGGGGTCCCTTTACCTTTACCTTAAGGAAGAAGCTGTCCTCATGTAGAAGCAATTTGTCTTTGAGTTCCAGGTGTTCAGAATAAGCATAGGAATAATGTCTGTATTCATCTTGCTCTGTTTCTGAGCTTCTTTATGCCACTTGGCTACTCATTACATAGTAAGGTAAGATGGTTGCATCATGGCAATTCTTATTTCTGTAGGCTGCCACAAAACATGAAATATGTTTACTATCTAGGGCAAAAGGCTGCCAGCCCACTCCGAATTTGGACACTAGGCTGGAAACTGATCTGATGGTGCTTCAGAACAAAATGCGGCTGTCTATCCAGATGGAAGGCAGATGTAGTCAGGGACAATTTGTAACTATAGGAATGCGTCTTGTAGTTCACTTAAGAAGTCTTTAGAAATTTGTGGGCCCAGGCACATTGAACCTGTGAATTCCAGGAGCAACCCAGGGACAGAGTACCGTATTTTTTGCTCCATAAGACACACTTTTTCCCTCCTAAAAAGTAAGGGGAAATGTCTGTGCGTCTTATGAAGCAAATGCTGCACGGAGGAGGGATGGACGGGAGCCATGGCTCCCATCCTTCCCTCCTCCATGGCTCACTTTAAAGCAGCAGAGTGGGACAGGAGCCACTTACACGGGTGTAAAGCAAACACAGCAGGAGCCGTGTAATCCCTCCACCCCCATGCTCGGCTGGGATGGCAGGTGCACACACGCACCACCCCCTTGGACGAAGCTTGCATGGGCGACGTCCCATGTCCCCACAGGCGATGTGCCACCATGGAAGACCCTCCCTCCACCACTGGTCTTGTCAGGACAGTAGTGCCTTCCTTTGCAGAAGTGTGAAATTTGAAGGGTGGCTGTGGTTTGGTCCTTGTGTTGTGTACGAAGGTGTGAATTAGGTAGGTTTGACTTTAAATGGGAATTGAATCAGATTTCTCCCACATTCCTCCCTCATATGAAAGCCCCCAGAGCTTTCTGCAATGAACAAAAAGGAAGAAAGTCCCACTTCTTTCGGCTTTATTCAAATAATTGTGTAGGGCCAAACCATACAGTCCTTAGTTCTAAGGGACTCAATGTGGGAAGCTTATATACTTCAATTGCCTGCCCCCTTACTAGGGGGTAAGGTCTCTCTTCATTTGTTAATGACAGTGATGATGGTTCTTAATGCCACTGTCGACTGCTGTTCACTTTACATGGTTGAAATATTATTCTGATATACCGGTAGTTTATTAAATAGTTTAGTACAACATTTGATTCAGAATATTTATTTTATTGTCTTCCTTCTTTAAAAACTAGGCACATCTTATGGTCGGTTGTGTCTTATAGAGCGGAAAATATGATAATAAAGAAACAATAAAGCCAGTTCTTGGGACTGACCACAACTTTATTGAGTGCAGTTGTAATATGGTCTTGGCTTAGGTGCATATTCTGTATTAACCAGTCCAGTCTGCTGGCTGATTATTCCATCAGGGCTGATCCTGGATTAAGGACCACCCCATGACACACATCAAATGGAGGAGTCCCTCCAGGTTGTCATTTTGTAGAGGATCTGAGGCCTGTCAACCCACATTTGGATATATGGACAGAGGCTGTTAGGATCGTCCGTTCCACCTTAAGTACAGGCATGACTGTTGTGTGTCACATGCCTGTTTACACTCCAGCACAGCTTGCTGGGAACTTCCATTTATGTATAGCTATTGCTTATGCTGCTTGCTTGGACACGAGGGAGAGAAGACATGTTTTCATCTTATCCTGATGTATGCTGAATAAACTGCTTGTAAATATGCTCATCACAGCCTCTCCCTGCCACTTCTGTTGTGCAGCGTTATTTACTCTGCTGAGTGTGCGTGCTCAGCTTCTGAAGGCTTTGGAGCTAGAGTTGCAGTTTCATGCTGATCCATGGACTGGAAATCGCCCAGCACACTGGCCGGTGGGCTGGGGCCACCTGGGGGCCTGCCAATTGCCCTTGATTCCTTGGCTGCATCCCAACAGAGGCATCCCCACCAGACCCCTTTACTAGGCTGTCTATTTCAAAAAGTGAAAATCTGGACTCAATGCAGTTCAGTGCCTTATCTGTCAACCCATTGCTATGAGGCAGGCAAAAGCCCCAGACAGGTCCAATTAGTCTGCAAACAAATTCTTCCCTGGCCCCAACTATGGTGACCAAATAATTCCACAGCAAGGCCAAAACATGCCCTGCCCACTCACCCTCGGGTGTAGCGTCCCAACATCATAAAGGGAGGGAGGGTGGGAAATCCAATGCTGACCTCTACTGCTGGGTGCCAGCACAATCTGAATTTACGAGCAATTGGTGGACCTGACTGCAGCCAGGTTAGAGCTGGTCTAGAACCAGGGTGCCGCCACTCCCTGCCTGCCAGCTCAAATTTAAAATCGGCGGGGAGAGTCCTGACCACCCCCCCAGCAGCCAATGGAGGAGCTGATTTCATCTGTTGGCTGTGCAGGAAGCCAATGGATGCTCCCAAACCTTTGGAGGCTGGGCTGGGCTGCAATTGTCATTTCCAGTTGATGCCAGTAAGCAGCCCTTTCCTATGAAAATGGAAAATTGGAAGAAACAAGGGGGTGGGGTGGAAAGTACCCCCCCCCACACACACATTTCTGAAAATACATTTTCTTCTGCTTTGAGTGGGGAAGCCCAAATGCCCCACCATCCAAGCCTACAAATGGGATTGCAAAAGTGGGGAATGGGCATATTCGGTTCAGCCCTACTTTGAGTTACAAATGTGATAGTAGAGGTCTCATACTAAATATTTGACATGGATGTAGAGGAGGGGGCAGAGGAGTGATAGATCAGCTCATGAAGGATACAGGAAATCATTTGCGAAGTGGTGTATTTGGGGTGACGTTTGAAACCCACTGACATGTCCTAGGGAACATCTTACGTTTGTGTAAAGCACAAATAGGAAAGCCTATTTTCCAACCAATATTTATTTTGAGAAAGTGACATTTTGACTTTGCTCTGATGTTTGTTGCTGGCGGTGGTTAGACCCGCACATAGCATGTGAGACTTGGATCATTCTTGAGGTCTTGGATATATACATAGCAGAATCCTTCAAGGTTTTCTTGAATCAGGAAAAGTGCAGGACATTGCCAGTTGTATCTTGTAGAATAAATTATTTCCATATTAAATTATGTCTCTGCAAGTTTGAGCGGCTCATAGATTTAATTTAAGAATAATAATTTTCCAGAGCCTAGAATCTGTAGATTGTGCATTTTATTTCCATAGCCTCACAGCTTTTACCTGTTAAATTATTTGGATCCTGAAGTACTTTCAAGAGGAAATAAAAGCCCAGATAATTTCGCCTGCTGCAATCCACTCCTTAAATCTTTTTAAAGCTGTTAAGTGGGTGATTCACCTGAGAGGAGAACATACCATGCTAAAGTGATTGGCTGCCCTAGGCATGCAGAAAGGGAATACAAATGAAATCTTCATGTGGTTGTCATGACTTGTTCCACTTAAAGGGGTTTCACAAGCTTTGTGCTGCTGCTTCCATACTTCATAAATGTAGGCAATTTGAAATGAAAGCCTATACACTGCACTGTCTGCAGCATTTTAATCATAAATCGTTATAGCTGTAGAGAGTGTGGACAGCGGTTTTTCAAGGGTGCAGCTTTTGTTATCTCCCAAAACCGTGAAATATACGTGAGACTGTAGAACTTGTGGTTGTGCTATCAGCCCAAATATTAACCAGTTGTTCTAGTATAGCAGTAATCCAGATTAATCTGCTTTATTCCTATGCTGGCTGGCAAAACATTAAAAAAAAAACCTACCCTCCCAACAGAGATTCAATCTGTATTGGCCCCCCTGCACCTGCTATTTGCATTCTAAAGAAACATTTACATAAAGGGTGTTGTCACATCTAGTTTGCCCCCCTATCCCTTTGAATTTGAGCAAAATAACTAGTTGAAATCCATCCAGATAAATCCAGCAATGCTCCAGACATTTGGGACCCCCTCTCTGGGTCTAGACATTGTTCTGGAGATGTCAGATCCGGGATTCTAGTAGTGAAAACAATACACCTTTCTCTTTGTTTCCACTGTTAGTTTGTTGGAACAGCAGTTGAGTCTTCTCTCAGTTTCAGTAATATCTCTGTGCATGGCTAGAGGGTGGTGGATATGGTTGCTGCTGCCAATTGAGCAATGGCATTACACACATCCAATCAGTTCTTATCTGGTAATATAAAACTTCTTGACTGTGTCCAGTTTGAGCAAGTAATTACTTGGGAAGGGATATGTCTCAGTGGTACAGCACATACTTCGCTTGTGAAGGTCCTGGGCTCACTGGGAGAGACCCGGTCCCCATCTGAAATTATGGAGGACTTCTTTCAGACAGTGTAGACCAGGAGTGGGGAACTTATGGCTCTCCAGATGTTGCTGAACTAGAACCCCCCATCAGCACCAAGTAGCATAGCAAGCGGTCAGGGATTATGGGAATTGTGGCCCAGAGACATCTTGTTCCCCACCCTTGGTATGGACAATACTGAACTACATGGACCAGTATAAGGCAACATACATTCCTAGGTACAGCTTTCAGATACCATATTACTGCCGACTGGCTTAATTTGCTAGCTGCTCAGCTGCTCAGCTCAATACCTGCCTGGTTGGTATCTAAAGGTAAAGGTAAAGGGACCCCTGACCATTAGGTCCAGTCGTGGCCGACTCTGGGGTTGTGGCTCTCATCTTGCTTTATTGGCCGAGGGAGCCGGCGTACAGCTTCCGGGTCATGTGGCCAGCATGACTAAGCTGCTTCTGGTGAACCAGAGCAGCAGCACACGGAAACGCCCTTTACCTTCCCACCGGAGCGGTACCTACTTACCTACCTGCACTTTGATGTGCTTTCGAACTGCTAGGTTGGCAGGAGCAGGGACCGAGCAATGGGAGATCACCCCATCATGGGGATTTGAACCGCTGACCTTCTGATCGGCAAGTGCTAGGCTCTGTGGTTTAACCAACAGCACCACCTGCGTCCCAGTTGGTATCTACTTGCCTGCAAACTATGGTCTCTGTTGGGCCATACCAATTCCTTGCTGATCCAAACAGATTAGCGGGAGGCGCCAATACAAATGGCAAAGTTGAAATAACAACCGTAGTGCCAAACTCTCAACCTAGTTGTTATGCCTGCAGCTAAACTACCTTTCTCTTCCTCCCACTTTAGCAGAAGCCACTGTTATCTGGAAGTTCCTTTCACACTTCTTATCGTTGCACAAACCCTCAGAAGGAGATTAAAGTCTATTCTTTTTCTGCTCCATTTGTACATTCTAATAGTTTGCAAAGAACCACCTATCTTAATTAACTTCTGTTTGCTAATTACATTGGCTAACCTGCAATGAAAGTAAACTCTGGTTTCATCTACTAATTTGGCTCATTTGGAGTTGAATTGCTAAGTACATACTTTAGGAAACCTGATGGAAGAGGTGAGCATATACCGTATTTTTTTGCTCTATAAGACTCACTTTTTCCCTCCTAAAATGTAAGGGGAAATGTGTGTGCGTCTTATGGAGCGAATGCAGGCTGCGCAGCTATCCCAGAAGCCAGAACAGTAAGAGGGATTGCTGCTTTGGCCGCGCAGCGATCCCTTTTGCTGTTCTGGCTTCTGAGATTCAGAATATTTTTCTTCTTCTTTTCCTCCTCCAAAAACTAGGTGCGTCTTATGTTCTGGTGCGCCTTATAGAGCGAAAAATATGGTAAATTTGAAAAAAAAAAAACAATCAAAGCAAAGATGAGCAACTTAAGTGATACAGGCCAATAGTGGTAGAGAAGGAGATCGGGATCCCCGAATGAGTGATGGTTTGAGTTGTGTTGATTATTTGCATGTGTAGATGCTGTTTTCACATGTCCTGTTCAGTGTGTGAAAAGCACATTTTCATCCAAGCTACAACATGCTATCTTTCTTGCCTGGATCTTGCTCAGCAACGTAATTGTAGGAAAGCCTTTCCTAGCTCCCAGATTCCAGATAATGTTTATAAATCAGTCCTTTCATTAAATGCCAGTGTAAAAATGCGTTTGCCTATATAAAAATAACCAGCACTTGCTATTTTAAAAATGGTCTGGAGATTACAATGCTCTCAGTTGACAATTTATTGGATAGTAAATTAAACAGGAGAAAGTTAGACCTTGATATTGAATCTCGATGTGAAATAGGGTTTCAGTAGATTATTTTCTTTAGCTATCTGGATGACATGATAAGGGAACAGAACAAGCCCACAACAAATCCAGAGCTATCTGATATTTCTTCAAGTTTATCTCCACTATCTAGCATTTAACCTGCTTTGTTGATCTTCCAAACACAACTGATTTGATTAATAGATATGATTTTTCTAACCTTATAAAAACTTATTGAGAAGACAAGAAAAAGAAAGCTGTGAAACTGAAAATCTATGAATACTGGATGATAAATTAAGCAAGCATTTCAAAAGAAACAATAAAAATACATTTTGAACTAGATAAATTGTCTAGGACTGTAATCCTATACATATTAGCCTGGACGTAAGTAGCGTTGTGTAAACGTTTATAGGGTTACAATATAAATAAGTATACACAATACCCAGAGACCGAAGACCTAAAAGGAATTTGCTTCACTTAGGGTGGCATGTTGGACATGCTCACAATAAACTTTTGAAATTCATTGTTGTCAGGAACTTAAATATATTGATTTCAACGAGTTTACACTGGGTATGACATAGTTGGACATCACCCTTAATATCCAAGTAATCTAAAAACTGAGCCCTTACCATAGTGCTCAAAATCTAACTCATAATGACTTCATTGAAATAAAACTGTCATGGAAGTAGCGTGACTAATTTTGAATTCCTCTCATCAAGTGAATGCAAAGAGCCTAGAGGATATAAGGAAGTCAGTGATAGGAGCCTGCAGGACCATCCCAAAATAAATATTAGGCTACATAATATACCATACTAATTAATTTCTATTTTCACAAAGATGAAACGGAGACTTCTTAAAGAACAGATGTCACAGTCCAGCACAAGGTAAAGAACGCTTAAGCCCATTGGGACCAAAGGTCTTAAGTACACCTAATTCTCTGCTGCTTTGTAGAAAGGCACCTTACATTCTTAGCCAGGGGGAGGGAAGAGACACCCTTTTCTTTTTCATTAGATTAATGAGCATATAATGTATTCAAATAAGCTCTGTTTATTTTAATGTGCTTCTAAATTCCAGTTAGAAACAATGGATTCATTCAGGCAATGTCAAGTTGAAATCAAAGATAATCCGTACCCCTGCAGTTTAATGAAAAATGCATTAATACCAATCAAATGACGGAGAGATAGAAACTGGAAATATGACTCTCACGTGTTGTTCTTTGGTAGTGGGAGGGTCCCCCCCCCAAGCTAAGTGCTATAAACAACAAAGTGGTTCTTTGAGGATGTATTTTGATACCTCAGCCATTAAGTCATTTATTACTGCATCCTCTTTTGCCAGACCAGCAATCGCTGGGGCTCACGAACTTCAAAAAGTCCATAAGGGGCATGAAAAAAATAATAATCACTACTTAGGAAAAATATCCCTAGCAGCTGCTTTGGTTGCCATCAAGTCCCTGGGCAATGTTCATATTCTCAGCCCAAATGATTGCTTTGGGCGCAGACGCTCCCAAACAGTCATGGCTGTGCAGCTGGAAAGATGGACAAGCCAAAAAGCCCCCTCCATCTGCCAAGCTGCAGGAGGGCAAGCTGTTTGACAAACTATTAAATAAATCAACTGCAGCGGGGAGGAAGAGGAGAACATACAATGCACTTGACATCCTAGGAAGGAGCTCACCATGACTTCACACGTTCCTATTTGCAAGTTAATGAACTGATGGAAACAGCCTAGATGCCTTTCCTCTGGGAAGAAGGCTCCATGTTGGAGAGTCAAGAGTAACGTCTAGCCATTATCCAACATTTGGTTGAACTTAACTTACTTTGTTTACTCAGAAGGGAGATAGGAGGCTTACTTCCAGTAAGCACGCTTGAGGAAAGGTGAAATGGTCAATTTCAGCTTTTCATTTTTACAAAATTAAATTCAGTTCTCCACATTTCTAAGTCAGTCTTTTAAAAAAAAATGTCCTCATGGAAATTCATCAGCATTTTAGCTCAATTTTTCCTAAAATGCACATTTTTGTATGCATTTTTCTATAAAATACACATTTTTGCAAAGCAGTGTCCCCTGACTTAATGTATTCTTGAATAATCATGAATTTGTATGCAGACTTTGTCCTAGAATGTACACTTTTGAAACACTTTACTTGGCTGGAAAATTTCATTGCAAAATTCAGAGAAGTGCAAAATTCAAAGAAGAACTGTTTTGGGACACTCATTAGTTTGAAAAGTGCAAATTAGGGAGGTTCACCTTTAGCTGTGAACTGAATCAAACTTCTACCCCATCCCTAAGTATACCAAGCCAAGCTTATACATGCCTACACAGATACAAACCCCATTGGTTTCAACAGGACTTAATAGGTAAGCGCATATAGGATTGTAACCTAAATTATTTCTTCATACACACACACACACACACTGTTTTACAATTTTGAATACTCATTTAAACAGCCTTAAAATATCAATGACTTCCCTTCCTCTCTTTCCATTGTTAATTTTGCATACCATGCATGTTTTACATAAACTAAACCATTCAATATTCCATTATTACACCCATCAAAACTTATTTACACTGTTGAATTTATCTTAATGCTGCCAGTGTTTTCAAGTGTATACAATTACACCCCCCCCATATATTCAATAAACGTTTTCCAATCTTCTCTAAACGTATGTTCTTGTTCTCTTATTCTATATGTTAAGTCTGCAAGATGTGCATATTCCATCAGCTTAAGCTGCCACTCTTCTTTCTTTGGGACCTCACTCATTTTCCATTTTGGGGCTAACAAAACACAGGCTGCAGTAGTAGCATACATAAATAACATTTTGGGAATTTCCGTCTGAAATAATAATAATAATAATAATAATAATAATAATAATAATAATAATTACCCCACCCAACTTGCTGGGTCTTCCCAGCCACTCTGGGCGGCTTTAAACAGGATATTAAAAACATGATAAAACATCAAACATTAAAAACTTCCCTAAACAGGGCTGCCTTCAGCTGTCTTCTAAAAGTCAGATAGTTGTTCATTTCCTTGACATCTGATGGGAGGGTGTTCCACAGGGTGAGTGCCACCACCGAGAAGGCCCTCTGCCTGATTCCCTGTAACCTCTCTTCTCACAGTTAGGGAACCACCAGAAGGCCCTTGGAACTGGACATCAGAACTCTTGTGTGTGTTTTTTTCAATAATTTTTTAAAAATATTTTTGCAGTCATTATGGATTATACCCTTTTACAGGCCCATAATTAGCATGACAGAAGGAAAATCAGGAGCAATGCTTTGCTCTTTTTTCAGATTAGAAAAATGGAAAGTGTCCATAGAAAGGCCAGATGGCATTAAATTGTTTTAAATCACCAACCAAATATGTCCTTCACTTGGACTAAGCTATTTTCCAAAAGCAGTTAAAAGTCATGGGGTTGGAAGGACTGCTTCAGAATCCAGCCCTCTGCAACAAGATGTTTCAAACATAACACATGCAACAATTCAGCCCTCGTGTCTAAATTGCAGTGTGTGAGACACGCTTTAAATGCCTCCAGCTGTTGAGGTATAGAAGATTTTTTGTGTGTGTGACAAGTTAAACAAATTATATGGAAGATAATTTTGGTGTGGTGTTTTTACCACCATGGAGGAATAGATTTTAATTGTTTCAGCAGGTATAGATACGGAGTAGGTAAGAGAAGACCCCCAAAAACAATCTCAATTGCCTAATAAAGAATGAGGACTATTAGGAAAACTATGGCACCAAGCAAAAGTAGCAAATGGACAGGGGGAAAATCAACTTTTTATGTTATCATGGGGACAGTTTATTAACTTTGCAGAAATCAACACACACATAGCAAAGTAGTTAAATAAGTTTGAAGCTTTTCATCTCTCTTGATATTACAAAAATAAACCAAATGAAGTAGTTAGATTTGAATTTTAGTGACTATTTTTATGTGAAGTTTTTCCTATTCTTTCCTGTAGAAGTTGTAAAAGATTAGTTTGACTTGATCTGATTTTCTTTTCTCCTGTTAAAGAATTGCCATTGTACCTGATTTTAGAAGAGAAATAAAAAAAAAATAGGTTTTTTAAAAAAGTATTACCAAATTAAAAAGAAGCTGTGAGGTAGCCTGATTAGCAGGAGAATATCTGAACTTAACTGATAACATTTAAAATTTATCCAGGCATTTGTATATAGCTAACAGATGTTACCGAGGACAGGTGGTCTTCTGTGCTCTTTATAATACACCAGATTTCTATCCATTCTGAGGATTAATGCTAAAATAACAAACCACTGATGAGACTGCAGTAAATAACAAAGCTGATAGATTTAAAAACAGCCACTAATTTCCTTACCTGTACTTCGTTAAAAACTGTTTCCGTGTACTCATTTCTGAAAGTTTTTATGAAGCTGATATTTTATTTCCTCTAAAAGATTATTATAAGTGTGTGTGTGTCCATGACCTAGAAAATATTTTTATTTGCTAAGCTGTCATAGCAACTGCACACTGTTCTGTGCCTCATTCAGTGGGAAAGCAGTTGGGGAGAGACTACTAATGCTGGCATCCTTCTGTCTTGAGAGACAATGGCCTTCAGGTGTGCTATCCAGGGGGTAAAGTCAAACTGCTGGAGAGTTACAGCGCCTGCTGTGGCAGTAGAGACCAATACAGGAGAGACATGTTTTATTGCAGCTGGGGTAGGTGAAGGTGCCCGGTTTTGCTGTTACAGGTACAGCATGGTGTTTCTTCTCTCTGTGCTCCTCCCAGCGGCTTAGATTACTAAATGCTCATTAGCAAGAATGTTTATTCGAGTCCTGGGCTGAACCTTCCCCAAGGAGATCTTTCAGCCACATTTGGGAGGTGGGAAATTACTTCATGATGTCTGCATTTGGCTGCCTTGTGGAGGGTAGCAAAATAGCACTATTGCTCTGTCTAGCAATGTGGAGTCACACAAAGTGGGTTCTTGGGGACTAGTGCCATCCTCCCTTCTGAAACATACACCACCAGTTATCAGCTGATGACCATTGAAAGGGGGTGCTGCTGCGGCCCCACCACTGCTAAGCCCCTGTATCTTTTAAACTTAACTCATTTCCTGCCTGGTGCCAAAATATCCCCCTCCTCATTTTTGCTAGCTGTCAGCAGGGTGCTTAAAATGTTTGTGCGTATTGGGAGGTGAGAGATTTAACAAGCCTAATTGATTTACCAAGAGCTCCATATCAATCAGCTCCATGCGGATTCAAGGGTAGTCATAAGCCTGAACAGAGCTTCTCCATATCAATAAGTTCTGATCAGGCTTATGGCTACACTCTCATCAGCATTCAGTTCTTTCCCCCAAGTTCTCCCCACCTTCCCCCAATTTCTATGGCAGGTGTTTAGAAACAGACAGGGCCATTTAACAAGCATCACAGTTGCTTCTCTGGTTGAAGCGGAGAGAAAGTGCCTCTTCCTATGACTTGAGCAATCTCAAAGCTGTGGCAAAAAGCAAGGTCCTACATATGGTTCTGCTGTTTTTTAATCACAGAATTGTAGAGTTGAAAGGGACCATGCGGGCCATCTAGTTCAACCCCCTGCAATGCAGGAATCTCAACTAAAGCATCCATGACAGATGGCCATCCGACCTCTGCTTAAAAACCTCCGATGTGCATCTGTGTATATCATGGGATTTTTGACTGCATGGACTTTATGTGTGGTCCA
>JAXCMG010009824.1:0-23764 GCA_034642415.1 Podarcis siculus
GTGTGCAAACACAGAAAATGGGGCCAAAGAACACTCAGGAAAATTACAAAATTACTAAATATTGCATGGCATGCCAGCCCCCAGAGCATGAGCAAGAGTACCCGTGTCATTTAAACATATGACCTCTTTTTGTTATCATAGAGGTGGTTCTGTAAATTTGACACACCTTTACATCTTGCAGGTAGCAGCAAAGGGAATTTGCAATATATTTGCAGACCTGTGTTGTGTGCGTACCTCACGAGTCTTTTCAAGATTGCATCTTGCTAACTGTGATTGTATGATGAATCTGTTTCCAAAGACTCCCGTGGAGCACGGGACATTATGTGCTTTAATAATAATTTGCACGTTTTAAAACTTAAAGGGGTGGTGTGCAAGTTAGATCTTATTATAAATCTCAGCTCAGTTTAGAATAAGGAATAGCACACTATTTGATACCAAAATTGATTTTTGCACTACCTTTCTTCTGATATATTTTTGAAATGCGTATAATTTTTATTTGTAATCCCAGCTAAGTTGATTACATCAAACCAGCACTGGTGGGCTCCACTTCTGGCAGCACTCTTTACGGTAGTAAATAACTCGGGTAAGGTACCATATAGCTGGAAACATGCTATAGTAGTTCCAATCTTTAAGAGAGGCCCCCCAAATGTACCTTCCAATTATAGGCCTATTAGCCTGCTCTCAATAATTGGGAAACTGTATGCCCGTTTCCTCAGTAGCAAACTGACAACTTTTCTAAATGAACATAATATACTATCTGAAGCCCAGGCAGCTTTTCGTGAGAACCATTCAACAACAGACCACTGTCTAATGCTGTCCTTCCTAGCCGAGAAGTATACCAGGCCTCTACAGGGTAAACTCTTCGTGGCCTTTATGGATCTGAAATCAGCATTTGACTCCATCCCCAGATCCCAGCTATGGTCCAATTTGAGTCTGATTTTGCAGGACAAACGACTTCTTTTTCTTATAAAAGCCCTGTACAATGGAACCAAACTGCAGGTCAGATGCGGTCGACAAGGACAGCTATCGAACAGCATCGAGATGACTAGGGGGGTGAGACAGGGTTGTATTTTGGCCCCCACATTGTTTTGTCTATTCTTAAATGACCTAGAAGAGAACTTAATGGACCCAGATGGACACATTCCAAAAATAGGAATGAGAAGGACCCCTTTGTTGTTGTATGCTGATGACGCAGCCATCATCTCACGTTCCAGACTGGGCTTGAATTATCTGTTGAGGAAATTTTCTGATTACTGTTCTGGAAATGGTTTATCCATTAATTATGAAAAATCTAAAATTTTAGTCTTCGAAAGAAGATTCTCCCAGTTTAAATGGGTGCTGGATGGCCATAACCTTGAACAGGTAAAATACTTCAGTTACCTAGGGCTCACATTCCATCATACAAGATCTTGGAAGCACCATTGGCAAACCTCCCTTCAAAAGGCGGAGATTTCAAAGCTAGCCATACATAGATTCTTCTTCACAAAGGGCGGCAAATATGTTCCAGCAGCCTTAAGGGTTTTCAACGCAAAGCCCGTTTCCCAACTCCTGTATGCAGCAAATGTCTGGCATAATGGGGACCTGCCAAAGCTAGATGGCTTTCAGGCAAAATTTATACGATCTCTGCTGCAGGTACCTAACTGCGTCCCCAACTCTGTACTTCTGTTGGAAGCTGGTGAATGCCCAATTTCAGCTAGAGCGTGGTGGGCTGCCCTAAAACATCGGCTCAGGATTTCAGTGTTTAATCTAGGGAAGGGTCTGTACCAACACTTGACCAATGAGGAATTTGTCAGCAAATGGCAGAAAACCATGGCTAAAAAAGCCACCTCTATTGGTCTGTCTCCCCCCCCCCCACTGTATTACCTGGGTTATGAAGGCGCCCAAAAGGTTTTAAAGCAAAGATTATGGGACAATGCACACAGTGACTTGCGATCTCGGTCACACACAGTCTGCAGTCCGCTGGCAGCAGGAGTTCAATATGGGTATGTCTTTGAGTTAACATCCTACATCAAAAACCTGACAGTACCTAACTATCGAAGGCTTTTCACCAAAGCCAGACTGAATGTCTTCCCCTCTGCAGTGCTGGATGGTAGGTTGAGAGGAGTTCCCTACCAGGACAGACTTTGTTCGTGTGCTCAAGACATCGATTCCATAGATCATATTTTGTTACATTGTGCGAAGTATGAGCAGGCCAGGGCTGAACTGATACTACCCTTGCTGGTGCCTTTCCCGGGAAAGTCAGAGGCTCACTATGTCAGGTTCCTACTGGAAGACCGGACAAAAGCTAGAACGTTGGCAGTGGCAAAGTTTTTATCGGTGGTTGCAAGAACAAACGAGCACTATATGCCAAACAAAGTGCTTGATTAACCTGGAGGTATGCTGTATGAACTCTGTATTGATTTGTAATGTTGTGTTGGGTCTCTGGACCGTAATAAAGATTGTTGTTGTTGTTTATTTGTAAAAGGGATGAACAATTGTGTCCCAAATGTTATGCAGAAGGTGAAGTAGTGGTCTGGGCTGGAGAAGGTAGAGGGAAGTAGAAAAGAAGGTGAGAGGTAGAGGGTAGAGAAGTGAGAATGTTGGAACAGGAGAAAAGTTGGGTAATGGGGTGTAAAGACGGTTGAGTGTTTATGCTGATGAGTATTAATGAAAGTAATATATTAAGATGCTATTATTGAGAGAGAGTTTACTAAATATAGTAAAAGCTGAATTGCATAAAGGCTGTGTGTGACCAGCGACACACTTAGTCAAAGTCTTGCATGTGCTGTTAAAATGCAATCAGATTATTGGTTGAGGTTTTCATGAGTAAAAACCAGCTTTTAAAGAATTCTGAATTAAGAATTAAGAATATAATATATTATGGAGCAGACCTCTTTTTTTGGCTGGCTGGACAGCTAACCATCCATAAATTAACAGCAAGAATAGGGACCTGGAATATTGTTTGTGCTCTTTTTAGTATGTCCCTCCCATGAAAGATACTCCTTGGATATCTATTAATTGAAAATTGAGATGGCCCTTTTTGATTTCTAAGTGTACATGCCAGGAGAGGTCTTAGGCAAACTAACTTTTATTTTCCTGTTCACATTAGGCTTCCACTGTGGAAAGTGTCCAATGCTTTGAAATTTTCCTGTTCTGAGACACACATATACTCAGGGTAGTTGCCAGAATCAAAAGGTGTCAAATGCATTAGTGACAGCAGAATCAAGATGTTAATAGACAAAATACCCCAATGCTTATGGATAAGCTGATTCCTCCTAGGTTTCTCTTGGGTGAAAGGCAATATTGAACAAAGTTACCTTATGTTCGGTTCCTTTGAAGGAAAAGTGATTCGGTTCCTTTGGAGGAAAAGAAGTTTGTGTGTGAGTGAATCCATGTAGGAAGAGTGTGTGTGGGGGGGTGAATAGCAAGTGTGTGTATTGAGAAACTGGGACCTTAATTCATAAAGCAAATAACACCAAGCAAGAGGCCCCACTGCCTGTATTCGTTCGTTTGTGGTTTGTGCCTTTCTTTGTGGTTTCAAATATGGAAGTTATCAGGCACTTCTTATCAGGGCTGCTTGTATGCTGTCGTAGCCTTCTGCGTGGCGTTTTCTAAAATGTTCCTAGTGCTCTAGGTCAGATATTTAGTTTCACATTATGAAAAGGAACAAGCAGGAACCTTTCCCCTAAATGGTGTCTTGGTACCTGCTCTCTCAGGCCCCCCATCTGCTCTACATAGGATTGAATTAAATAGATATGCCAAAAAAAAAAAGTTGGTGTTAAAGAGTTGAGTTGCACTCTGTCTCCTTCTCTGTGTGATATACAGATGCAGAAATGAGTTTATATTTAGTCAGCATGAGTTGCTTATTCCTCCGGTTTAATAGGAATACCCTTTCTGACTGTCATCAGATGTTTTCTTATAAGAAAATTCAGCCATACAGCAGGAAGCATTTAACCTATTGTTGTGCCCTAATTTTAACTGAACCACTGTCCCAAGTCAATTAAGTACGTGAATATGCATATCAAAATTAAATTATTGGCAGATAAATAATAATAGGGGGAAACAGTTTATTTAAAAGGTCAATCAACTTCCAAATGCAGCCCAACAGAACCCCCTTTCACAGTGAATATTCTGCAGAAAGAATTTAAAACAGGAGCATATCTTAAGAGGCAAAGGTAGGATAATCACGGTAATATGCTACCTTCCGAGAGGATCTCATTCTTTTGTGATTTGATCTCTGCTAGCAATTTGTGTGTATATGCTACAATCACATTTAGCCCTGGAGGAGAGCCAGCATCTGGTACATGTTTTTTTAATGTGTTTTTAAGCTTTCTGTTTGTGTGAATGATTTCAGATGCCAGATCATCACCTGTGTTACCTTGTTAACGTACTTCATCTTTGTGTCAGTGTCACAAAAAAAAAAGAAGAAAAAGAGAGAGAGAGAGAGAGAGAGAGAGAGGATGAAAGGGGGGGAATGATGTTGGGATTGAAGAATTTAGAAAGGACTTAAGAAAAGGAGGTGAAGTGGACAAAAGGACAGTACAAAAGGGTGTTTCAGCATATAAGATCATATAGCGATAAAGTGGGCCTTCGGTCCTGAGGGCAGCAGAGTACAGGGATGGGAATTGGCTGAAGAAACAGAAGGCATTAATGGGGTAATAGGGCCCTTTGGATGTCCAGCAGTCCTTTGTTGGGCTCAAATTGTCGTTTTTGTGTGTGTGTTGATGCTATATGGTGATTTGTGGACCTAGTAGGTATCTAAAGCCATTTGCACATGGCGAAATATGTTTTTATCAAGGTAATTTTATCAAGGTAATTGTTAGACCCTGATGATGACCAACCCATAGCCTATTTGTCTGAAAAATTAACCACTACGGAACAAGGCTTGCCTCCCTGCATGCGAACAGTAGTGGCGGCTGCCACTCTGACTAAAAGAGAACTGACAGGTTCACCTTTGGACAAGAAACCACGTGTGTCACTCCTCATGCTGTACCAGCATTGGTGAACATGAAAGGAACTTATTTTTCTATCCCAAGCAGAGATGATGAAGCACCTAGCAGCTGACTTATACTGCTCATACCCCCGCAGTTGTAGCTTGGAGTTACTGAGGTTCTTAACCCGGTTACGCTACCACCTATGGGAGAGGATGGGCTTCCAACACCTGACTGCATATATTCCAGCAGGCCTGATTTGAAGGATGAAGCAAACCCCAGGCAGTATCAGATTGGACTGCTACGATTGATCTACACCAACCCCTTCGACTCACCACATCGGATCTGCGCCCACCAGACGACCCCTGGAAGCTGGCATCTCTACGCACAGCAAGAGAAAAATCCAGCGTGGACTAAAAGAGGACATTTTCTTTTCTTTCCCTTTTGAATATGTAGCTTTGTATATAGCTTTGTGGGAGGTACCCCAGGTATTAGAAGAAGAAGGTATTAGGAAATAGATATATCCCTGTGCCCAAATGATGCAGGTAGGGCTGTGGGGGGAGATGGTATTAGCCGGGATGGTAGTCTTCTGATTTCTGGCTATTGCCGCGCCACACCACTTAAGGTAACCCAGTGGCTAATGAGAGAATGGGGTGCCCGCAACACGCAGAAATGGAAGCCTATTCTGCAAAACCGAAGCAATTGCACGGTCTGCACCCGGAACTTCTCACACTCTGTGACCTACAGATGCTTTAGGAGGAGTACCCCTCCTCCCTGTGCCTTGGAATGAGTCCTCAGTTACGGCCCGCCGGATTTTGGGCTGCGTTAAATTTGACAGAAGGAGCCTGTGGCTTTAACATCTCTGACCATGGTGTAGCTATTCGACACCTGGCAACAGAAATAGAGAAAGTAGCCCATGTTCCTGTCCCAACCTGGAACGGATGGGACATGTCTTGGTGACTGAGTGGGTTCCGAACCTTGGGTGGCTTAGAGGACTTGTAATGATGTTAATGGACTAATCTTGCTTCTTTTCTGCTCCAATATACCCTGCTTAATGCAATGCTTGCAAAATATGATGCTTAAAATGATGTCACGAATGATTTGGCCCCAGATTACAGCACTGACATGAGAATAACGGCCAGTACCTTGGGACGAGCCGTAAGGCTGTCCAAAAGAAGAAGAGGGAATGAAGGAATGGGTTTCCCAAAACCCAAAAACTGACTGTGCAGGCAGTTTTAAACTGCACAAAAATCCCTATTTTTCCTTAGCTAAAATGCATAAAGTTGAGCCGTTGAGCAAATCCATAACAAGAACAAAGCTCTTTCCCTTATCAGTCCGTGGCGGCAATGAGTGACCTTGCCAAGTTCCAGTACAGCAGGGATGATGCGTGTGTGCCTTATCTTGTGTGCTGACCACAAAGACGCGCAGACCCACGTCTGGGAATAACGCCAGAGTGTGTTCTCGGAAATGGTGACCCCGCATCCCAGATAAAGAGTAGGAAGAGGAAGATCCTTTTATGGTCAGAAGTACAGGAAGGAAGATCCTTTTATGGTTGAGAGTGTTAGTTTAAAGCAGAGTCCCGTGCACAGCAGAAGGATGAGGAGTACGTGCTGCATACTCTATATTGCTTTATTTATAGTTCAAAGCTGGTATATTACAGAAAGACATCTTGCCTCTGCCGGAGCAGAGAATGCATCCTCTCTCCTCGACAGCTCGGAGAGAATCACCAAAGTGAAACTGCAAAGAACAGTGAAAAACAGGAAACCAGTGTACGTCACATCCAGTCTCCCTTTCCCGTGAGAAACTCCAACAGTACAGACTGTGGAATGTAAACACCTGTCTCGTGACAAGCCCTTTCGCTGCACAGTGAAGGAAAGCAGAAACCAACATCCTCCCCCTTTCTGTGAACATCACTGGGCAGCGTGTTCGTACAATATCAGTACAAACCCAACTTCTGCACATAGGTACAGTGTTGATCCCTTGATACAATCTTGGACAATACATCAGCAGGAATTTCATTACCTGGCATATAGGACACCGTTACGAGTCCCTTCTGAATACATTCCCTAGCATGCTGCAACTTTAATTGCAAGTGCTTCGTGCTTTGCTTACAACCTTCAGACTTCAGCAAAGCCAAACATGCTTTGTTGTCCTGGTAAACCTGGATTGGACATTTGACAGGAATTTTCATATCTTTGCACAATTGTATCAACCATTCACAATCCTTAAGTGAAAAAGACAGTGCATTCAGTTCGGCTTCACAAGTACTTAAGCTAACTGTTGTTTGCTTCTTGCATGACCAATCAAACAGACCTTGATTGTACATGTAGCAAACTCCAGACGTACTTTTCCTGTCTGTAGTGTCACTTCCAAAACTTGCATCTGCAAATATCTCAAGACCACCAGACTTCTGATTGTTAAATCTCAGTCTGTAATGCATAGTGCCTTTCAAATATCGCGCTATGCGTTTCAGAGCTTTCCAATCCTTGACACTAGGATTGTTGACTTGTCTGCTTAGCAAATTACAGCTAACAGCAATGTCTGGTCTTGAACATCTGGCAATGAAGTTTAGCTTGCCTAGCACACTTCTGTACAGTGTAGTGTCAGAAAATGCTTCTTCAGTGTTATCTACCTGATAACCTGTTGTCATCGGTGTGTCTACAGGGTTAGCATCCATCAGATTTAGTTTGCTTAACACATCAGCAATTTTCCATGACTGGTGTACTAGAATGTTACCATCTTGATCTCTCTCTATTTCCAGAGATAGGTAGTTGTTTACCTCACCAAGATCTTTCATGTCAAAGTGCTCTTTCAGTTGAGCTAGGGCGTTATTGTACATTGCGACATCTTTCCAAAAGAATAATAAATCATCAACATAAAACAAACAGTACAGTTTCTTTTGCCCCTCCTCTTTGACAAATACACATGGATCAGCTTTCCCTTGCTGAAAACCTAGAGAAAACAATACTTCAGTGAGTTTTGTGTGCCAACACCGTGCACTTTGTTTGAGACCATAAAGGGATTTCTTCAGAGCACAAACAAATCCCTGTTTTACCTGTACGCCATCAGGTGGAAGCATATAAATTGATTCATCTAGAGATCCGTACAGAAAAGCTGTATTAATATCATGGTGACTAATGTGTAGATTTTCCTCTGCAGCTAGCTTGAGCATAAGCCTAATGCTTTCATATCTCACTGTGGGTGAGTAGGTCTTGTGATAGTCTTCACCTGGTACCTGTGCAAAACCTCTGGCTACCAATCTGGCTTTGTGTCTGACTATCTTGCCATTTTGGTCTGTCTTCGCTTTGAAGACCCATTTGCTTCCAAGCAGTTTCATTCCTGGAACTACTGGAACTAGCTCCCATGTTTTGTTCCTTTCTAAGGAATCAAGCTCAGCCTTCATGGCATTTAACCATGGCTCAGCTTCCTTTGAATCCAAACCCTGGATTTCTTGGAAACTTGAAGGTTCAAATACCTTCTTGGAGCTTTTAACAGCTGTTACTGCTATCGTAGCAAACTCATCAGCAAATCTCTTTGGAGGTCTGCCTTTTGTGGCTCTCTGTGACCTACGAATTAGCCTTAAGTCTTCAACACTCTCCTCTTCCTTCTTAGGAGAAAAACGACCTACTGTGAACAATGGTTCCTCCAATTCTTGATCAGAGCTTTCAGAGGGTCGCATAGAGGCTTTCGCACTCTTGAAATCCTCTGAATCACCCGATTCAGTTTCAGATTCAGACTCAGAACCTTCATCAGTGGGTGTGGGTTGTTGTGGTTGCTTTTGACTATCCTCAGTCTCATCACCGTCATCAGGATAACATTGGAAAATTCCCACATTCTCCCCCCACTTTGCATTGTACTCAACACTTCTCGTGAGCTTAATTGTCTTAGAGTCAGTCATCATTATTCTGTAAGACCCTTTCTGATAACCTAGAAAGATACCATGCAATCCACGCTTGTCTAACTTGGAATTTTGTGGTGAGTGAACCCACATGTCAGAACCAAAAATTTTCATGTGTTTGATGTATGGCTTCTTGCCAAACATCTTCTCATAGGGGGTACAACCAATCGCTGAAGATAACCTGTGATTGTAACTGTAAACAAAACACGAGAGAGATTCGGCCCAATAACTCTCTGGAAGATTGGCATCATGCAGCAAGGTTTTTAACCCTTGAAGCAATGTCTGATTTGCCCGTTCCGCAAGTCCATTCTGCCATGGCGAGCGAGGACTAGACAAATCGTGTTGAATTCCTTTCTCAGTCAGAAAAGCTTCAAACTGCTGAGAAGTGAATTCTCACCCGCGATCACTGAAAAGAGTCTTTATCTTCTTACCATGCACATTTTCCAACCAAGCACAGAATTCCTTGAACCTAGGAAAAGCCTCTGATTTCTGCTTGAGATTGTACACAAAAATATATCTGGAAAATGCATCAACGAGAACCATGAAGTACCTATTTCCACCCAGAGAGGGCGCTAGTGGTCCAACCAAATCTGCATGAACAACCTGGTATGGTTCCGTAGCTTGCCTACTAGACACCTTACCTTTCGCAGCCATTTTCACCTTGTTTGCTGCGCATGCTTTGCACTTCATGTGGTACCTGCAGGGTTTAATAGTCATACCTTCAACCAAGGCAGGCATTTTAGATACTGCCTCAAAATGCAAATGACCAAATTTTCTATGAAAATCGTGAATACATTCTGCATGCAAACTTTTGTTAGAACCTGCAATGCAACAAGTGTCATCCTGCACAACATCATCATAATACAAAACAAACAAACGATCAACATATTCAGCATGCAATACATAATCATTTTTCTTTGTGATGATGCACTTCCTGTTCTTGAAGGAAACGTCAATGTTCCGCTCATTCAGCTGTCCAACGCTGAGCAGATTATGTTTGGCATCTGGCACGTAAAGCACATTCTGTATCGATAAGTCCAAACTGTGAAGAACAACAGTTCCGTAGCCTTTACTGGGAATAGTGTGGTCATCCGCCTGGTGAATCGCACCTTCCTGCGGTGTAAAAGACACAAACAGTCTCTTATCGTTGCACATGTGGTGGGTCGCCGCTGAATCAACAACGAAGAAAGATCTAGACGTCTTCTGGACCTCTGCAACCTTTGGAGTGAAGCGTGAAACCATAGCCTTGTGCTGCGTTGTCCTAGACACCGGACCTTTGCCTTTGCCTCGGCCTTTTCCGCGCGATGAGCTTTCGCTGCGCTGCTCTGTCTTGGCCCTGGGATATCTGCATTCCCTCTTCATATGGCCTAGACGTCCACACGAGTAGCATTTCACTGCCTTCAAAGCTTTGGCGCCATCTGGTGGTTCCACTGCACTATGGGACGACGTCTGTGAAGAGTCCCCCTTGCCCATGCAGCTAGCACCCCGGCGATCTGCTTCATTTAAAATCACGGCAGTAACATAATCCAGTGTCAGCTGAGCAGTTGGTTGCACAGCAATCTGGGTTGCAACAGACTCCCAACCTGAACCCAAAGATTGTAGTATCATGAAAGAATACACAGCCTCTGGAAAGTTGAGTCCTCTCTGTTGCAGCTCATGTCTCAGATTTTGCATCTCCATCAGATGTAAACGCACATCTCCACCTTCAGCAAGAGCCATATTATGCAGCTTGTTAAAGTAAAACATAGTGGATCCAGCTTCTGTCCTTAAGTGAGCCTCTCTCAAAGCGTCCCAAATTTCTCTGGCTGAGGTCTTATCACGCAATAGACAGAGCTCTTCCGGGGATACTATCAATGTAAGAGTTCCCCTTGCTTTGGAATCCTTAGCTTCCCATGCATCTGTAACTGGAGCTGGGGGGGTTTCTGTAATCACCTCAAACAAACCCTCTTTCCGCAGAATTGCCTCTGCATACAGAACCCAGTCCGCATAATTTTTCTTGTTGAGCTTAGGAATCCCACAAGCATCCTGAAGGGCCATCATGACTCTGGCATTAGCCTTCAGCGTCATATATGCTGCTTTAAATCTTGCTGCGTCACTGCTGCAGCTGCCTTATTCCAAAAGCGCACTTAAAAGTTACTTTCGATTTTTCCAGCATAGTAACTTGTGCCTGGGAGCCTTTTGCCTATTCCCAGCAAAACGGCTTTAAAAGTTCAAAGTCCAGCCATAAAGCCATTAACTAGAAGCTGGCAGGCTGCCCGGAGCAGTAGCACATACCTCATCAATCACCTTTACGCGCAGAGCAGATTCCGATCCGATCTGTCCCTCTGCATTCCGATCCTTTGCCGGCACTCCGATTCGACTTCTGGAGCCCATAACCACGTGTTAGTTTAAAGCAGAGTCCCGTGCACAGCAGAAGGATGAGGAGTACGTGCTGCATACTCTATATTGCTTTATTTATAGTTCAAAGCTGGTATATTACAGAAAGACATCTTGCCTCTGCCGGAGCAGAGAATGCATCCTCTCTCCTCGACAGCTCGGAGAGAATCACCAAAGTGAAACTGCAAAGAACAGTGAAAAACAGGAAACCAGTGTACGTCACATCCAGTCTCCCTTTCCCGTGAGAAACTCCAACAGTACAGACTGTGGAATGTAAACACCTGTCTCGTGACAAGCCCTTTCGCTGCACAGTGAAGGAAAGCAGAAACCAACAGAGAGTACCAGAGCAGAAACATATGTGATGTCAACCTGCGTACGTAGGCCGACGTGGTTGGGCTCCTAGGGGAGGAGTGAGAGGGTGCCTGGAGGATATATATACTGCATGAAACCTGTCATTTCTTTGGACTTGCTGTGGACTTGATCACGCAAGTGCATTCTGCTATCTGGAGAGCAGAATAAACTCTTTCTTTGAACCAACTCGGTGTCATTTGACTTCCTTCCTCCTGTCCCGGAGCAACGCAGACCCAATCGGTGAACTCCAATAAGGCTACAGTGGACGTGTCCTAAAGTGAAAGATTTCTAGGGAAAGATTTATAAGGAGTTGAAAAAAATGTTGAAAAATACATTTATTAAGAAACTAGAAGCCTTTCTACTTGGAATACTAGGATTGGGATTGCCCAAAAAAGATGCTAGACTGTTTTTGTATGCCACTACAGCGGCAAGACTTTTATTAGCCAAAAACTGGAAATCGCAAGAAATACCAACTGTAGAAGAATGGCAGATGAAGATGTTGGACTTTTTGGAGCTGGCTGACCTGAGTGGAAGAATCCGCGACCAGAAAGAAGGATTGGAAGAAATTTAAAGAATATTTAGCTAAATATTGTGATATAAGATAAATAGAAAATTCTTGGAAGTAATAAATGTCGGAATCTGCGTTCGACCGAGCTGATAAAGCTCATCTTCCGAAATCGCCCTCTGACGTGATTAACGACCTGAGCCTTTGACGAGGTGTCAGGCACATTCCCATTCAGCAGAGAATCAAAGCAGCACGCGGAAGTGATGAGATTTATGGCTACATCGCTATGCTTTATTTCTTACTACGCAGACAGAAAACACATCCTCTCTCTGTGGAAGGCAGAGAGCAACTGGAAAACAAAGGAACAGGAAACCAGTAACTTCACATCCGTCTCCTGTCTTCCGTGAGACTTCCAATAGCCTGGAATGTCTCTGGAATGTAAATTCTTAAATTGTGTTTCCTTTGAACATGTTTGTCTCTATTTCTGTGCTGGAAATAGAATTCAGAAGCACACATGTTTCATAAAATTCCAAAATCATGATAGCATAGGAAAGACCTGATTGTGGAGACTACTGCTACCACATGCGTGGATCAAGCCAATGCCTATTTAATAACATTTAGATACTGCTTAAATAAAAACAGTACCAGCAACCAGTACTCTAAGCTGTTTACATCAAACATCATAAAATTTTCATTTTAAAAATGCAGATAAAATTAAACATTAAAAACAACCTGACATAAAATTTAAAACATATATATTTTATTTATTTGATGCCTATCCAATTCCCTGCTCTGAGTTAAATTGAGAACCACCAGACTAAACTAAATGAATGTTTTGAAACCTGTCTATTTGTATTCTCAGCGTTTATCCCTGTCTTACTGGGCCAATGACTGCTACCCTATGTTTTACACATACAGTGGGCCTGCCCCTTATGAGGGGGTTCAGTTCTGGGGATTCATGGGCAAACGCAAGATCATGCAAAGTCAGGAACCCCCCCCCCCCCAGAACTGCCCTCTGTGTGGTATTGGAGTGCTACTAACTGGGGTCTGGGAAGCTTGTGTTTGTAACCCGAGGTGTTTGTAACCCGAGGTACCACGGTATATATTCCCCCCACACTCCCAGTGTAAAGTTGTGAACGTGCAAATAAATCGAGTGCAAGTTGTGGGCTTACTGTATGTGTTTTATGTTTATATTGCAATGGCCATTGGCTGCAATCAATAAAAATTAGAATCACAGAATTGTAGAGCTGGATGGGGCCCCTGAGGGTCATCTAAGTCCAACCCCCTGCAATGCAGGAATTCTGCCCTCAGACATCCCTGGATGGGCTTAAACCACCAGCCTTCCGGTTAACAGCCTTTGAAAAATTAAAAAAATCCAGTTGTTGCAGTTTCACAATTCAGCCATGCAGGGTAACAATTCTATAGGCTGACCCTGGAACTGCCCATCACCTGTCCTTGAGCAGATACTGTCAATATATAGTTGACTCATACATGCATTCATTCCACACACCTATTCACAGAGGTTAATGACAGGAATACATCTTCATACATTACAATACTTATGTGCCCTTGTACTGGAGGAAAACGATACTTTAGGACTGCAAACCTTACAGAGAGACAACCTGGATGCAAAACCAGGCCAGGATCGTAAGGGGTCCAGGGTGGCTTGTGGTGGCAGCCCCTCTACTTTGAAATTCCTGTCACATTGAGACCTGGCCCAATCTCAAGGCGAGGTGTATTCTGGAAGCAGTGTGAAAATTCTTCATTTAAACTGGGTTTTGGTGGACAGGATTAGAGTCAGTGGGTTTTAACGAATATACATACACTGAAATAGAAATAACAAACAAACAATTGTTACCAATCCCAAGTTATTGGGTTGGGAAACAATTATTGATGACGATGTTATCTGATTCTTTTTCTTTATTTTTAAAGCTATATTCACAGTCTGCTCCCAAGCTCTTGGGATGGGAAGGGAAACAATAATTAATAAATTATGTTATTACAAAAAAAAAATGAAAAATAAAGGCGTTCACAAAGATTCTATGATGTACTGTTGGGTCTCCTCCTCAAACAAAACACCCACCCACAATAATGGTTATATTTAAATGCATCATTTTTTCTATATACAGTGGTACCTCGGGTTAAGTACTTAATTCATTCTGGAGGTCCGTTCTTAACCTGAAACTGTTCTTAACCTGAAGCACCACTTTACCTAATGGGGCCTCCTGCTGTCACTGCGCCACCGGAGCTCAATTTCTGTTCTTATCCTGAAGCAAAGTTCTTAACCTGAAGCACTATTTCAGGGTTAGCAGAGTGTGCAACCTGAAGCGTATGTAACCTGAAGCGTATGTAACCCGAGGTACCACTGTAATCCAATGCTTAGCCCTCTGTTGTTGAGAAAGATGTAAGAAGCTTATTCTCATTCATGTAAAGCATGTCTGGACTTGTTTTTTTTTAAATAATTTTTTTTTAATTTTCCAACAAAATTATGCAATTATACAATTTTATCCAAATTTTAACAAATTAAATCTTTTTTGGACTTCCTTCAGCTTCTCTGGTAATCATCCATAGTTATTCTTCAGTACACATTCCCTTCATTGTATTGCCATTTGGCATCCCTCCCCCTTCTATTTCTTTTTGACAATACATCTTAACTTTTACAGTGCTTCTTGAAACCCCACTAGCGTTGTTTGCACATCACACACATTTTTCAGATACTCTACAAACTTTCCCCAGTCTTCGAGGAACTTTTGTTCTCACAGATATCTAATTTTCCCAGTTAAGTTTGTCCAGTTCCGCATAGTCTGTCAATTTCATTCTCCATTCTTGTATCGTCGGTATTTCCTCTTGTTTCCATTTTTGGGCCAATAAAGTTCTTGCTGCTGTAACTGCATACTGAAATAGTTTACAATCCTTCTTATTTCTTTTCCTGTAATCCCTAAAAGAAAAGCTTCTGGTTTCTTTACAAAGGTATATTTTAACATCTTTTTCAATTCATTATATATCGCTTCCCAGAAACTCTTCACTTTCTTACATTCCCACCGCGTATGATAAAACGTTGCTTCCTTTTCTTTACATTTCCAACACTTATTACATGTCTTATACATTTTTGCTAATTTTACCGGTGTGATGTACCATCTATAAAACATTTTCATAACATTTTCCTTCAACGTCATGCATGCAGTGAATTTTAAATTTTCTTTCCACAACTTTTCCTAGTCATCAAATTGAATATTATACCCAAAGTCTTTGGCCCATTGTATCATTACCGATTTGACCTCTTCATCTTTCGTATACCATTCCAATAATATCTTATACATTTTTGACAGAATTTTGCATTCATTATTTATAATGTCTGTTTGAAACTTTGATTCTTTTTCTCCATAACCACTTTCTTTTATATCTTTTTTAAACATTTCATTTACTTGGAAATAATGTAACCAATCATATACATGCTCTTTAACTTGTTCATATGGTTTCAATTTCCATTTTCCTCCTTCTTTAATTACCATTTCACCATATGTAATCCATTTACTTCTCATATTAATTTTCTTTACACTCATAACCTCCAACGGAGATAGCCAATGTGGTACTCTTGGTTCCAATAAATTTTTGTATCTGTCCCATACTTCTATTAATGAATTCCTGAAGATGTGGTTCCCAAAACCTTTATGGACTTTCTTTTTGTCACACCATAGATATGCGTGCCATCCAAATCTGTTATCAAAACCTTCAAGATCTAGTAATTCCTTGTTTTCTAGTTTTATCCATTCCTTTAACCAACATAGGCATGCTGCTTCATAATATAATTTCATATCTGGCAGGGCAAAGCCTCCTTTTTCTTTTGCATCCGTTAGTAACTTATATTTTATTCTTGGCTTTCCCCCCTGCCAGATATACCTTGAAATCACTCTTTGCCATTCTTTGAAAATCCCTACCCCCTTTATAATGGGGATAGTCTGAAATAAAAATAACATCTTTGGAAGCACGCTCATCTTTATCGTAGAAATTCTGCCCCAAAAGGACAATTTCATTCTACTCCACACCTCCAGATCATTCCTTATTCCCTTCCAAACCTGTACATAATTATTCTGGAACAGATCAATATTTTTAGGAGTTAACCAAATTCCCAAGTATTTTACCTTTTTCACCACCTCTATCTCTGTCAATTGTTGCATTATTTCTATCGTATTTTGCTCCATGTTTTTAGCCATTATTTTTGTTTTTTTCTTATTCAGTCTAAACCCGGCCACATTTCCAAATTGTTCGATTTCCTCCAATACTACTTTTACACTTTCCATTGGTTCTTCAATCGTTATTACCAGATCATCGGCAAAGGCTTTAACTTTATATTCATTCTGACCTACTGTCACCCCTTTTATTAATCTGTTTCGTCTGATCGCACTTAAAAAGACCTCTAGGACCGTTATAAATAACAATGGTGAGAGTGGACACCCCTGTCTCGTTCCTTTAGATATTTTTATATCTTCCGTAATTACATTATTGACTATCAGTTTAGCTCTCTGTTCTGTATATATTGCCTTGATTCCATTGAAAAACTCTTTCCCCACATCCATGTATTCCAAATTTTTCTTTTTTTAAAAAAAATAATTTTTATCCAATTTTCCAAACAATTTTATACAATCATCAAATATTTTAGCACACATTCTTCAGTTTTTGACTTCCCTCAGTTTCTCTGTCAATCTTTCGTAAAAATTCTATTTTGTTAACGCGTTTCTGAACACAATATTGCCTTTTAACACTCCTTTTCCTCTTACTCTCTTTTTTACAATATTTCTTACTATCTCACAGAGTCTCTTTAAAACCAACAAGTGTTGTCTGTACATCACATATATTTTTCAGATATTCTGTAAATTTTCCCCAGTCCTCGATAAACTTTTGGTCTTTCTGATATCGAATCTTCCCAGTCAATTTGTCCAATTCTGCATATTCAGTCAATTTCCTTCTCCATTCTTCTACTGTTGGAATTTCTTCCTGCTTCCATCTTTGGGCCAAGAGTATCCTTGCAGCAGTCACTGCTTACAAAAACAGTTTACAGTCCCTTTTGTTAATTTCATTTCCTACCATTCCTACTAGAAAGGCCTCTGGCTTTTTAACAAACGTATATTTAAACATCTTTTTCAATTCATTATATATCATTTCCCAAAAGCCTTTTAACCTTTTACACTCCCACCACATATGGTAGAATGTACCTTCTTTTTCTTTACATTTCCAACACTTATTGCATGTTTTGTACATTTTAGCCAGTTTGACTGGCGTTATATACCACCTGTAAACCATTTTCATTACATTTTCTTTCAACGCCGTACATGCTGTAAATTTTAGCTTTTCATTCCATAATTTCCTCCAGTCATCATACTGAATATTATAACCAAAATCTCTTGCCCAATGTATCATTCCTGCTTTAACCTCTTCATCTTTTGTATGCCACTCCAGCAACATTTTATACATTTTAGACAGGTTTTTATACTCATTATTCAGTACCTCCACTTGAAATTTAGATTCTTTACCTTCGTATCCACACATTTTGCAATCTTTTTTAAACATTTCATTAATCTGATAGTAGTGTAACCAGTCATAAACAGATTCTTTCACCTCTTCATAAGTTTCCATTTTCCATTTCCCCCCTTCTCTAATTATCAATTCTCCATATGTTGTCCACCTCCCCCTCATATTGATTTTTTTCACACTCATCACTTCTAATGGTGAAATCCAATGTGGTAATCTAGGTTCCAACAAGTTTTTATACCTTTCCCACACCTCAATTAGTGATCTTCGAAAGATGTGGTTTTCAGAACCTTTATGGATTTTTTTCTTCTCATACCATAAATAAGCATGCCAACCAAATCTGTTATCAAATCCTTCTAAGTCTAACAGCTCTACATTCTCTAGTTTTATCCATTCTTTTATCCAACAGAGGCATGATGCTTCATAACATAATTTCAAGTCTGGCAGGGCGAAGCCACCTCTTTCTTTCGCATCTGTTAGTAACTTAAACTGAATCCTTGGCTTCTTTCCCTGCCAGATATACCTTGAAATCATTTTTTGCCATTCTCTGAAAATTGATGCCCCTTTGATTATCGGCAGTGATTGAAAAAGAAATAACATCTTTGGTAGCACACTCATTTTTATCGTAGATATTCTCCCCCAAAAGGACAATTTCAGTCTTCCCCACACCTCCAACTGCAACTCGACCAAATTTTTCTATTTCTTCTAGAATTCTTTTAGCACTTTTGACTGGTTCTTCTACCGTCATTACCAAGTCATCCGCGAATGCTTTAACTTTGTATTCATTTCCCCCTATAGACACTCCTTTTATATCTTCATTTTTTCTTAGTGATTTTAACAAAACTTCCAGCACCATGATGAATAGTAATGGCGATAATGGGCATCCCTGCCTTGTACCCTTAGTTATTTTAATATCTTCTGTAGTATAGTTGTTTACTATCAGCTTCGCTTTCTGTTCTGTATAGATTGCCTTTATCGCATTATAGAATTCTTAACCCACTTCCATATAGTCTAGATTTTTTAACATAAAATTCCATGATATGTTATCAAAGGCCTTTTCTGCATCCACAAAGATGAGAATAGCTTGTTTTTCATTCCTGGCATTCAGATATTCCAATATATTTATTATATTTCTTATATTATCTTTCATCTGTCTGCCAGGAAGAAAACCCGCTTGATCCTTATGTATAAATTCTTTCAATACTTTCTTCATCCTCTTTGCTAATATACTTGCAAAGATTTTATAATCAGTATTCAACAACGAAATAGGCCTATAATTTTTGACCTGTGTCAAATCCGTATCTTGTTTTGGTATAAGTGTGATAAAGGCTTCTTTCCATGTTTCCGGGATTTCACTGTTCTGTGATATATTATTTATAACTTCTTTTAATGGTACAAGTAGGATGCTTCTCATTTCTTTATAATATCTAGCTGTAAATCCATCTGGTCCTGGAGTTTCCCTTTTTTCAATTCCTTTATTGCCTCTTTTATTTCTTCAATTTCAATTGGAGCGCTCAAAAAATCTTTTTTCTCAGTCGGGATCTTCTGCACTTCTTTTTCCTTTAAGAATCTATCTATTTTTCTCATATTGTTCTTTTCCTTACTTTTGTACAATTGTCTGTAAAATTCCAAGAATCCTTTTCTTATTTCTTTCGGATTTTCTATTTCAGTACCGTCGATAACGATTTTATTTACTGTATTCTGTTCCTTTCTTTTCTTGATCTGCCACGCCAGCCATTTTCCTGATTTATTCGCAAATTCAAAGTTTCTTTGTCTCATTCTTTTTATATTCCCTTCTACTTCCTTGTTTATCATCATTGCGAATTGTGTTTGTAGGGTCTTTATATTCTGTCTTATCTTCTCATTGTTCAGTTTCTTTATCAATTTTTGTTCATTCTCCATTATCTGTTTTAGTATTTCCTTTTTATTCTTCTCTCTATTTTTATTTTTCAAAGCGTTCTGCTGGATAAAAAATCCTCTCATCACTGCATTACTGGCATCCCAGACCGTGTTCATTTTTGTTCCCTTATTACAGTTATTTAAGAAATAGTCCGACAAGTACTTCTGGGCATTTTCTATTACTTTCTGATCATCCAAAAGGTGATCATTCAATCTCCATCTAAATGATCTTTCTTCAAAGCCCTTTAATTCAAATCTTATTGCACTATGATCCGAAATCACTCTTGGTTGAATTTCCACTTCCGCGATTCTTGGAGTTAGTTCATTAGAGACCCAAATTTGATCTATTCTTGATAATGATTGGTTTGGTTCTGAGTAGAACGTGAATTGTTTCTCCAACGGGTGTCTAAGTCTCCAAATATCGATCAAATTACAATTCTTTATCATTGAAAAGAAAGTCTTAGGTAGTTTTCCATCTTTGCTTATCCCAGTTGTTTTCAGTCTATCCATTTCCATTGACACCACACCATTCAGGTCTCCCATTATTATGATTTTCTGGTCCATATATTCTAGTAGTTTTTCTTCTAAATTTTTATAAAAGTCTGACTTATTTCCATTTGGTGCATAGATCCCGACAAATGTATTCCAAATTTTTCAGCATAAAATCCCAAACTATATTATCAAAGGCCTTTTCTGCATCCACAAACGCTTGCTTCTCATTCCTGGCAGTCAGGTATTCCAAAATATTGATTATATTTCTTATGTTATCTTTCATTTGTCTGCCTGGCAGGAAACCTGCTTGGTCTTTGTGGATGATTCTTATCAATATCTTTTTCATTCTCTTCGCTAAAATTCCTGCAAATATTTTATAATCCGTATTCAACAGTGAGATAGGCCTGTAGTTTTTAACTTGTGTTAAATCAGAATCTTGTTTTGGAATCAGAGTAATAAATGCTTCTTTCCACGTTTCTGGAATCTCTCTTACTTTTAAAATATTATTCATAACTTCTTTCAATGGTGTCATCAAAACGTTTCTCATTTCTTTATAGTAGCCTGATCTGGTCCTGGGGCCTTTCCCCTCTTCAATTCTTTTATAACCACTTTAATCTCATCAATTTCTATTGGGGCGTTCAGCTGGTCTTTTTGTTCTGTCGGGATCTTCTGCACCTTTTTATCTTTTATAAATCTTTCTGTTTTCTTCATATTGTTCCTTTCCTTATTTCTATATAGTTGCCTATAAAAATCCAAGAATCCCTTTCTAATTTCTTTCGGATTGGATGTCTCTTCACAATTTACAATAATATTATTGATTGTATTCTGCTCCTTTCTCTTTTTAATTTGCCACGCAAGCCATTTCCCTGATTTGTTAGCGAATTCAAAGTTTTTCTGTCTTAACCTTTTGATGTTCCATTCTACTTCTTTGTTTATTATCATTGCAAATTGAGTTTGTAGAATCTTAATTTCTTGCTTAATTTTTAAATTATTGGGGTTTTTGATTAGTTTTTGTTCATTGTCCATAATCTGCTTTAAAATTTCTTTTTTCCCTTTTTCCCTGTTTTTATTCTTCAATGAATTCTGCTGAATAAAAAATCCTCTCATGACTGCTTTGCTTGCGTCCCAAACAATGTTCATCTTTGTACCTTTATTGATGTTATCCATAAAATATTCGGTTAATTTCTTTTGCACTTTTTCTATGATCTTCTGGTCATCCAACAGATAATCGTTGATTCTCCATCTGAAAGTTCTTTCTTCAAAAACTTTTAGTTCCAATTTTATTGGGTTGTGGTCTGAGATTACTTTAGGTTGTATTTCAATTTGTTGGATTCTTGGAGTCAATTCATTCGAAACCCATATTTGATCAATTCTTTTTTTTATGATATTTTTTATTGCGTTTCTTTTCATAATTTTATACATTCCAGAAAATACAGAAAAACCAATGCAAGAAACAGATTTTTTTTTTAACAAAAAAATACAAGAAAGATTATGAATATATAATAATTCAACTGTCCATAAATCCCTGTTGGACTTCCCCACACCT
Organism: Podarcis siculus; assembly: GCA_034642415.1. Lineage (NCBI taxonomy): Eukaryota > Metazoa > Chordata > Lepidosauria > Squamata > Lacertidae > Podarcis > Podarcis siculus. Next base: position 21,507 of record JAXCMG010009824.1, read on the forward strand.
TCCAGATCTGCATTCTTTATATTAACAATGTCAGCAATTTGCTACCTTGTTTCGTACCTTATTGTAACTTTCAATTATTATGTCTCCAAATTCAATATATTGTAACTCAGTTTTAATACCTTTAAAATAAACATAATATGTTTGATTCAGATTGTCTCCTTTTCTCTTTTGTCACTTATTTTACCGTTTACTTAATCATATTTGCTAAAGCATAACATTTCCTAATCGTGCACTATCTTAAGATTCATACAACTTATAGTATTTTTGCAAATAGTCTTTAAATTTTTTCCAATCCACCTCAATTGTTTCTTCGTCCAAATCTCGGATTCTGCCAGTCATTTCGGCTAATTCCATATAGTCCATCAACTGCGTCTGCCATTCCTCCAGCGTGGGTAAATCTTGTGTCTTCCCATATTTGATCAATTCTTGACATTGCCTGATTCGGTTCTGAATGATACGTAAATTGCTTCTCCAATGGGTGTCTAAGTCTCCAAATGTCAATCAAATTGTAATTCTTGGTCATTGTGAAAAAAGTCTTAGGTAATTTCCCTTCTTTGTTTGTTCCTTCTCTTAATTTATCCATTTCCAATGAAACCACTCCGTTCATATCTCCCATTATTATGATTTTCTGATCCATATATTCAAATAGTTTTTCTTCCAAAACTTTGTAAAAATCAGTCTTATTTCCATTAGGTGCATAGATCCCGACAATAATTAAATTTTCGCCTTGCCATTTGATCTGGACTGCTATGATTCTTCCTTCTTCATCTTTAAATATTTGTTGGGATTCAATTTTGTTTTTGATGTATAAAACAACCCCCCCTTTTTTTTGTCAAATTGATTGATTAGGCATGACCTGCTGACCTGCTAATTGGTTTACGATCCACCATTAGCTCTTTACTGCCGTCCGGCGCGCTTCCCTCAGCTGCGCCTCTCAGCTCCGTCGTCCAGTCACGCCTCAGCAGAGTTTAACACAGCGGGAAAGCTATCACTTAGCTTCAAGCAGCTTCCAGACAAACCACACAGAATCCAGGTTTGTCTATTTACAGTCTTTATTCCGACATTCCCCAGAAAACCCCTGGGCTTCTTGCAGCCATGACAAACTGCGACCTTCTTCCCTCAGAGACCGAGAGGAACAGAACGAAACTCCTCCCAGCTTCTAAAGCTGACATCAGAATGCTGAGGCATCATGGGAACAACTTAACCTGTTAAGTTCCAAACCCCAGATTTTTCTCTTTATCCGAAGATATAAATTCATTCCCGAGTCTTTTGTTGATCAAAATTTTCCTATGTTTCCTTGCCACATGGGTTTCTTGTAGGCATATAATGTCCAAATTTTTCTTTTTTAAGAATTGTTCAATTTTGTTTCGTTTCTTCTTATCATTCATCCCATTAATATTCCAATTCCATAATTTTAACGCCATGTTAAATTCCAATTAAATAAATTTAGTTTAGTTTCTTTATGACCTATCTACCTCTTCTTCTTCTTCTTCTTCTTCTTCTTCTTCTTCTTCTTCTTCTTCAGACTTCTTTCCTTTCTCTTCTTCTTCCCCCGATTCTGAAGATCCTACTCCTCCTTCTGCACCTTTGACCTCATCTTCTTCCACTTGTAACGCCTTGTACCTTCTTGTAAATTTCCCTATTTCTTCTGGGCTTGTCAATCTGTGCTTCTTAGTTTTGTAGAAAAATGAAATTCCCTCTGGAAATTCCCATTTGAAGTCAATCTTGTTTTTCTTAAGAATCTGCACCAGTGGCTTATATGGGTCTCTTCGTTTCAACAGCCTTATAGGGATGTCTTTAAAAATGATTATGTAGTTTCCATCTATATATAGTCTTTTATCTCTATTCTTCTGTAGTATCAGATTTCTCATCTCTCTGTCCTTAAACGTAATTAAACAGTCTCCCGGAAATTTTCTTGCCTTAGTTGTTCTTACTCTCATTCTAAATGCATTTTGTACTGTTTTTGCAACTTCTTCCACTGGTAGCTCCAACCACCGCGCAATTTCCATTATCAATCTCTCTTTGATATTTTCATTCTGTATTTCTGGCACAGATCTCAGCCTCAGGTTCACTTCCCTCTGTCTCAGTTCATTCATAGCAATTGCATCTTTGATTTCCTCCTGAGATTTATTTAATTCTATCATTTCCGCCTTCATCCTTTCTTCCTCTCGTTTCACTTCCCTCATCTCCGATTTTGTCTTTTTCAACCCTTCTTCTAGTGATTGTGTTCTCTTAGATACCTCTTTAATTTGCCCTTT
>JAXCMG010009843.1:0-26373 GCA_034642415.1 Podarcis siculus
TCTGCTCTGATTCTTTTGTGTCCTTCATTTAAGTGGGTAATATTAAGTGTTGTGTTGTGCCTCTGTCTCTTTCCTGTTGTTTGCATTGTTCTGTTATAGTTTTGTTGGTTGTATCAATAAAGCCATTTTAAATAGATTTCATGTCGTCATTGTCATTGCTGGTGACCCAAATGAATGACATTATTCTTATATCCTGTTTTTTCTTGGACTGGAACTCAAGGTGGCCTACACACATTAAACAACACAGATAAAATACAGAATGTTCAAAGCATATACAATAGTTAAAAATGAATTCAGTAGAATTGAAACAACATAAAAATTCCATGTATGACCATGGGGGAAGTCCAGCCATATATTTGAAGGACTGAGAAGCTTTGTGCTAAAAGCAGAGGAAGGGAGGATCTGGCCCTTATTCATACAACCATAGAATAGTCTTCTTCTTTGGCAATCCCTCTTAGCCAAGTAAGATTGTCTTCCACGAACATGGTCTTAACAGTGAGCCCGTAAGTGACTGTGGAGGCCAATTCTGGATCCACACGTTCATCCACAGTGGGGACAAAGGTCTCCGGGCGGGAGTTGATCATAGTGAGGGTTTGCCAAACATGCCTTCATCTTAGCACGTTTCTCCCTTTCGTCCTGAGTTTGAGCGTCTTTGAGAACCTTTGGTAAAGGCTGCTCTCCAACTGGAGCGCTCGCAGGCCAGTGTTTCCTAGTTGTGGGTGTTTATACTACATTTTTTAAGATTTGCCTTGAGAGAGTCTTTGAACCTCTTTTGTTGACCACCAGCATTACACTTTCCATTTTTAAGTTCGGAATAGAGTAGTTGCTTTGGAAGACGATCATCATCAGGCATCCGCACAACATGACCAGTCCAACGAAGTTGATGTTGAAGAATCATTGCTTTGACACAGGTGCACTGACATTATTTCACATATCTTCCCAAGTGATATGTAAAATTTTTTGGAGACATGGTTGATGAAATCTTTCAAGGAGCTGGAGATTGTAAGTGGTGCATGTTTCACAAGTGTACAGTAAGGTTGGTAGTACAATAGTAAACAAACATTTTGGTTTCCCTGCGAACGTCCTGGTCCTCAAACCCTCTGCACTTTAATCGGGAGAAAGCTGCAGAGCTAGAGTTGGAAGGGATCCCTGAGGGTCATCCAGTCCAACCCCCTGCAATGCAGGAATCTCAGCTAAAGCATCCCTGACAGGTGGCCACCTGACCTGAGCTTATAAACCTCCAAGGAAGGAGAGTCATTCGCTCCTCTTTCAGTGAACAAGAAAGAAAGAAAGAAAGAAAGAAAGAAAGAAAGAAAGAAAGAAAGAAAGAACACATTTTCATCGCCCTGCAACCAAAGGGTTAAAGCTAGCGAGTCCCGGTTTCTAGAGGGGCTTCCCGGAAGGGGCGCGCCGACGAGGGGAACGTCCACTTCCGGTGCCCCTCCTCTCCCCCTCCCGTGGGAAAACGGACTTTGATTTTCCCACGCAGCGGCCTCCGGAGGGTCCGGCGGGAGTGCGGAGCGCCTTGCGGGTGCGCGGCCGAGCAGGGGCCGCCCTGGGCGGGAGGCGCAAGGAAAGGAAGCGAGGCTGGAGCACCGGCTCGGAGGTGCCCAGTCAGCGGAGAGAACAAAAGGCAGGGGAGGCCCCTGAATTTTGGGGTGCGGTTGCTGACTAGCACCCCAGTGCACCTCCTGCTTTGCAGGAATGTTCACATGCTGCGCTCAACGATTTTGCAGTTTTGTGCACCCAGGTATGCAAAAGGCTCGTCCGCACGTTACGCTGAACACGGGTCCAGGCAGCGCACGTGAGCAAGCGTTTGTGTGAACGACCGTACCCGTGTTGGATTGGCCCTCATTGCGGTTGCAAGCACGGATGATGTGCTCGTTGAACGCAATGGGATGTTGCCTCTCCGTAGATGTCTTGCCCGATTCTGCAAACCTCTCCTGGTCCCTCAGCCTCCTGGTAGCAGAAATGCTGGAGAGCTTCACAAATCGACAAGTGTAACGTGTGAATGCACTTCTTTTTGCTAATGCAAGAAAAGGAGGCAGCATATTCCTGGGGGTAGAGTTTGAGACTATTGTTCCATTTGAATGCGGATGCGAGGCTAGAGCCTGGGAGAGTACCTGTAAACAAGTTATACTAGATATAATTATGCTAGATATAAGAGCTGTTCAACAGTGGAACAGTCTCCCTCGGGAGGTTGTGGACTCTCCTTCCTTGATGGTTTGTAAGCAGAGGTTGGATGGCCGTCTGCCATGGATGCTTTAGCTGAGATCCCTGCATTGCAGGGGGTTAGACTAGATGACCATGGGGGTCCCTTCCAACTCTACGATTCTATGGTTGTATCATTAGGAAAATCTAGAAGCAGCCACGCCTGATTTAATTAGCAGCTATGTTAAAGAAAAACAAAACCGCAAAGAACTATACAAATGGAGTGAATTGTTAGGGATGGGGCACTGCTAGAGCTGCTGTGTTTGACATTGTAAATAGCTGTGAATGACAGAAAAAGTTTTGATCTGTGCCCCTTACGTGGAGGAAGAGCTCCTGCTTCCCCTCTCCGCACTAACCCATATATTGTGTCCCTCTGAATTTTGGTGTTTTACTTGTCTGTTTTTGCAGAAGAAGAAACCTGAGTTCCTAGCTGCAATTCCATTTTGCTGGAAATACCTTCCCATCAGGTAGATGTCCTAGTTACTCTCAGAAGGACCTTGCTCACCTTTGCTGGACTTGGACCCTCATTTGAAAATTCATACAGAGAGAAAGTGACAACAGAGCAAGGAAGACCATTCTGTTCTCGCTGGGTGCTGTGCTAGATCGCGAATGGAAGAACAGGACTCTGCCAGCCCTGATCCGGAATTAAGCTGCCTTGCCACCCAGTCTGGGACCAGAGGGGAATTCTGGGAAAGGAGCCTGCAGAAGATGCCGGACCAAAAAGCCCTTTCTTTGGATGTACGTTGCTGGAGGTTCAGACATTTCTGCTACCAAGAGGCTGAGGGACCAAGAGAGGTTTGCTGCCGACTCCGCCACCTTTGCCATCAGTGGCTGAAGCCGGAGAGGCACAACAAGACCCAGATCTTGGACCTGGTGATCCTGGAGCAGTTCCTGGCTGTCCTGCCCCCGGAGATGGAGAACTGGGTCAGAGCTTGTGGGCCGGAGACCAGTGCTGAGGCAGTGGCCCTGGCAGAAGGTTTTCTCCAGGGCCAGGCAGAGGACGACAGGCAGGGAGAGGAAGAGGTAAGAGGGCATCATCCTGGAGGTTCCTAAGGGTTGAGTCGTTCCTAAAGCAAGTGGTGAAAACTTAGCTAGGACCAACAGGCCTCCCCATTTAGCCTGCTGCGGCCTCGGTCCTGTATACCTGAAGGAGCGTCTCCACCCCCATCGTTCTGCCCGGACACTGAGAGGTCCAGCTCCAAGGGCCTTCTGGCGGTTCCCTCCCTGCGAGAAGTGAGGTTACAGGGAACCAGACAGAGGGCCTTCTCGGTGGTGGCGCCTGCCCAGTGGAACGCCCTTCCATCAGATGTCAAGGAAATAAACAACTGTCTGATTTTTAGAAGACATCTGAAGGCATTCCTGTTTAGGGAAGTTTTTAATGTTTGATGTTCTGTTGTGGTTTTAATTCCGTTGGGAGTTGCCCAGAGTGGCTGGGTTTCCCCAGCCAGATGAACGGGGTATAAATAATATTTTTTTGTTGTTGTTGTTGTGGCTGGGGAAACCCAGCCAGATAGGCGGGTATAAATAATAAATTGTTGTTGTTGCTGTAGATGGGCAGGGTATAAATAATAAATTGTTGCTGTTGTGGTTGTTTTGTCCAAACGGCACCCACCTGCTCAACACCTGATGCAGGTAAGGAGGCAGGTGGACCAAAGAGACCAGCACACACCCTCACAATCAGCTGGTGGATGGCACAGACAGAGATGGGTTATGTGCCCTCAGGTGATTGACAAGTGGGTGGTTGCGCCCATCTGTCAAACGCAGTGCTGGATCCAGACCCCCGACTCCCGTCCTCTTGCTGCATCACTTCCAGACGCAAGTCCGTCCTCTTTTGAGGGAAGTCACCCGGACAAGACTTTCCCAGCCTCCTTGGGGGAGAATGTGTTGGCAAGGGCATCTGGGGGGAGGTTTTCTTGCAGTCTAGGGCCGGTGTTGCATTCCAGCTCCCATCAGCCCCTGCCGTCATGACAAATAAGGAGGCAGAGAGGGAGTTGGCATCCAGAACCTCTGGAGGGCAAGCGAGCTCTGGAAAGCAGCATAAGGGGTCTCTGTAGTATAGTGTATTTTAAAATGGGGTTTTAGAGTTTTTAGGAGTTTTTGAATGTTTTATGTAGTTTTTATGTAGTTTTATGTAGTTTTTATGTAGTTTTTATGTAGTTTCGTGGTAGTTTTATTTAGTTTTTATGTAGTTTTATGTAGTTTTTCAATTTCATTGTTCCGCAAGGGACAATGACAATAAAGATATCGTATCGTATTATTATCATTATCATTATCATTAATATTATTTAATTAAATTTGTACACCATCCTTTATCTGAAGAGCACAAGGTGGCTCACAACATAAAAATACAAAATGAAAGCATTAAATACATAATAAAACAAAAGCAAGGGGTGTAGGAGGCTTGTTAAGAATTATATTTTGGGAATGATTCCTGTTCTTATGTAGCTGCATTTTTCTATACTTTCTGAATGTCCCATCATCATAAAGTATTTGTGCTCTGTGTTGTAAAAGAAGCACTGCTAGGAGCTGTTTCTCTTTGTTTACCGATGTGTTTCCTATCAATAAGACAATCGGTGTGGTGCAAGCAATTTTTTATTCTGAACATGTGGCCTGGAGAAAAAAAAGTTTGAGAACCACTAATGGAAAATGAATGTCAAATGTTGGGGGTGATCACTTCCATCTTTTGGTGAAAGATGTTTCTGCTCCTTAAAAAAATAAAAGATGCCCATCACTTTCCCAAGATACTCTCTCAGTATCCTTAAATGCTTCTGGAAATCGCAGCTGGAGAGACTGTTGTGCTTGTACCAAGCTTTGGACTTATTGGGAATAATAATAATAATAATTTTATTATTTATACCCCGCCCATCTGGCTGGGTTTCCCCAGCCACTCTGGGCGGCTTCCAACAGGATATTAAAAACACAGGAAAAGGTCGAACATTAAAAACTTCCTTAAACTTTGGGTTGGCCACTGTGAGAGGCTGGGTTAGATGGGCCTTGGGCCTGATCCGGAAGTCAGACTTTTCTTACATACTTGCCTGCTGGCATTTCAGGTGTCGGGGCGGCTCCTGGAGGCAGCCGTGACTTTCCCCAGGAAAGAGGTACCTTGGTTCCGAAATTCCCAGCAGCAGCTCGATGGGGAGTTTTATCCAGAGAAGAAAGAGGAAACCAGTGTGATGGGTAAGGTTTTTCCTGAACTCTTTGGGTTTGTATTATTTTGCTGAGCTTTTATCTTTTATCGTCAACTGGCTGCTACACATAGGAAGCTGCCTTGTATCTTTTGCATGCAAAGCAGACTCTCTACCCCTGAGCTTCCTTTAAAGGTTCTAGCCCTCATTGTTCTATGTGACAAAATGCTCAAATAAGAGCTTAGGAAGCTTACCAGGTGGTCCATTTTTCTCAGTACTGAAAAAAGTGGCAGTATCTCTCCAAGGTTTCAGGCATGGATCTGCCTCAAGTCTACCTAGAGATGATTTACAAGGTGAATTACAAAATCTAATCCGTCTGCAAGAGATCCCCTTCTGAACAGCGTCCGCCAGTGATAAATTGGTGTAAATAAAATAAATAAAAGTGGTAGCAACTTCCTGTTTTGAGCTAGCCTCTCCCAGTCTCTACTGAATCTCAGTTCTGTCAAATTTGCTAATTGATTCCAGCTTAATGGCTTTGAGAACTTTTTTGGGGGGTGGTGGTGGTTTGCAGCATGACTTTAAGAGTGCGTGTGTATCATTTTTAAATCTGTTTTACAATTTAAAATACTCATTTAAACATCCTTATAATATCAATGACTTCCCTTCTTCTCTTTCCATGGTTCATTTTGCATATCATAAATCCCTGCATATTTTACAAAAACTAAACCATTCACTATTCCATTATTGCATCCATCAAAACTTATTTACACTGTCAAATTTATCTTAATGCTGCCAATGTTTTCAAGTGTACACAATTCCCCCCCATATATTCAATATATAAGAACATATGTTCTTCTTGTTCTCTTATTCTATATATTAAGTCCGCAAGCTGCGCATATTCCATCAGCTTAAGTTGCCATTCAGCTTTAGTTGGGACCTTGCTCATTTTCCATTTTTGGGCAAACAAAACATGGACCACAGTAGTAGCATACATAAATAACTTTTTTTGATACCTGGGAATTTCAGTCTGAATTATCCCCAACAAAAAGGAGTCTGTGTGGTTGGGTTTTTTTAAAAAAGTACTTTAAACATTTTTTTCAATTCATTGTGCATTATTTCCCAATACTCTTTTATCTTTTACAAGCCCACCACATATAAAAAAACATTCCCTCAACCTTTTTGCATCTCCAGCACTTACCTGATTCAGTCTTCTACATCTTAGCAAGCCTACTTAGAGTTAAATACCATCTGTAAATCATTTTCAAGTAGTTCTCATTAAAAGAATAACATAATTTTATTATTATATGCCGCCCATCTGACTGGGTTGCCCCAGACTGGTTGGCTTCCAGCAAAATATAAAAACACAGAAATCCTCAATCTTTAAAAATTTCCCTGTACAGGGCGGCCTTCTGATGTCTTCTAAAAGTCAAATAGTTGTTTGACATCTGATAGGAGGGTGCTTCACAGGGAGAATGCCCTGTGGAATGCCCTCCAGTCAGATATCAAGGAAATGAACAACTATCTGAAAGCAGCCCTGTATAGGGAAGTTTTTAATCTTTGATTTGAGAAATTATAAAATCTGCTGGGGTTTTATAATTTCACGGAAGCTGCCCAGTGTGGCTGGGGAAACCCAGTCAGATGGGCAGCATTGAAATATTTTTTTACTACTATTACTACTGGGATGCGGGTGGCGCTGTGGGTTAAACCACAGAGCCTAGGACTTGCCGATCGGAAGGTCGGCGGTTCGAATCCCCGTGACGGAGTGAGCTACTGTTGCTCGGTCCCTGCTCCTGCCAACCTAGCAGTTCCACAGCACGTCAAAGTGCAAGTAGATAAATAGGTACTGCTCCGGCGGGAAGGTACACAGCGTTTCCGTGCACTGCTCTGGTTCGCCAGAAGCGGCTTAGTCCTGCTGGCCACATGACCCAGAAGCTGTATGCCGGCTCCCTCGGCCAATAAAGCGAGATGAGCACCGCAACCTCAGAGTCGGTCACGACTGGACTTAATGGTCAGGGGTCCCTTTACCTTTACCTTACCACTATTACTACTACTACTACTATTACTGTGACGTCCCTCTGCCTGGTTCCCTGTAGCTTCCCTTCTCACAATGAGGGAACCGCCAGAAGACCCTCAGAGCTGGAGCTTAGTGTCCACGTTCAATGACGGGGATGGAGACGCCCATTCAGGTATACTGGGCTGAGACCATTTAAAGGTCAGCACCAACACTTTGAATTGTGCTTGGAAACATACTGGGAGCCAATGTTAATCACCCTGAGAACAGGATGCCGGACTAGATGGGCCTTTGGCCTGATCCCAGACTATTCTTATGTCCTTCTGGTTGGATAAAGAGCCATTACAGTGGTACCTCGGGTTAAGAACTTGATTCGTTCCGGAGGTCAGTTCTTAACCTGAAACTGTTCTTAACCTGAGGTACCACTTTAGCTAATGGGGCCTCCTGCTGCCGCCACACGATTTCTGTTCTCATCCTGAGGTAAAGTTCTTAACCCGAGGTACTACTTCTGGGTTAGCGGAGTCTGTAACCTGAAGTGTTTGTAACCTGAAGTGTCTGTAACCCGAGGTACCACTGTTGTTAGATTTGAACCAATTTTCAGACATTCACTGCAGCAGTGCATTTTCGTTCCTTGACCTGAAGGTTCCATCACTCACTTAAATTCACTTTTCCTTCCCTTATTTATCACAGGTAACAATAGGCAGGAGAGTGAGGATGAGGCGGAACCTTGGGAAGTATCAGCAAAAAGAGACGAGCGTCTGGAGATGCCCGAGAAAGCTGAAGCTCAAAATTGCCCGGCGACAGAGGAGGGAAACGCAGTGGAGAATTGGTGGGGTGATCATGATGGGGATTCCTCTATGATGAAAAATGAGAAAAACAGTGGGAAGAGAGAGTATAAGTGCCCTAAATGTGAGAGCACCTTTAGTAGTGAATTAAACCTGGAGGGACACCAGCGAACTCACACCGGGGAGAAGCCATATACCTGTCTGGAGTGCGGAAAGAGCTTCAACTGGAGCACGAACCTGATTAGACATCAGATAATACACAGAGGGGAGAAACCTTACAAATGCACAGAGTGTCGGAAGAGCTTCAACTGGAGCACGCACCTTATAAGACATCAGAGAATCCACACCGGGGAGAAGCCGTACATATGCCTGGAGTGCGGGAAGAGTTTCAGTTCAAGCACGAGCCTAGCGTATCACCAGAAAACCCACACGGGGGAGAAGCCGTACAAGTGCTCAGACTGCAGCATGAGCTTCTGCGTCAAGTCCAGCCTTATGAGACATCAGAGAATCCACACGGGGGAGAAGCCGTACGGTTGCTTCGACTGCGGGATGAACTTCACGGCCAAGTCGGACCTCACTCTGCACCAGAGAGTCCACACGGGGGAGAAGCCGTACAGATGCTCCGAGTGCGGGAAGAAATTTGGCCGGAGGATAAACCTCACTTCTCATCAGAGAACTCACACGGGGGAGAGGCCCTACAAATGCTTGGATTGCGGGAAAAGCTTTCGCAACACGTCACACCTCCTTCGGCACAGGCGGATCCACACGGGAGAGAAGCCTTATAAGTGCCTGGCATGCGGGAAGCAGTTTGGTCGGTGCGAGCAACTCGCTTCCCATCAAAGAATTCACATTAGGGAGAATCCCTAAAAGCACATGGAAAGCGTTTCAGTCAAAATGCTGCCCTCACTTCACATCAGAGAAGTGCGCTCACATAAAAGAGTATAAATAGACTCCAGGAGGTGGAACTGTGTGGGGCTTACTTCTTTGAGGATTATTATTATTTATTGAATTTATATACTGCCCTATACCTGGAGGTCTTAGGATGGTTCACATAAAAGATCAAAATATATAACTTCAAAGTAAAACCAAGCACGCACACACACACACTGCAAAAAAGACCCGCATTTTAAAAGGGTACAGGCCAAACGCCTGGTTAAAAAGGAACATTTTTGCCTGGCACCTAAAGGTGTATAATGAAGGCGCCAGGTGAACTTCCCTAGGGAGAGCATTCCACAGACTGGGAGCCACTGCAGAGAAGGCCCTGTTCTCACCTTGCCACCCTCCGGACCTCTAAAGGAGAAGGCACACAAAGGAGGGCCTCAGAAGATGATCTCAGGGTTCGGGTAGGTTCATATGGAAAGAGGCGGTCCTTGAGGTATTGCGGTCCTGAGCCGTTTAAGGCTTTATAGGTCAAAACCAGCACTTTGAATTGGACCCGGAAAATAATTGGGAGCCAGTGCAGTCATACCAGGATCATTGTAATATGCTCAAAGTGTCTTGCTCCAGCGAGCAACCTGGCCACTGAATTCTGCACTAGCTGAAGTTTTCAGATGTAGCCCTACGTATAACACATTGGAGTAATCTAACCCTGAGGTTACCAGCACATAGACAACGGTAGATAGGCTATCCCTGTCCAGATAGGGGTGTAGCTGGGCCACCAGCCAAAGCTGATGGAAGGCACTCCAAGGCCATCTGAGCCTTGAGGGACAGCAAAGGATCCAGGAGAACCCCCGAGCTATGAACCTGCTCCTTCAGAGGAAGTGTAATCCCATCAAGAGCCCGCGATCTCCCAGCCATCTCGTCTAGGGAACCACACACCAAGAGAGCCTCAGTCTTAACTGGATTGAATAGGTGTGGTTAGGATTGTGAAGCAACCAACAGGGCTGTCAGAGTCTTAGCAAAACGGACTGGCTGTCCCTTGATGGGACCAGCCTTTGGAATGTGACCCCCCCCTTTGGGATTTTTTGGGAGGAAGGACAAGACACGAGGTGGGCGTTTTTGCAAAAACACCAGGGGCTGAAAGCACTTAGCTGGAGTTGGTCAAAACAGCGTAGGATCTGGGAATCTGACGCAAGATTTGTGGCTCTTCTCCCTGCTTTCAGAATCTGCCTTGTTTCCAGTATGGTCTCCTTGTATTTCTGCAAATAAACAATGTCTAGAGCAGGGTCAGCAAACTTTTTCAGCAGGGGGCCGGTCCACTGTCCCTCAAACCTTGTGGGGGCCGGACTATATTTTGAAAAAATAAATAATGAATGAATTCCTATGCCCCACAGATAACCCAGAGGTGTATTTTAAATAAAAGCACACATTCTGCTCTCGTAAAAACACCAGGCAGGCCCCACAAATAAATAAAAGGACACATTCTACTCATGTAAAAACACGCTCGTAACCCACAGCGTGCGTAACCAGAAGCGTTCATAACCAGAGGTATCACTGTACTGGACTAAATCTAGCAGCCAGGCTAAATTTTTGCCCTCCTCCCACAAACAGTGATTCTTCTTTTAGATAATAGTTACTGGGTTTTGTTCATGATGAACTGCTTTTTATTTTATTTTACGGTGTTTCCACCACTTTTCTCACATTGCACTGTGATTTGTTAATTTCTTAGATGTAGATAAATGTGGTAACTTCTCTTTGCATAAATAAAAATCTCCAAAAGTCCGAATGTCACCTTAAGTTATAAGAGGAAGGGTCGTGGCTCAGCAACAAAGCACCTGCATTGCATGCAGAGGGTTCTGGGTTCAATCCTGACATCTCTAGGTAGGACTGCAGTAAGTGCCCTGGCTAAAACCCTGAAGACCCACCACCAAGCAGTGTAGCTAAAAGCCCAGCGTCTGTGAGGATGGCGGAGCTTCTCAGGACTCCCAACCCCCCCGGCCCTCAGAGCTGGACCTCAGTGTCCAGGCTGAAGGATGGAGGTGGAGATGCTCCTGCAGGTATACAGGACCGAGGCCGTTTAGGGCTTTCAAGGTCAGCACCAACACTTTGAATCGTGCTCGGAAACGTACTGGGAGCCAATGTAGATTTTTCAGGACCAGTGTTATGTAGTCTCACTGCAAGGTTGTTAGGAGGATAAAATTGGGGGTGGGGTGCAGACTGTGTATGCTGTTCTAGCTCCTTGCAGGAAAGGCAGGAGATAAAAAGAAGAAGAAGAAGAGGAAGAAAGGAAGGAAGTTGCACTGCTCCAATGTCTGGGATCACTAATTGAGTGCACGATTGGAAAAGGCTAAATAATTGGGAATTGGAGCCGCAGTGTTTCAGAGATATATGTTTTTTTTAAAAAAATTATTATTATTATTATTATTATTATTATTATTATTATTAAATGAAAACCAACAATACAATAATAAAAGAAACCTCATGATAATAATGGAATAATAAAGGGGATTTTATTAACAGCCGAACTTAAAACATTTTTTAAAAAATCATACTTCCCACACAAAGTAAGACTTGAATTGAAAGGGCATGAAATTTATTTCTTGGGTTTCAGGTTTCTAAAAACTCGTTGATTCCTAAAAAGGCGTCAGATGAGCAGCTGCCAAAAAAAAGGGCGAGGAGAGAAGTAGTCTAGAAGTAGCCTGGAAGTCCTTTTTCCGGGCAAGAGATGTACCGCTCTGCAGTTTTTTAAAAAAGTCTATGAGTCAGTTATGAAAGAGCCATTTCTGGGAAATCAGCTGACTGTAAAGAAAGGAGAGTTTCGACTTCGGGGCTTGGGCGCTAGAGGGCGCTGCGAGACCAAAAAACGTAAAAATAGCAGCTGCGTAACCAAAATACAGTAGTTCAGATTTAGTAGAATAGGAGTAGCAACTCGAGAGAAGCGAATAAACTTGTACAGTATATAAATATGGAGGAAATATATATGGAGAATTTTTTCTCTCCCTTGCTCGTATTATTGGGAGGTTTTTAATGCTTGATGTTTTAATTATGTATTTACCTATCTTGTAAGCTGCCCAGAGTGGCTGGGGAAACGCTGCTTAGGTGCCAAAAGCATAGGGCTATATTGCTATTCACTATATTATAGCCCCTCTTCTACAATAAATACCCAAATCAGCTTACAGAATAAGAAAGAACCTGAATACGTAAATTCATGAGTATGAGCAACAAAATAATATGTTCTTGACTTAATATTTCTATTCCACTTTTCCAGCAACAAATGCTGAGATCAAATTGGCTCACAATATTTAAAAACAGCAAGCGTTGCAATCCTTATGCCATCAAACACAAGAACATACAAATAACGCAGCAAATTCGTCAAAATGATTGATGCAATTCAATAAAGTCATCGTAATTCAAAATAGCAGACAATATCAGAAATCATCAAAATGATTAATACAATTAAACAAAGATCGTAATTCAAAATAGCAGACACCAGAAATCATTCATCAAATATGATCAATACAATTCAATAAAGTCACTGTGATTCAAGATACCATCAGACGATATCAGAAATCATCAAAATGATCGATATAATTGAATAAAGTCATCGTAATTCAAAATATCAGAATGAGCTGCTGAGCACCAGTCCAGTGGCAGAGGACATCTTCTGTCTGTCTTAATCCCAGATTATCCTCAGGTTTTAGAGTGATGTACGTCCGTTCCGGATTTAGCAAAACTGCCACAAATATCCCCCAAACTTTGGCCGGCCCAAATCCTTCAGGATGTGCTCATCCGCAGAAGCATCCCAGGTGGTTACCAGTGTGGTGTAGTGGTTAGAGTTGTGGATTTGTATCCAGGAGACCTGGGTTCGAATCCTCACTAGGCCCTGAAGCGTCTCAGCCTGACCTACCTCACAGGGTTATTGTGGGAATTAAATGATGGGACAAACAGCCAAGTTGCTGCCTCCCCATCAAAGCAAGAGCCGTTTGACAGGGCGAGGGTCTCCCTGGGGAGGTGGTCTGGGGTGCTTGAGCTGAGATTCCTGCATTGCAGGGGGGGTTGGACTAGATGACCCTGGGACATAGCTGTCAACTTTTTCTTGCGAGGAATCCTATTCGGAATAAGGGAATTTCCCCTAAAAAAAGGGAAAACGTTGACAGCTATGCCCTGGGACCCTTCCAACTCTGCAATCCTAGGATTCTGCGTTCTGCTTTGCCGCAGCTTCACCCCTTCCCTCCTCCCTTCCTACACCCTCCCTGCAAGGTAGAACAGGAAGAGCCGCCAGGGGGAGGGAGGGAGGCGAGGAGCATCAATTACAGTACAGTGGTACCTCGGGTTACATACGCTTCAGGTTAGATACACTTCAGGTTACAGATTCCGCTAACCCAGAAATAGTACCTCGGGTTAAGAACTTTGCTTCAGGATGAGAACAGAAATCAGGCGGTGGCGGTGCGGCAGCAGCAGGAGGCCCCATTAGCTAAAGTGGTGCTTCAGGTTAGGAACAGTTTCAGGTTAAGGATGGAAGTCCGGAACGAATTAAGAACTTAACCCGAGGCACCACTGTACTTAACCTGAAACTTTACCACTTTAGCTAATGGGGCCTCCTGCTGCTGCGCCGCCGAAGCCCGATTTCTGTCCTCACCGTGAAGCAAAGTTCTTAAGCCGAGGTACTATTTCTGGGTTAGCGGAGTCTGTAACCTGAAGCGTCTGTAACCCGAGGTACCACTGTACAGTACTTTCTCTTTCCCTCGCCAACCTCGCTCCCAGCCTTGCGCCTCGAAGTCTGCCTGGCGACCGATGCCGCAACCTGCGCTCCGATTTCCGATTGGCGGAATATTTTCCCCTCGCCCAATCCCGGCTCTCGCTGCTGCTGGTTCCGCGGGCGGGGCAGAGAGCGCGTCTCAGAACGACGGAGAACGACTTCGTTGCAGGAGGACAAAAACGGAGCGCCGTTTGGGGGGGAGATGGGGGTCCTCCTCCTCCGCTGGCCCCCCCTGATCCTGGGGGCGGCTGCCCACCTGCTGCTGCTGCTCCTGGACTGCGCAGGTCAGTACCTCGGGGGTCAAACTGCGGGGCGGAGGACCTTTGCCAGGGGCGGGGTGGGGCGGGGTGGGTGTTCCCAGTCCGGATCCCTTCGTCAATATCCTTCCCCGCCCCCTGGGGATTTTGTGCGCTTTGTATGCCGCTTGGGGCAGAGACCGCAGCCTTGCTCGGCTCGCAGAAAGAAGCCAGCCCTGCGAGGGCGGCGGGATTAACGGCGTGGGAAGCGACTCGCCCCTCGCACGTGTTGCTGCTTCCCGGAATCCGGTGGATACGTGAGAATCATAGCACGGGGATGGAAGGGACCCTGAGGGTCATCCAGTCCAACCCCCGTGACGGAGGGATCCTCTGGCCCGCAATTGCCAAATACCTACTCTGCTGATCGATCGTTTCTTTTCTCTGGCGCGTTCCTCACCCGTTTGTGCCGCTTCCCCCTCCAATTCCGCTTGCGCTGCCTGGCCCCAAAATGTAGAATTTGAAAGTTTAGAATAGCTTTTGCTTATACAGTATTATTGTTATTTACTAAATTGTTTACTGAATTTCTGTACTGCCCTCCACCCGATGATTACGGGGCAGTTTACAATATAAAAACACAAGGCATAACAAAATAGCAAACAAAATTATCACACACACACACACACACACAAACACAAACTGCCATAGTTTAATCGGTCTAAGGCCTAGTTGAAGAGCACCTTTCCCCCCTGGTGTCTCCCCCGGGAGAAAAGGGAATTATTATTATTATTATTATTATTATTATTATTTATTATTATGCCACTCAGCCAGTGTTGCCCCAGCCACTGTGGGCAGCTTCCAGCAAATGATAAAGCCATAGTAAACTAGGGTTGCCATATTTCAAAAAACGAACTTCCGTTGAGTTTTTGTGGGGAGGGCGGGTTGACCAAAATTGTTGAGCTTTTTTCTTTTTTTGAACAATTTTAAATTAAATTTTAATTTTAAATTAAATTTACCGAAATCTACACTTCCGACAGGCTGCCATACATCCAGGATATTTCATCATTTTCCGCCTGGATGCTGAATACCTGAAATTCTGGACATATGGCAACCCTGGTAAAACATTACACATTAAAAGGCTTCCCTATACAGGGCTGCCTTCAAATGTCTTCTAAAGTTTATATAGTTACTCATCTCCTTGACATCTGATGGGAGGGTGTTCCACAGGGAGGACAGAGCTGTCAACGTTTCCCTTCTTTTAAAGGAAATTCCCTTATTCCAAATAGGATTCCTTGCAAGAAAAAGGAAAAGTTGACAGCTTTGCAGGGAGGGTGCCACCACCGAAAAGGCCTGGTTCCCTGTAACCTCACAGTGAGGTTACAGTGAGGGAACCACCAGAAGGCCCTCGGAGCTGGACCTCAGTGTCCGGGCAGAATGATGGGGGTGGAGACGCTCCTTCAGGTCTACTGGGCTGAGGCTGTTCAGGGCTTTAAAGGTCAGCACCAACACTTTGAATTGTGCTCGGAAACGTACTGGGAGCCAATGTAGGTCTTTCAAGGCCAGTGTTATGTGGTCTCAGCGGTTGCTCCCAGTCACCAGTCTAGCTGCTGCACCTTCAGCATGTAGATATGTAGACAGCAGCACCTTCAGGGCATGTAGGTATCCCTTGCTGATTCTAGTATCCATCCGGTCAAGACCAGACCCAGAGGCAGGGATAGTCCTTAAGCTTTTAATGTTTGATGGATTACTGTATTTTAATATTTTGTTGGAAGCCGCCCAGAGTGGCTGGGGAAGCCCAGCCAGATGGGTGGGTTATAAATAATAAAGTATTATTATTATTATTATTATTGTTGTTGTTGTTGTTGTTGTTTATTTATTATTATTATTTATTATTATAAACAAGGGCTAAACCTGCCTCCTCGGTAATGATGTGGTCTGGTCTCCTCCTACCCATGATCACTGAGATTGGTTGTCGCAGTGCATCCCCTCCTGTGGAACCTGCCCCAGACATTTAGTTGGCTGGGACCCACTCCCAAGCAGCCCTGCACCCCCACCGCTCTACCCGGACACTGAGGTCTAGTCCTGAGGGCCTTCTGGCGGTTCCCTCACTGTGAGAAGCCAAGTTACAGGGAACCAGGCAGAGGGCCTTCTCGGTGGTGGCGCCCTCCCACCAGATGTCAAAGAGAACAACAACAACTACCAGACTTTTGGAAGACATCTGAAGGCAGCCCTGTTTAGGGAAGCTTTTAATGTTTGATGGATTACTGTATTTTAATATTTTGTTGGAAGCCGCCCGGAGTGGCTGGGGAAGCCCAGCTAGATGAGTGGGGTATAAATAATAAATTATTATTATTATTATTATTAGTAATCCCATGATGGGGCCTGAATCCTGATTGGAAGAGGTCCAAATAGTCCGCATCCTCCAGGCATCCCTGGAGTGGGAAGAGAGAGAGGTTTTGAGGTTAGGTACGATTCACCTGCCCTTCACAGCTTTGCAGAAGAATATTACCTACAGTGGTACCTCGGGTTAAGAACTTAGTTTGTTCTGGAGGTCCGTTCTTACCCTGAAACTGTTCTTAACCTGAGGTACTACTTTAGCTAATGGGGCCTCCCGCTGCCGCCGTGCAATTTCTGTTCTCATCCTGAGGTAAAGTTCTTAACCCGAGGTTCTACTTCAGGGTTAGCGGAGTCTGTAACCTGAAGCGTTTGTAACCCGAGGTACCACTGTACTTGTGTTTGGTCCTTTTTTTAAGTGGTTGTGACTCCACCCCCCCAAATGTTGTTTGCTTTTATTGCAAATAGTTTTGGAAATTGTTTAATGGAAAACTGGTATAAATATTTTACTATTATTATTATTCAGCTTATTTGTTGCTTGTTACACATCAAAGTCTGTAAGTGACCCAGAAAGCTTAAAAAAACCTAAAGGCATAAAATTGGTTCATTCTCTGTCTTGTTAAGGTCACTCCATATCTGCCATGGGGTGCAGCCCCCTTCCTGTCAGTTGCATGGGAGAGATGGGGAGGGGAGCAACTGGCCTTAGGTTCTTCCTCTTGGGGGACATGGGACTGGCTTTGTGGCTTTTTGAGACCCACGCGCAACTCCCAGCTTTCCTCTGAGCTCTTGTGATTTGAACTGGGAGAAAGTTCTCCAGGAGGTTCAGGCATCAGAATTGGGTCTCACTTGATCTTTCGTGACAGGAAACTGAGCTGGAGGGAAATGGCAGAAGGAAATGTTTGTCTTGTGGGTTTCCGACTCCACCCACTCAAACCATCCAGCCTCTGTATTTCAACTCCTTAGATGTTTTGAGAAGAGTCATACAGTAGTACCTCGGGTTACAGGCGCTTCAGGTTACAGACTCCGCTAACCCAGAAATAAGAATGGACCTCCAGAACGAAATAAGTTCTTAACCCGAGATACCACTGTATTTTGATTGTGTATTTCGTGATTTTATGTGATTTTATCCTGTGGGGTTGAAGTTGTCTACTGGGGCAGGGCGATATATCGATACATCATCCAAAACGGGTTTTTAAGCCTATATCATGATACCGGTTTCATAATTCTAGACCTGTCACGAATCATGGAGTGGGTGGGTGCTGTGCAAAAATCACAATGCAGGGGAAACCGTGAAGGCAGCTGCCGCCTCTCCTTAGCTCCATCCTTATTTCAGACATCACAATATATTGGTATATTGTGACGTTTAGCGGGTGATATGTCGCAATGTTGAAAACCAGATGTCACCCAGCCCTAATGTCTGCAACTCATCATCGCAGTCCCCACAGGGGTGGGGCTGCGAGAAGCCTTTGCTAAGGCCCCCTTGCCCCCGAATCTCTCGCCAGGCCTTTGTCAGACATTGCTGTGGGGCTCTGATGATCTCGTGGGGTGGCATCTAGGCAGAGACCATAATGGGTGTCAGAAGGAAGGTCCTAACTTGGTGCCCCCAAATGTGAGGCCATTGTTGGTATAAAATACTGAGATAGTCTGAGTCTTATATCCTGTCCATCATCCCAGGTGAGAATTGAGAGGTGTCAGTTTTTTCTTGGGGGCGTGGAGTGGCCGTGGGGCTGATCGTGTATTCTGTAGGGCCGTGCCACTTGAGAATTTGCTGTAGCTCTCCACCACGGAGCCTTGTTCTTTTTCCTAAGGCACAAAGGGGGCACATGTCCCTTCCCCGCTCAGTGTGCATTCACGGCAAGGTGTGGAGAGGGAGGAGGAGAGCAGGGTGGTTGTGAACAAGGCAAAAGTTAATCCATCTTCCTTCATGGGGAGGATCTGTGTTGGCTCCTTGCGCCATCTAATGGCTAGTGTTGGTATAGCCTATGGGAAAGGGAGCTGCGCTGGAGAGTAATATAATTAATGGTACAGTGGTATCTTGGCTTTCGAACTTAATCCGTTGCAGAGGTCTGTTCTTAAACCACAACTGTTCTTAAACCGAGGCGCGCTTTCCCTAATGAGGCCTCCCACCGCCGGTGCCCTTAGACCATTCAGCTTCCATTCGTAGACCGAGGTAAAGTTCTCCAACCAAGACACTATTTCTGGTTTTGCGGAGTTTGTAAACCAAATCGTTCTTAAACAGGACTGTTCTTAAAGCGAGGCACCACTGTATTTATTCCACAGAATACTGTATTTATTCCACTGTATTTATTCCACAAAATACTGTATTTATTCCACTGTATTTATTCCACAGAATCGTAGAGTGGGAAGGGACCATGAGGGTCATCAGCAATGCAGGAATATTTTGCCCACCGTGGGGCTAGAACCCATAACACTCTGGTTCAAAGCCCATCTCTGGCGTGAACTCCCCAGGGGAAGGGAATGAATTATAGGCGTTTGGGAGCACACCTTCCTGTCCTCCCCAGTTCTGTCCACAATGAGGAATGACTGGGGCATTGCTGCAGGGTGTCAAGGAAATAAACAACTCTCTGACTTTTAGAAGACATCAGAAGGCAGTCCTGTATAGAGAAGTTTTTAATGTTTGATGTTTTACTGTGGTTTTACAAGCCACCAAAAGTGTCTGGAGCAACCCAGTCAGATGGGCAGCATATCAATTTACTATTGTTGTTGTTGTTCTTGCTGCCTCAGCCTCACCTCCTTCATTTATAGAGCTGCCCCATAGCAGAAGGACTCTAGGAAGCCATTGTGGTTAGAGTGTCGGGACGAGGACCTTGGAGATTGAGATTCAAATCCCCACTCCGCCATGAAGCTCATTGGGTGACCTTGGAGTCAGTCACAGCCTCTTCACCTACCTCACAGGGTTGTGGTAGGGATTAATTGAGGAGGGGAATGGAAAAGGTGGGATCTAATTGCAGTGAATGAGCTCTTCTGCTGAGCTGCTTAAGAAGTCTGGAGGGCCCAGCCAGATGGAGATGTCAGTTGCCAGCCTAGCATCCAGAGATCTCCATGTGTGCTCACAGTTGGACCCGTGCCAGTTGCAAAACATGCCTGGCGGATTTCAAACACTGATTGATGGGTATGTTGCATCCTGGAATTAAAAACATGAGGCTTGGTGCAGATTCAACTTCTGCCCTTTCCCCCTTTCTTCCCAATCCCTTTGGGGCAGAAACTTGACAGTGCGGAGCCTTCTCGACGGTTGCCCCTCAAAGGGAGATGGATTGTGGGGTCTGGTCAGGTGTGTGTGTGTTGTTGTTTCCAGGTGTATCTACAGAGCACCTTTGCCTGCCCTCTCTTTTTTCTTCCTTTTGAGGCAGCCTCCGGGAGCTGCAAAATTTTATCCCCCTTCCCCTCCTTATGCCACAACACTCGTACTTTCTGTTCCCATGGCTCCTGATGCTCCCCAAATTTTGTTTTTTACACTCTAAGCCCCAATTCTCTCCCAGTTTATTTGCAATTTTCCCATAAACATGGAATATACCTCAAATAGGGGAATGGCAGTGGGGAAGCTATGAAATGTTTTGTTTTGATTCTACAGAGCATAGGTGCTGGGAAGGGGCATTGCTACAAACCCTTTGCCATATACACCTCAGATCTACCGTTTGGGGGCTGCTGGATTGTCAGAGAGCCCTCAGCTGCAGGACCCCTAACGCTGCCCCCTTTTCTCTTCCTTTCCAGGCTCCCTCTGCTCTGCTTCCTCTATGTTTAAGGGCAGGTCTACAAACTCCCCCAAACCCTGCTGAACTTTGGATCTCCTAATTCGGGGCTGCTGCCTGCAATACAGCAGGATCAGGCTGCTGCCTTCATCTGCAGGACCCCTAACTCTCTGCCCCCTTTTCTCTTCCTTTCCAGGCTCCACTTCTCACTCCCTGCGCTACTTCTACACAGCCGTGTCTGAGCCTGGCCAGGGGCTGCCCCAGTTCATCGCTGTGGGGTACGTGGATGACCAGCCATTTGTTCAGTACGACAGTGAAACCCAGGAGGCGCTGCCTCAGGTCCCCTGGATAAGGAAGGCGGAAAAGGAGGATCCTCAGTACTGGGAGATGAGCACGCAACTCTTTCAGGGCGCTGAGAGAGTGCTGCGGCGGAACCTAGTAACCCTGCAGACTCGCTTCAACCAGAGCGGAGGTGAGTGGAAGGCAGGAGAGGCGGAGACCCCCAATATTCATCTCTCTGGCGCTCAGGAGGCAAAGGGAGATGCCTGCGGATACGAAAGGGGCGAGGTGATGGGCGGGATGTTCTCCAACCTGGGCAGAAGTCCTTCCCTCTCCCCTTCCAATCTGTACCTGCACTTTCTTAAAAAGATATATTTTTACTCTGCAAAAAGGCACTTGGGAATGAGCTGCAGGTCGGTTATATGATAATGGTCATCATCCTGATTTGTGAAATTGACCGATTGGGCCAGTCACTGTGCAAACCCCTGGCGAAGAGAAAAGGAGAATTGCTCTTTCCTTGAGAACCCATGCTGGGGCAGGAATCTTGTTTTTGGGGGGAACTGAGAAGGCGCTGTCCAGAGTGCTGGTCAATGAGGCCCAGCTGCTTTCTGATTACAGTTGTACCTTGGAATCCGTTCCAGAAGTCCGTTTGACTTCCAAAACATTCGGAAACCAAAGCCAATTGGAAGCTGCAGAAGCCTCATCGGACATTCGGCTTCCAAAATAACGTTCGAAAACCAGAACACTCACTTCTGGGTTTCGATCGTTTGGGATCTGGAACATTCTGCTCCCAAGGCGTTCGGGAGCTGAGGTACAACTGTACTGAGTTTACGAGGGATTGCCAACATTTGCTTAAGCAAGATAAAACTTTGCTTCCCCTGAGGGGAAAAAACAAAACCCCTAACGTTCTCAGGGTGCTAAATTTTGTGTCATATTCTGGAAAACAAACACAATTCTGGAACTGTTGTGTGGTGGTTCAAAGTGAAAAGCAATGTATATCTGGCATTTAGAAACTGCAACAAAGATTTAACATAGTGGGGGGCGAGGCGGGAAAGGTGGTGACTGTGATACAGCAGCGGTGAGAAAGCATCCTATTGCTACCTCCATAAGCTAAATAAGTGAATTAGTTGAACTGAAGACGTTAGCTGCAGGATCATTCAGAGCCAGGGGTTTACATTCAGCCTATACTCAGACTTACAGTTGTCCAAAGTGTCTGGCCTTGGCAGTCGAAGTGAAATTATTCAGTGTAATAATAGTAATAGTAATAATAATAATAATAATATATTTTATTATTTAAACCCCACTCATCTGGTTGGGTTTCCCCAGCCACTCTGGGCGGCTCCCAACAGAATATTAAAAACACGATAAAACATCAAACATGAAAAACTTCCCTAAACAAGTTTTTACTCTGCTAACTATACGTCGGAATATGTTCTGGATCAACATGAGTAGAATTTGTGACAGGATAAGAGGCATGAAGCAGTCTGGTGGACAGCTTTATTGGAAAAACTAACATGGAAACCGTGGGTAGCAACAGGCCAAAAGGAAAACGATAACTTCTACGCAGTATGGGGCGATTTTATTGGACACACGGGTAGTGAGGCCCATGCGGGGGGGGGGGGGTGGGGTTTGGGGTGGGTAACACAGTTTGGGATTCATGAAGTGTACATTTTAACCTTTCAGATTGTTGCAGACATTATGTACTCCTTCCCTTTAATGAGGTTAGAATACATGATGTGTTGTTTTATGATTTTTAAGGTTATGAGAATGTTTGAAATATATGCTGTGACAAATAAACTATTTTTAATTGGGGGGGGGGGGGAGAAAGAAAAAGAAACTGCAAAAAAACCCCAACCCCAAACAAACTCCAAGATCATAATCCAACACAGGAGTAAGTAAAAGAAGACTCTCATATTTCAGTGAAATCAGGACTGCAATTCTATACACGGATATACCTGGAGTAAGACTCACTGAGCTCAGTGGTGTTTACTTCTGGTTAGACACACATATAATTGCACTGTAAACTACTCAGTTTTGTGTTGGATTATGGTTAAAAACCGAGTGGGGGGGGAGATATAACATCCATTTCTTTCCATTTCCCCCTCATGGTTCACATGCTGCCTCTGACTCTTCCCTGAACCTGAGGTTGTTTCCCTGAAACTGAGAGTGTTTAAAAATATATATATCCTGCTCTGAACTTCTCTTTGTGTTCCTGGTCTGGTTCTGTCTCTTGCCTGGCATCACATGTCTCTAGGCGCCAAGCGAAAACATCCCTCTTCTCCCAGGCCTTTGGCTAATTCAACAATCTATATTCTTTTAAAATGGGAGGGGCTGTGTGCTATTATTATTAATTTGTCTGCCTCTATGGTATATATTTTGGTGGTGTTCTCTTGTAAACCATCCTGTGGTCTTTGGATGAAGGCCGGTATAGAACTTGAATAAAGGAATAATAATCTCTCTCTAGTGCACACACAACTCTTGACATCTCGGGTGTCTCCTTCCACCCCCACCCCCAGGTTTTCCCTCCCTGCAGGAGATGCTTGGTTGTGAGCTGAGGTCAGACAGGCGCAAAGAAGGATATTGGCAGTTTGGCTACAACGGGAGGGACTTCATCGCCTTTGACAAGAAGACCCTCACCTGGACGGCAGCCGATACAGAGGCCCAAGTGACCAAGGAGAGGTGGGATGCTGAATTGGCCCTGAACCGGTACTATGAAGCCTACCTGGAGGAGATTTGCATTGAGTGGTTGCAGAGACACCTGGACTATGGGAAGGAGACTCTGCTGAGGACAGGTGAGGGGGGACGGAGGGGAGGGGAGGGGGGCTTAGTGGGGCAGTTTTCCTTCAAGCTACCCCCCCTTAACAGTCTTCCTTTTGGACCAAACAGCAAACACTTTTCTTGGTGGTGGTGGCAGAGGTTTGGGAGGAGAAAGGGGGTCATTTTAGACTATGATTGGGGGGGAGATGCTTAAAAACAGCCCCCCATGCCCCTTTGGCTAGAATAAGGGGTGGCAAAAGACAAATGGGGGAGGGGACACAAAGAAACAGCAGGGAAGGGGCCAGGAAAGCAAAATGCAATTTAAATTAAAAAAGAAAAAGAAAATTGAAATGGACAGATTTGAGGGGAGATACAGAAAACCTCTTGCCTTTAAAGTCTTTAAAACTAGATAAATTAACATTTTTTAAAAAATAGAAAATGTGTGGGGAGCCCATAAAATATGTCTTAGAGGGCAGGATGCAGCCCCCTCACTAAAACTGTAGGTTAGCAGAAAACCTGCACATGGTGAGAGAGTACGGGAGTTCCCACTTCTACCTTATTATATCTTTTAGTTGTGAGGAATATTAGTTTTTTCCATGGTGAACATTCAGAAGTGTCATCTTCCCCAACCCCGTTCCTTGAAATGGTAGTCCACTCTTCTGCCTTCAGGAATCTGGCACAGGGGCCAGTCACGATCCAGTGTTTTGACTGGAATGGACCATTGCACAATGGGGGTGGGGCTGGGAATCCTGCCCTATACATAGCTGTCAACGTTTTCCTTTTTTTAAGGGAAATTCCCTTATTCCGAACAGGATTCCTCGCAAGAAAAGGGAAAAGTTGACAACTATGGCCCTATATTGAGAGCGAAATCCGTCATGCTATGTAGGAAGCAGGGCCTGACCAAGGACTTCCCTCTATCTCCCCCAGGACTGGGGAGTTAAGGTCCAGCAGAGGCTGAGGGCACCTAGACCAGGTGGGGCTCCTGGGAGGTCACATGACCAACCCCCAGGTCCCCATCTCCTTCCTTGAAAAGGAAACAGTGGACACTTGAGCAGAACAGTTGTCCAAGTCCATAGCACCTTCAGAAGGTGTCCCTGCTTACTTAGGTAAGGGGACAGAGGATGGCATCCTACAAAACATTTAGAAATTCCGAGTGTATCTATCTATGTTCCAGACGGAGGAGTTTAGTTGGTATCCCTGAAGTTGCCTCTCGCCATGATGGATCTGCTGCAGATGGGGAGGGAAAGTCAGACCAGCCAAGAGAAGCATGAGGGGTCCTGTCTCTCTCTTACTAAGTTTTGTTAAAATGAAAATTAATTAAAAATGAAATAATTCTGGCACCCTCCCTTTTTGCGGACTGACACATACGTATTAGCCGTGCTTAGAGAGATCTGAGCAAATTCATCTATGGGGGCCTGGTGATAATTCACCCTAGAGACATTGAGCATATTTGTTGAGGTTGAGGATTTCGCTCCAAAAGCCACAATGAAGCGTTTTCAAGGGTGACAACGTGCAAAGGAGGCTGGGAATCATCATCTTTGGGACAGAGGTTCTGCTGAGGGGATGGGTAGGTCTTGTTTTGGGTTTCAGTTGAGTAAGGGCTTGACCTTCCTTCCTTCCTGCTCCCCCCAGCAGAGTCACATTCCCTCCTAGACCGAGTTTCCAGTCCAGGCACTGCAAAGTGGGTGGGATCCTGAAACAGCCCCTTCAGACAACAGCTACCCAGGGAGCCAGTTTTTAAACAAGGGTTGCATTCTGCAAATCGTGCCTAAAGCCAAAATTGTGTATATTGGATTCAAGGGTGATTGGGTTGCCAGAGTCCTCCTTCCCCAGACGCCCGCCTCCTCTTTTTGGTTTTTAGAATATTTTTGGCAACTGCGTAAATCTGTATGTGCACAAGTTAAATGTGCGCAAGTTGCTGGCTTACTGGGCCTCCTGGTCTGCCCTTTCCACTCCAGGGGAGGCTGCTGTGGAGAAGGGAGATGGGCCCTTTCCAACCTCAAGGGACCCTTTCAGGGCAGGCGGAAGAACTAGAAAGGAGCTCTGTCTTTCCCAGGGCTCTTGGCTTTGTTCACTAACTATGGAGCTGAAAAGTCCCGGAGAACAGAGAGCAGCGAGTCCAGCATTTCTTCCCCCTCAAGAGAGGAACTAGGATCAGCCTGAGCTGCCCTCAGTTCATGACTTGCAACTTGGAAGGATCTGAATGAATCCCGCCATTGGGGACCTGGTGAAATTTGCCCCCTCAGCCTAGAGGCAGCTCCCTGGGACTATCTTGGAACCACAAGTTGTCATGTTTGAGTAGTGTTGGAGCTTTGCAAAATGATAAATTAATTTAATTTGTAGCCAGCCCTCCACCCCAAAGGAGTCTGCTTTGGCAAACAGAGGATAAAACATCTGAAAACAGTTCCAGCATAGACACTGACTGGGGAAGATGCCAAGGGAGGTTGAGGAAATCCTATTTATTTGCAGTTCTTTTTAATTTCTGGAGATGTGAGATTCTGACTAGGTTGCCCCTTGGGTCCCTGCTCCTCTGCTCTTGAAAAATGCAGGATTCCTCCAGGCTCCCATTGTGGATGTCTCTCTGTTAACCCCAGTTAATGATTGCCCTTTTTGCAGAGGCTCCGGTGGTGAAGGTGACCAAGAAGGCAGACTATGACGGCCTGGAGACCCTCGTTTGCCAAGTCCACGGCTTCTACCCCAAGGAGATTGATGCCAACTGGGTGAAGGACGGGGAGGTCTGGCAGGAGGGCACCCTCCGAGGATTGGTTGCCCCCAACTCGGACGGGACCTACTATCTCTTGCTCAGTGTCCAGATCGACCCCGAGGAGAGGGAGCGCTTCCGGTGCCACGTGGAGCACGACAGCCTGGAGAAGCCTCTGGACGTGGCCTGGGAGGAGGAGCCTGGTGAGAGACAGACAGACAGACAGACAGACAGACAGACAGACAGGAGGGGAAGGGGTGGGCTCCGGGAGGGGGATTTCCACCCAACTCCTCCCTTCAGCAGCAGCTCAGCTCAGATGGGGAACCCCAGTTGGATCCTGTCTGTGTCTCTGGAGGGAAGCAGCTGAATCGGAATCTGTAGATTTCGACAGATGCAGCCTTTTCTGGCCAGGGTCTCATAGGCCTTGAACTCAAATTGGATGTCGTAGGTAAAAACTGGCTGTCACCTTTTTGCCTTGTTGCAGTTGTGATGTCACAGAATGTGGGCAGATGTGTTATTTCTTCAAAATCAAACACATATCATAGAATCATAGAATCATAGAGTTGGAAGAGACCACAAGGGCCATCGA
>JAXCMG010009848.1:0-10265 GCA_034642415.1 Podarcis siculus
CCTGTTTCTTCCTTGGCAGCCACAGAAGCTGCTTAGCAACCATGCTTTCACACTGTGTCCCACCAAATCCCAATTTTTCCAAGCAGAGCAACGTGATGTTACTGGAGGCAAGACCTTCCTTGCTGTCTTTCCAACGCCAATAAACACAATGGGTGGAAGGGTGAAAAAAGTTTATTTGATCCTGCAGAATACAGACTTGATAGGATGTTCCTCAAAGACTGAGTGCTGACCTTTAAAGCCCTAAACAGCTTTGGTCCTGTATACCTGAAGGCGGGTCTCCACTCCCACCGCTCTACCCGGACACTGAGGTTCAGCACTGAGGGCCTTCTGGCAGCTCCTTCACTGCGAGAAGTGAAGTTACAGGGAACCAAGCAGAGAGACAGTGTTCTCAAAGCTACAAACATGAGCCTGACCAAACTGCAGGAGGCAGTGGAAGACAGGAGTGCCTGGCGTGCTCTGGTCCATGGGGTCACGAAGAGTCGGACACGACTAAACGACTTAAACAACAACAACAAGCAGAGGGCCTTCTCAGTAGTGGTGCCCACCCTGTGGAACACCCTCCCATCAGATGTCAAAGAAATAAACAACTATATGACATTTAGAAGACATCTGAAGGCAGCCCTGTTTAGGGAAGCTTTTAATGACTGATGTTTTAATGTAATTTTAACCTTCTGTTGGAAGCCCCCCAGAGTGGCTGGGGAAACCCAGCCAGATGGGTGGGGTAGAAATAATAAATGATTATATTAGTATTATGATCACACAATATACAAAAGCATTTATACTATCCTAGCAAGTACACAAAAGCATCGTTTTTTTTTCTGTTGGAACAATGTTGAAGCAATGATTCTTCGACATCAACTTTGTTGGACTGGTCATGTTGTGTGGATGCTAAAACCCTGTTTTGGAAGACAATCTTACTCGGCTACGAGTGATTGCCAAAGAAGAAGAAGATTGGCTTAGAATATGCATGGACAAAGCATGCCTAAGCCAGTCATTCTCACAATTGGCTATAGAGTGGTTGCTATATTTTAGCTCAAGGTATGTCCCCGGACTTCCCTTATCTTGAGCTTAGACTGGGAATAACCAGCCTTGCGGTTGAGACTGTCAGAAAATGATTGCTCTGGCTCAGCAGCCCAGCAGGCTGTGTGTGATGTGCTTGCTTCAGGGTTATGGTGCTCAGATATCAGTGGCACAAGGCACGTAGCTCCTGGGGCAGCCCAACAAGTGCCACCACTATTTTGTGCAATGGACGGCAAGAAGAGAGGGGCGCTGGATTTTGGCGTTACAGTGCGCCACTGAAATTTGTGCTTATGCAACTCAAAAGGACTGAAAGGGAAAGGGAGAGGGACTGGCAAGGAAAGGAGTCAGGCTCACTGCTGGCTGAAGTGAACCTCTGGCAAGGAGTAGGAGGAAAGCGGCGGCAGCTGGACAAGGAATTACAGGAGCTTATCCTGACTGCAGTCCATCCCTCCTTCTCTCACCTCATATGGCCCTGGCTACCCTCGCTGAGCTGCTTCTCTCATCGCTGCTGTGCACCTCCCTCTGTATTCAGTAGCTCTTGCAAGTAACGCTTACACCCAGGTATCAATGGACTGTTTTCAGAACAAACGTAGGAATGTGTTATGTGTGTTTTTTGTTTTGGTTTTTTTCAGATCAGAAGGGTACTGTGCCCTGTTGTAACAATTCGGGACTGCACATCTCATGCAGGCGCGTGATGACCCACTTTTAAAGTATCCCAAGGCTCTTCGATGATGCTACGAAAAGATTAACAGGGCAACATCTCTGGAAATTAATGACGTAGTACCTAATTGCTCACTTAAGTGTGGGTTTAAGATACAGTGGAACCTCGGTTTTCAAACATTTTGGAACTTGAATGGCGTAAACCTGGGTAAACCCGGAAATAAATGCTTCCATTTTTGAACATTCCTCGGAAGTTGAACTTCCAAGGAGGCTTCTGTATTGAGTTTTCTGTATTAATTTTTCTTTTTGAGGCTTCTGTATTCAGTTTTTGGTTTTCGAATGTTTTGGAAGTTGAACAGTCTTCCAGAACAGATTATGTTAGAAAACCGAGGTTCCACTGTACTAGAAAACACAATGGAAGATGATTTTCCTTTATTTTTATTAACCTCCTCTTTGCTTCCCTCTTTGCAAAGGGCTTGGAGGACTTTTAACATGCCTCCAGAATAAGGCCATTGCTGACTTTTCACACACACCATGGCCTGCCAAAACGAAGCAGAAGCAGAGAGAGAAAGAATGCAAACTGCCATAAGTCTCGCCTTTCCCCTGGGATGCCTTTTCCGTGAGAGTTAGGCCCTCCCATCCCTGTGAATAGTTAGGGAAAACATGAGATGGCGCTGCCTGCTGCCATGTCTAGTTTTTTTCCTGGCATTGGCTCTTGGTGGCAAGGCCAGTTCTGGTGCCACTTCTCAGTGGATTCCACGTGACCTGTGTATCATGTGGATGAGAATGGTTATCTCCTTCCAGGATGTAAGGGCAGTCTGTCAGCCAGGCTTCTCTTCCTTCTGAGCCACTTTACCTGTGTAGGTGGGGAAAATGCCACTGTAAAGCAGTGAAGAGGAAAAGGAAAAGAGCGTCCTAGATGCTTCTCCCCAGTCCCTAGCAACAGCTTTACTTCTGCTTTAACCTACAAGTTTCCCTATCTCCCTGCCTGACCAGTGCATCTTCTATACTTAGTATGCATAGAAATTGGGCTTTTAGTACCGCAGCTCCAGCTGTCTGGAATAAGTTGCCATCCGAAATCAGAAGAGCACCTAGTATTTTGATATTTAGGCACCTTATTGAAAAAAGGCTAATGCATGTAACCCTATCATTTTACTCAGTAACAACTGTATGATTTTAGAAATGGTTTTATAGGGTGGTATACAAGCAAGCTTTAGTCAGAAATGGCCCATTCAAATTAAGGTCCCCAAGTCAGTCATGTCTATTAATTTCAATGGTTCTACTCTGAGTAAAGCTTAATTGAATATCCAGGGCCAACTCCAGAGGGTGGCAAGTTGGGGACATTTGCCGGGGACCCAAGGCCAAGAGAGGACCCAGAGGTCTAACAAATGTTTTATTTAAACTTTATATATTTAATATTTCCCCCCTCAATCCAGAATTGTTCATTCTTGTCCTCAGCACACTGCTTTCAAAGTAGGCGGATTCTAGATCCTGTCCTCCACAAGCCTAGGGGTGGCTACTTAATATGCGAAAACCCTCTTCATGATTATGTTTTATTTGAGAAAAATATTTAAGAATAATATTTGCACAACGGTATTCATAAAAGTGAGTTTACAGCAAACATCCACATATACAGCAAGAACTATGTAAAAATGTAACATTGGAGATCAATTTTAAAAAGCCCCCTCCCCAGCAGTGATACAGACGTAGAATAGAATGTCCCTATTTTTATCTGAGGAATGTTGGAGGGTATGGTACACAGTCCCCCAAAGCTCCACCACCGCACCATGCAGTTGTCCACATAGCTTTGTCTTGTGCTTCCACTAAGCTTAAGCTCAAGAAGATCAACAGCTACTTTGGGGCTCAAATCAGTAATTCGGTCTTTGTGGAACCCTTAATTTCCTCATTGATCTCCCTCCTCCTGATGATGTGAGGTTCGCAGAAACCCTGCTGCATGTGGATTTAATGAGAAGAAGAGAAAATGAAAAAGAAGAGAGATGAGGGGGAAGGGAAAAAAGAAATAAAGCAAAAGAAGAGCAATGCATTTAACAGAGTAAATAAAACTCTCACAGCATTCCCAGCAAAACATAGATTCAGATTTTCTTGTACTTCATTATAGCAATACTGTACAGCCTTCATCCCCCTGCCCGGGAGAGGCTGCGCACAGCTATCCCATAAGCCAAGACAGCAAGAGGCTATCCCAGAAGCCAGATCCCTCTTGCTGTTCTGGCATCTGGGATTCAGAATATTTTTTTTCTTGCTTTCCTCCTCCAAAAACTAGGTGCATCTTATGGTCAGGTGCGTCTTATAGTGCGAAAAACACGGTAATTTAAAAGGTTACTTTTTCAACAAAGCAATCATATTCCTACATAGCCCCACTACCCCGAATCAGATTTGTCATTTTAGCATTTATGCTATATTCCCTAACTCTATTCAATAAAGTCCTCTATATTTTTTGCCCCAGTTGTAGGCAATGGTTATTATGGCTGCACTTAATAAATAAGGGTCATCTCTCCATCATTTGTCAATACTACTATCTTAATTTAGCCGAAAAGAAGGCCCACTTAGTAGTATATTTCCTTGATAACATCAGGTCAGAATGTTGTTATTTGGGGACATTTCCGAAAGATATGTAGTGTATCGACAGAGGCATTTTACACCTCTAACAAAAGCTATCAACTGTTGAGTTAATACACTTTGGTATTAAATGCCTTCTAAAGATAAATTTCTAGAAACTTTCCTTAAGGCTTATGGTGTCTTGTGGTGCATTCAGCCATACCCAGATGTACAGAGTTTGACTTTATGTTGAGATCTGTAGAGACACCATTGTTCCTTTGCTGAAGAGGTTCGCCAATCTTTCAGACAACTTAATTCTCTCCTCTTAGGCAAAGATCACAAGACGTCCTGGTTGGTAGCCAGATTCTGCGCCCAGATTTATAGGCACAGATCATCCTCTAAAATAAAATAGTTTAATAGGGAAATGCTGAAGTAGCCCTTTGGGGCGCCTCAAGGTCAATTTTTTATGGTAGCCCAGATCTCAGTTGTACAGGTGTATGTATATATCTCAATTTATTTATTTTTAACTCATGACTTAAGTATTTCCTTCTCAGATATCATACAGTACCAGAAAGGGTTGTGGTTTTTTTGTTGTGTTTTTTTTTAAAGGCCTTAATCTGCTCAAGAATTAAAGGTGTACCCAAGTGAAACCATTTTTTTGAAGTGAGTCTTCATAGAATCATAGAATCATAGAGTTGGAAGAGACCACAAGGGCCATCGAGTCCAACTCCCTGCCAAGCAGGAAACACCATCAGAGCACTCCTGACATATGGTTGTCAAGCCTCTGCTTAAAGACCTCCAAAGATGGAGACTCCACCACACTCCTTGGCAGCAAATTCCACTGTCGAACAGCTCTTACTGTCAGGAAGTTCTTCCTAATGTTTAGGTGGAATCTTCTTTCTTGTAGTTTGGATCCATTGCTCCGTGTCCGCTTCTCTGGAGCAGCAGAAAACATCTTGTAATATCTTGTAATATCTAGTAACTGAAGGAAAAAATAGTCCACCCTTTTGTTTTATTACACAGAGTCTTGGATTCTGTTTCAAGTCTTTTCTATTGTCAAGTAAAGTCTACAAAAATATTTTCACAATCATCAAGGGTTTTATAGTGAACCCCAGCGAAGAATTCATTTGAGAATACAATTGTTTTTGAAGCAGATATTTTTCTGTGCCGCAATTGTTTACCCATGACTACTGATGTAATTCATATTTAATAGCTAATAATAATTTCTTATGGTTGTGTGCCAGGGACTTTCTGGATGAAGAGGTGTGGTTGGAGGTGCCAGTCGGGGAACACCTTAGAGAAGCAGCAGAGGAGGAAGACTCACAGCCAAGATTGTGGTGGTGGGACTCTGAAGACATGTCAGAGGAGGAGGGAGTCTGGGAGGCAGAAGAAGCAACAGGCTCAAGGGAAAGAGAAGAGCCAGAGGAAGAAAATCCTTCAAAGGCAGGGCAGGGTGCAGAGGAAGGCACCTCAGGTCCTGGACCTCAAAGAGAAGAGGAAGAAGCTGCAACCAAAAAGCTGAAACAGCTTCTCAGCAGCTACCTGGTCCCACCTCCTCCTTTGACTCCAATGTCATGCAGGTCTTTGCATGTAGCTCAGAAAGCCCAAGGGGGACCCTTCCCACCAGAGTTTACGCTTGCTTGGGAAACATCCAGAGGAGTGGGTTTAGGAGGAAGCAGGAGGGGCCAAGTCTTGGCAACATTGCCACTGAGGGCAGCCATGCCTGTGGGCATTCTGCTTGTATACTATTTTCTTGAATAAAAAACTGACTTATGAGTCTCCAAGTCTCCGTTCTATCCACTCACCTGAGACCCCGGATGGGCAGCCACTGTCATATGGCACGGCCGTGGTGGGTTCAGGAAGGCTGCCATCTTCTGGCGCAGCCAGGGGAGGGAATGGCTGGCACTGCTCACCTCTGGCTGCATCGGGCCCTCAGGTAAGGGCGGGCATTGCCTGCTCAGCCAATTGAGGGCTGGGGCTTGGGGGCTGCAAGCATTTAAGGGGGTGGCCAGGTGTTGGCTGCCCTGTTTAGCCAATCATTGTGGGATTTTCCTACCCACTCAGTCCTTAGGGGCCTGCCTGAGGGGGAAGCGGGCACGTTACCTATGGACCTTGCTATGGTTTATTTGGTCAGCATATTTGGGGCCAGGGAGGAATTTTATCCTGAAAGCAAATTGACCAGCTTGTAGGTTTTCACAACTTTGGCAAAAAAAGGCATTGGGTTGCACCCTTAGTCACAGGGGTACCTAGGTAGGGGGGTCCAGGAGGGGTGACTCTGGGAGACCAATGGACCAAAACACCTCTCCCAATGGCAGCCTGTGTGGGATTGTGCCATTCAATTCACGTTGGGGGTGACTCCCCAACACAAGTTACTATCAGATAGCAGGCGGGCTGCCTGATGCAGGATACGTGCCCAATGCCTTAGCCAAACCTACTCTTTCCTGCAATCAATCACGATGTGGCCTAATACAACCCAATACCTGTCTCCTGTGTCATTATTGTGGCCCTCCCTTCACCTGCCACTGCCATTATGCACCTGCCAATGACCCTGCTCTGGCATTGTGTTTGGAGAGGTTTGCTAGGTCTTGAGTCATCCATATCGCGTTAATCAACAAGCTTTACCTGTGTGCCATATTTGTAGGCTAATTCACATCAGATATCATTGTATAATTATTATATTCCCAGGTTTCTTATCTATCTGATGCTAGCAACTTATTATTCTTCAAGTGCAGACTGTTTGGTTTCCGCTGCATAGAAGGAAATGCTTCCTTATTTATCCATGTGAAGGATGTTGGTTCATGAGCTGCATAAAGTGCAAGTTCAGTCCCAGGCACCACCTGCACCAACGGTCATGGATTCCCCCAGAGAATAATAGGAAGTATAGTTTCTTCAAGGTGTTGAGTTGTTTAAAAGGTAAGGGTAAAGGACCCCTGACAGTTAAGTCCAGTCGCAAATGACTCTGGGGTTGCGGCGCTCATCTCACTTTACTGGCCGACGTTTGTCTGCAGACAGTTTTTCCGGGTCATGTGACCAGCATGGCTAAGCCGCTTCTGGCAAAACCAGAGCAGCGCACAGAAACGCTGTTTACCTTCCCACTGGAGCGGTACCTATTTATTTACTTGCACTTTGATGTGCTTTTGAATTGCTAGGTTTGCAAATGATTTTTGGAAGCTGATCATCCAACACAGCTTCCGCTTGACTGCAGGAAGCTCCTGCAGCCAACTGGAAGTTGTTCCTTGGTTTTTGAATGGTTTCAGGAGTCGAATGGACTCCCGGAATGGATTAAGTTTGAGAACCAAGGTACCACTGTACTAATGGTTAATTGCCAACACACCCAAGAAGACTCAAGACCAGAAAGGTGGCTAACTGGTTATATTTATCAAAATGTAACAACTATAGAATTTGCAATCGGAATAATTCAACCAAATTAACCAAAACCAATGAGGTCCAGGAGGTGAATGGATTGAAGGAAGGATTTAAGCTCTCCCATCTTTCTGAGCTAGCTGCCAGCTGCTTATCCAAAATCCACTCACCCACCTGGAGCTAAATTCTAACAAAACACCACTCCATTCACACAGATGACACTCAATGATGTGAAGTAGGCAAAAAAGATGTGACACAGGCCAATTAGTGTCACCCCCATATATATATATATATATACACATATACATACATACATACATATACATATACATATACATATATACATATATACATATATACATATATACATATATACATATATATATATATACTCAGTCCCCTCAAAGAAGTCAACAGCAGAGCCCACACTAGAAAATGAGAAGAGGTGAGTGTGCAGTATGGTACGAAGTGGGCTTAAATAGTCTGATCTCCATTTCTCCCCTATAGGGCAAACCACCCCATTTGGTTGCCCACATTACCCATGTGGGAGAGTCTGTCTCTCCTCTTCTTGCAGGAGACGAGGGTGTGGTAAATGTTGCAGCAAGAAGAAGAGACCCCCTGGCTTCTTCAGCAGCCTCCTTCATCTCTGCCTCTTGACCCTCCTACTTTCCAGCCTCTGATTCTGGACTGCTCCCTGCCACAGGCCCCTTCTGTTGTCTCTTCAGCTGCTGATACCTCCTCCTCCCTGTCTGCTCCCTTTTCTTCCTCTGCCCACTCATTGTCACCCTACCACCAATCCCCTGACTCTCAGCCTTCTTTCCTTGGGGGCTCCCTCAGGGGTTCCCCAGCTGGTGCCTCCCACCACTCCGCTGCTTCCAGCCAGTCCATGGCAGGAAAGATCTCAGTGATTTATGCTGAGATCTCAGTCAAAAATCACCTAGATCTCAATGAATATCTTATCCAAAATCATTTTCTATGCCAGCATTACTTCTCTGCCACTGGCATGGGGGCGCCAACACAGGGGCTTCCACCATTTGAGGAAATGGCTTCACCCCACTTAAAGGCTGTGCCAGACCTGCCTGTATTGCATGGTTTGGAAAAGCAAGGCTATATGACAGATACCTCAGACTTCCCTGAGCACTTGAGAGATGAAGCAGAGAAATCAAAAAGAAAGAAAGAAAACATTCACACAACCATGATGCTACCAATTTAAATGACTTTAAAGGGATATTAGACAAGTTTGTGAAGGATACGCTACTAACGGACATCATTCATGATGATTCTCTTCCATTTCCAGGAGGGATCACAAACCCTTTTAGGCCCATGGACACCTTGGGAATTTGGGATTAGTCGCGGGGGTCAGCAACCTTTTCCAGCCGTGGGCCGGTCCACCGTCCCTCAGACCATGTGGTGGGCCAGACTATATTTTTTTTGGGGGGGGGATGAATGAATTCCTATGCCCCACAAATAACCCCAGAGATGCATTTTAAATAAAAGCACACATTCTACTCATGTAAAAACATGCTGATTCCCGGACCATCCGCGGGCCGGATTGAGAAAGCAATTGGGATGCATCCAGCCCCTGGGCCTTAGGTCGGCTATCCCTGCCTATGAGCACCGTGCACTTGGTTCCCAGATGAGCCCCACCACCACCAAAGGAGAAGGAGAGAAGGAGAATGTGCCCATACACACTTTGCTTTTCCAAAGTTGGATCCAGTACACGTGGAGCAGAAAGAAGATGTGATGTGGGAAAACATGCCCATGTCCCAGCTTCCTCCTTTAGCTCTATGTACTTTTCAAGGGAGAAAAATAGGGAACCACCTCGTGAACAAGGAGGCAGCAAGTGGGTGGGTGGGGGGCTCAGGCTTCCCATTGCACCCTTGGACAATGCCATATTTCCAGGATCAGATGCTGCAAATACTGGAGCACAATAGTGGGTGA
Organism: Podarcis siculus; assembly: GCA_034642415.1. Lineage (NCBI taxonomy): Eukaryota > Metazoa > Chordata > Lepidosauria > Squamata > Lacertidae > Podarcis > Podarcis siculus. Next base: position 9,541 of record JAXCMG010009848.1, read on the forward strand.
GGGATATTGCCTTTATGTCATGCCTGAGGGCTTCCCATGGGCACTTGCACTCAATAGGACTTTGGTCTGACCCAGCAGGCCTTTTCTCACATACTTTTTTAATTTCATGAATGTATGGTATGCATTTCCCTGAATGTTTGTGGCACAAATCAGTCTTACACTACCTAGAATTCTAATTGCAATTCATATTAAACACACACATATTAAACCCCGGACATTTGAGTGACACACATAAGAATGATTATAGAGTCCGGCTGTGGCGCGTGCCTCGAGGTCTCATTACAGGGCTATTTGATGGGATGTCAGAACCTTTGTTGCTTAATTGCTTTTAGTAATGGAGTATATAAAGAGAGAGAGAAATGCCAAGGTCTCTGAGGGATCAAAAAGCTCTTGAAGAAGGAGAGTTGAACCTAACCAGGAATCCTAGAAAGAAACAAGGTGAAAGAGACGGCAAGAGAAGGATGGAGATAAGGGCATTTTTTATTGCTGTCCTGGTGGTTCTTCTGATTCTGCACTTCCTGAAACAACTCTGGTCACGCAGGCAATATCCTCCAGGACCTTTTCCGCTTCCTGTCATTGGAGGTTTGTGGAAATCCGGGGCGAATCTTCGTGAAGATACTTTCATTAAGGTACTTCTTAGTAATTGTTGTGTATTGAGTCAAAGGATTTTATATCTGTATTATTATTGTCTGTATTTGCATTAGGGTAAAGTAACTGCCTTTTGG
>JAXCMG010009851.1:0-13133 GCA_034642415.1 Podarcis siculus
AGCGATGATAGAGTGGCAATTTTTGCTTGCTGTTTCATTGTGTCTTGTTGCTAATTGTGATCATTGCTGTTGTTTTAGACTTCTTTCCTATGCAATATTACTTTTTTATTGCTTTTAAATTGTTGCTTTTTAAGTTGTCCTTGTAAAGGAAAGTGTTCTGCTAATGTTGATTGTATTCTGAATTGCTTCAAGAAGCCTCATAACAATGAATAATATTAAGAGTAATAATTATTTTACCTGCCTTAATTATAATAAAGCATTGACATGCATATTTTAAATTAGCGGTTAATGTTACCATAAAGCACCAATGCTGCAGCAAGCAAAGGCTCTAGCAGCTCAGTCAGCTGCCTGTGGCTGGAAAGCCAGACAGGATGTTTGTGACTGTTGCCATGGGAACAAAGGGGCAGTCCATTCTGTACTGAGCACCGGATGTTAGCTCAGTGTGTCATATGACCCTGTACTGGATGTACTTGGGTGGAGTTTCTTCTTGCTATTGTTGAGTGCAGACATGATTCTCTGTACTGAGATGACAGGCAGAAAATAAAGGATGTAAATAGTTTTCTGTCTGCTTCTTTCCCCTCCCTGGGGACACCAAAGGGGAGAGAGGAAGAACGGTGTGTTTTTCTCACAGTCTGGGAAGAATCGCCGAGGCCTCGCCTGCTTATCAGCAGAGGGAGACGCAGGGAGGTCGACAGGAATATCTGCCGGTGCCTACGTTGTAGCACATTCCTCTGACCGGGCAGAATTCCAACATAACAATGAATAATATTAAGAGTAATAATTATTTTACCTGCCTTAATTATAATAAAGCATTGACATGCATATTTTAAATTAGCGGTTAAGGTCTTAAGCTACACATTTTAATAGTTTCACATCTGAAATCTTTACTGTGTTCTAGCTTATAGATTTTGATTTTAACCTACATATATATGAGAGCCAGTGTGGTGTAGTGGTTAAGAGCGGCAGTCTCGTAATCTGGGGAACTGGGTTTGCGTCTCCGCTCCTCCACATGAAGCTGCTGGGTGACTTCTCTGAAGTCTCTCAGCCCCACTCACCTCACAGAGTGTTTGTTGGGGGGGAGGAAAAGGAGAATGTTAGCCGCTTTGAGACTCCCTAGGGATGCAAGAAGGGCCTTTACACTCGCCAGAAGCTCGGCTCTTCCCTCGCCGGTCCTGGATGGAGCCTTCAGAAGGGTCCCGTATGCTCAGAGACTTTGCACCTGTCCATTGGGAAAGATAGGAAGCCCAGAACACTTGTTCTTTAGATGTCCCTTTTATAAAGAGGCACGTAGTACGATCATGGATCCCCTACTGGTGAGGCTCGCCGACCTCCCGCAAAAGCAAAAATTTGACCTTTTGTTGTTGGGCAAAGATCAGAAGATGACCTAGATGGTCGCTAGATTCTGTCTACAGATCTGTAGGCGCAGACCATCACCCAACCCAAAATAGTGCGGCCTGAAAAGCCCCAAACACGGTTCCATGGGTGATTCTGAGACAGTTTATTGTTGCACATGGTTTTCTAAATTTAGTGTTGTATATTGTTTTAATTGTCTGTTTTAACCATATTTGTACAGCAGTTTTTAACGTTGTGAGTGTCCTTTATTTAAGAGGCTTCTACTCTGCAGCCTCTTATAGTTGTCTTATCTGCGGGTTTTTTAGTTTTTATGCTCTTACAGCTGTTTTAACTGCGTGTCTTTGTTGGTTTTTAGCTCTTATTGGTTTTAATTATTAGATTTTTATTTATCCATTATCTGTGTTTAATCTTGTATTTTATTTGGATGTTTTATGCCTGTTTCCTTGTCCTCATTTGCCCTAACAATTATCGGTCAAAAATCCCAACTGCTATTTTATCTATATGCTTTTCTTAATCCAGGTCTGTGACCGTAATAAAGTTCATTCATGTTAGCCACTTTGAGACTCCTTAGGGTAGTAATAAAGCGGGATATCAAATCCAAACTCTTCTTCTTCTTCTTCTACATGTTCTCTATCTCTGTAGAAGTCCATATTCTGGTTTGTGACTGTAATAAATTGATTCGTTCATTCAATAAAGCTTCGATGGTTTTGAAATTCAGTAAATTGTCTCTGCCTCCATTTTTGGGTATTGAGGGAAACGCTCTATAAAATAATCAGAAAACATCAGGGTTGTAGTCAACATCAGTCCTTTCCACAGCAGACCTATTTAAATTGATGGGCACTTGTTGATTTTGACGCATCTCTTCTGAGTAAAACTCAGTTGACTACTCCTCACAGGATATCATGGAATGGTAGAGTTGGAAGGGACCACAAGAGTCATCTAGTCCACCCCCTGCAATGCAGGAATATTTTGCCTATGTGGGGCTCGAACCCACAACCCTGAGATGAAGAGTCTCACACTCTCCTGACTGAGCTATGGGCAGATATCTTGTTTGATAAATGTGTCCCTTGGAAACATTTTGGTTTTATCCTCTCTGCAGGAGTTGCTATGCCTGATCATTCCATCTAGTTCTGTCGAAAGAGAGGTGGGGGTTGTTTTCTGATTTCTTAATTGTGAATATTTTGCAGAGAGGGGAGGCATAGGTGGAAAGGAGATACTCAGATGGACCAGAGTGAAATGGGGGCTTCGGGATGGCTTGGGGAATTCTCAAAGTGTCACATCCAAACCAAAACTCTGGGTTGTTGGATGCCCCTGCCTTCTGTCATCATTTGAGCTTTCCTCTGCTTCCCTTTCAAGCTGCTGTCTGGAAGGAGGCCAAAGCCCACTTAAACATAAGAATGATTATAAGAAAGCATTCATTCAATAGCCAGAGTTGAATGAAGACGATGTGCTAGGAGGAGAATGAGCTAATTAAACCATTCTGCAACACACACACACACACACCCCAGCATAGCTTCAACTTTTAGCACAAAAAGTCTTCAGCCAGATGTCATGCAATCCTTTGGCAGGGGCAACTTATCATTTTATTGATTTTCCATAACAAACTATTAAAAAGGTGGACAATCTTGCAAAGCAGTGTTGCCATTTAAACTGCTGGTATGACGTAGGAACCCAAACAAAGAGAAGGAACCAACTACACAGAGTCTGCTTCCGATTGCCCTTGTTCTCCACCTCCCTCTATCCTAACCAGCCGCAAACAAGAGTTCAGATTTGAAAGCCTTGTTATCACCTCATTCCCTTCAATTAGCCAGCTGCTCTGGCAGATGACATCAGTTCCTTCCCGCTCCCAATATTCCTGCTCCTAACCTGGTTAGCCGTAGCCCGGAAGCTGAATCTCAGGGGAACGCCTTTGGGCTGGGAAGGGCTCATCTTTTCTGGGCCTCTTCTCCCCCCCCCCCCAGGAAGGGGTGCTTGGCTCCTGGCCTGTGAAATGCGCTCAAAATGTAAATATGCCTTCTTTCCAGGGAGCCAAGGGAGAAGGGGGGAATTAGAAATACCTCCAAACCTTCCCATGTCAGAGATGCAGGAGTTGCGTCACCTCCAACTTCCTCAGGGATGAAGCAGCTACGAAAAACGAAACATCCCACCTGGGCACGGTTTCTGAGAGAGCAACAGCAGAAGACCCAGACTCTGGCAAGATGAGCATTTGCCCAGTGGATTCTGGCCAGTCCATGAGGGCAGACAGGGGATGGCTGCGGTGGCCGCCAGCCCCTTCCCACTCCATCTCAGATACAGAATTCATTGGCTCTGCCACTCCTTGGCTCTGGCGCCACCTACTGTTGGCCTCCTTGCCTTCCACCCTCCCAGTCCCAATGAGCACCATCCACCCCTGGTCCAGAGGCGCAGAGCAGTAGTTAGGTGATCTTGCGCCCCGGCAGAACCATCCAGATTGCGCACCCAGCCACGGACAAGTTAGCTCTTCTTTCCTCCGCTCGTCCAACCCCCCCCCCATTCAATTCACCCTGGAAGTACAAGTATCGAAAAGTAAAATGTTAGAGGTTTTCCCCCACCCCATAGCAATATAATTGGATTCAGCTAGCTGGTCGGTCTACTTTCGGTTTCACTCCTGGCTCCTTGTTTAAATAATACTGCATCAGAAACCTCCCAAGCAGATATCCAAAGTTCTTTGGCATTTCTCCAGTTGTTAATGAGATGTCTCTTCTAGTCCAGGGGAGTCTTTTGATCTTCTTCCAGGAAACCAAGAGTCAAAAGCCTTGATTTTTCCTTTTTTTCTTTTTCCAGTCATTTCCACACAGTTAGTCATTATTAGAGTTATTAAAACCTTATTATATTAACAAATGCAATTTTTTTAAGTCTCCCTTGCTTTCCTGGTGATCTTCAGCTTAAAGACAAAGTGCTCTGGAGTTAGAAAAACCCATCACACTCAAAAAGCCCAGCTGGAGGGACCTGGAAGTGTGCGGGGAAGAGCAGTTTTGTAGTGGGTTTGTTGCACAGGAGCACCAAGTTCACTAACTGGCTGATTCAGATTGAATCCCATTCAAAAAGAGTGCAATGGTGTGTGTTTCAGCCAGCCATCCGGCTGCTGCAACTATTCCCTGGGTGCCACCACACTGTCCTGTCTGTGTGTTTGGAAGGGAATGGGAGCTATGCTCCCCCCGGAGACACTCCACTCCTTCTTCCTTAGCTGTCCTGCTCAACAGTTGAGGCAACCTTCACAGTTCTGGGATGCCAATGCCAAAGACCTGTAAGTGTGCTGTCAATATATTTACAGTGCAGGGGTTCCTCCGGAGGAGACGACCACTTGTTTGTTTTGCGTTCATGTCTTGCTTGCCCAAAACGTAACACAGTGGTTAGACTCTACTAAGGGAATGGTCAGAGTGCTTTAATCCATTCTCATTGGAAAAGCTGAAGTTCTGGGCTGGACCTGAATCCCTCCCACAAAATACTGACAGTCTGGAAACACCCAGGGTGCAAACATGTTTTACTGGGGAAAGGATCTTTGCCTCTTCCTCCTTCCTAACCTGCAGTAGTGCCCTGGCAAATCCCAAAGTGCAGGCTCCCTTCATGGTACTCACAGCCACACCGCTTCTAAGATTATACAAATTTAATATATCAACAACAAATCAACACAATAAGGCTATAATGATACAATCTGAATCATTAGGGGTGCATTGCAGCAGTCATTGCAAATCTCCATGAGTCGCCTTTCAGCCAGAAGCTCTGCAGCACAGGTGGTTCTGATGATTCCCCTGTAAGGAAGGCTTACGATGTAGGAGGCTTTGGGGCTTTGCGAGAGGGGGGAAAGTGGGGACATCATAGAAGTATGCATGATGTGGGAAAGGTGCAGAGTGATGTTTTCTCCCTCATAATATCAGAACCTGGATCTGGGGCTGAACCCGGGATCTGCACGCCAAGGCTGGAGTAAGAAAGAGCCCTTGCCAGCTGGCCACGTTGGGCGCCTGCCTGGAGAGTGGAAGCCGGGGGTTGGAGGGACATCGTGCTGCTCCTGGCAACCCCCACCCAACCCGACACCCTCCTCCGCCTGAATCCCGCTTCCCCTGGGACGCACTTTCCATCCTGGAGCAGCTGGGGTGGGAGTGCTCCCCACCCCCCTTTCCAGACCCCACTCTCCTCGTTCTTCTTCTTCATGCCTCGGGTGTTTTCCTGAGTTGTATCTTCAGAACAACCCTCTGTGAGGGAGGCTAAGCTGGCCCAAGGACTGGCCCAAGAACTGGCCCAAGGTAGCTCAGCCAAGTTGCCAAGGCCAGCATTTAAGACCACACATCCTTTCCCCTCAGATGAGAAAGCCGGGATGAGTCATGTTAGCAGCCTGTGGCCTTGATGGGCTTTGAGGCAGCCCAGAAGAAGAAGAAGAAGAGTTTGGATTTGATATCCCGCCTTTCACTCACCTTCAGGAGTCTCAAAGCGGCTAACATTCTTCTTTCCCTTCCTCCCCCACAACAAACACTCTGTGAGGTGAGTGGGGCTGAGAGACTTCACAGAAGTGTGACTGGCCCAAGGTCACCCAGCAGCTGCATGTGGAGGAGCGGAGACACGAACCTCCTGGGAGGAGCAGCACTTTTCTCACGGGACAAAAGCGCACAACTTCCCCCTCCCACTTTCCGCCCACCCCAGTCTTTCTCCGCGGCTCAGTTTAGCTGCTCATCCCAGGTGGGAATTCGGGTGGCGCTGCTTGCACAAGGAGAAGTGGCTGGTACTAGCGGAACCTCCCATCTCAGCTAGGACTTCCGGGATCCAGACGAACGTTTTACCAAAAAGTATGGTTCGACTACCGATTTCCCATTTAAAGGATGGCAAAAAGACCTAAGTTTGGAGAACAGGTGAAAAAAACCACGAATTACATTTAAAGTTCTGCAAGATGCAAAGGAAAGCTTGCGTTTTAAACTTGCATTTTACAGCTTGTTGCTTGGTGCGCTTAACGGAATGGGGGATATTGAGAAAGAAGAGACTTGGAATTTGAAGGTTAGGATTTCAGGGTTAGATGGCTTGGATATTTGTGGTAGATCAAGTCAGAGTAAATGCGCACCTTGAGAACCACTGTATTAGACGTGTGTGGCGTATTAAGAATCTGAAAATAGATATAAAGTTAGTTTATACACAAAGACTCTATTTTGGGTTTCACCAGAAGACACTTTTTATAGACAAAAGGGTGACGGATAAAGAGAAATGGTTAATCTATTGAGAGTTCTTAAAGTGGAAACGGGGAGATTGTAAAATTTAAACAAGGGGTTTCTCTTTTACACTTAATAAAAGAGGGTTGGAGTGTTGTTTATGGGTTCTTTTTTCCGAGGGGGTTGGGTTTTGCTGTTGCTGATGATAATTTTTTATCTCTTTAGTTTGGATTATATGATTTACGTGGAATCTTATTATTTATGTGGATTTTTTTTCAATTTCGTTGTGTACTTTTTGATATTTTGTTCATTGTTTACGACTAGTTTTGTTAAGTTTGCAGTTATGGAATATTTTATATTTTTTGTAAGCTGCCTTGCACATGGTTTGAAATTTGGAAAGGCAACATACAAATAAATAAATGATTGATTGATTGATTGATTGAGAGATTCTAGTTGGAAATGAAGACTTGGGGTATGGATGAGTGGAAGACAGGTTTTGAGATACAATTGTGCACATCATGTGACATCAAAAATGTACAAACTTTTGTTGAAATCCTAAATGGAAGAGGAACAGACTAAAAAGTGCATGATTAAAGGGGCAGGATTTTCTATTTTTTTGGTTATATTGTACAGTTGGAATAGTGGTAACATATGTGGACTAAAGAGTTAAAATATACATTGAGTTATGACTTACAATAGACTTTTAAATATATATATATATTTAAGTATTGTTGGTATCTAACTCCCGTGAAGTTATTTAGAATACATGAAAACATACCAAATGTTTGTTGGAAGTGTCAAGAAGATGAAGGGACATTTTCTCGTGCTTGGTGGACATGTGAAATAGCTTAAAACATCTGAGATACAAATACATACATTGTTTTGAAGGTTCCTATTCAACTGTTGGGACTTACCGATATAATGAAAGCCTTTCCTGACCATAGCGCTGCAGCAGTTTCCAGCCAAGTGCTAGGAAATGTTCCCCAGCAGATGCCATGCTAGGAGGTCCTGCACCACTGGGTTTTTCAAGTATTCAGAGAAATTGTGGATTTTAGGACTTAGAAATGGGTCAGCAGCTTCATTTGGCACTGCCAGAAAAGACTGCCCCTTCAAATTCTGTTTCTGTTTAGGCTGGGTATTCATCAGTATGCGGATGATACCCAGCTCTACCTCTCCTTCAAATCAGAACCAGTGAAGGCAGTGACGGTTCTGTGTGAGTGTCTGGAGGCGGTTGGAGGATGGATGGCGACTAACAGATTGAAACTGAATCCTGACAAGACAGAAGTACTGTTTTTGGGGGACAGGAGGCGGGCAGGTGTGGAGGATTCCCTTTTCCTGAACGGGGTAACTGTGCCCCTGAAGGACCAGGTGCGCAGCCTGGGAGGCATTTTGGACTCACAGCTGTCCATGGAGGCACAGGTCAATTCTGTGTCCAGGGCAGCTGTTTATCAGCTCCATCTGGTACGTAGGCTGAGACCCTACCTGCCCACAGACTGTCTCGCCAGAGTGGAACATGCTCTGGTTATCTCCCGCTTGGACTACTGCAATGCTCTCTACATGGGGCTACCTTTGAAGGTGACCCGGAAACTACAACTAATCCAGAACGCGGCAGCCAGACTGGTGACTGGGAGCGCCTGCCGAGACCATATAACATCGGTCTTGAAAGACCTACATTGGCTCCCAGTACGTTTCCGAGCACAATTCAAAGTGTTGGTGCTGACCTTTAAAGCCCTAAACGGCCTCGGTCCAGTATATCTGAAGGAGCGTCTCCACCCCCATCGTTCTGCCCAGACACTGAGGTCCAGCACCAAGGGCCGTCTGGCGGTTCCCTCACTGCGAGAAGCCAAGTTACAGGGAACCAGGCAGAGGGCCTTCTGGGTAGTGGCGCTCTCCCTGTGGAATGCCCTCCCACCAGATGTCCAAGAGAACAACAACTACCAGATTTTTAGAAGACATCTGAAGGCAGCCCTGTTTATGGAAGCTTTAAATGTTTGATGTATCACAGTATTTTAATATTTTTTTTGGAAGCCGCCCAGAGTGGCTGGGGAAGCCCAGCCAGATGGGCGGGGTATAAACAAAGTATTATTATTATTATTATTATTATTATTATTATTATTATTATTACAATAATTTAATAATATATATATATATATTTTTCTACCCCGCACATCTGGCTTGGTTTCCCTAGCCCAGGGGTCTGCAACCCGCGGCTCCGGAGCCGCATGTGGCTCTTTTACACCTTTGCCGCGGCTCCAGGGCGGATACTAGTGAGGGGAGGAGGCGCATTGTGCGCCCCGACACTCCCCACTGTGGCGGGCGCTGTACTGGCTGTGACGTCGCATGGGGGCGGTGCGTTAGTCATGCACCGTCCCGATGTCACCTTCCCGCCCGCCCGCCCGCTACATTGTAAGGGGCATGTACGCTGGTCACTGCATTGAAAGGGGGCATGTACGCTGGGGAGTGAAGAACACACACATAAAAAAAGGTAACTTGTTAATTTAACGTTTATTTCTATGAGGAGGAGTAATTCTGAGGGGTCAAACAAAGAAATAATAAAAAAGTGACAAAAAAGTTATTTTTATAATGACGAGTTTTGCGGCTCCCAGTTTTTTTTCCTTCGGAAACGGGTCCAAGTGGCTCTTTTTGTCTTAAAGGTTGCAGACCCCTGCCCTAGCCACTCTGGGCGGCTTCCAGCAAAAGATTAAAAATACATTAAAACATCAGTCATTAAAAGCTTCCCTAAACAGGGCTGCCTTCAGATGTCTTATAAATGTCATAGAGTTGTTTATTTCTTTGGCATCTGGTGGGAGGGCATTCCACAGGGCGGGCGCCACTACCGAGATGCCCTCTGCCTGGTTCCCTGTAAATTCGCTTCTCGCAATGAGGGAACCACCAGAAGGCCCTCAGTGCTGGACCTCAGTGTCCGGCCTGACCGATGGGGCTGTATTGAAGCACAATAGGGGGTGGCGTAGGGACTTTGCGCAGGTGATCGATGGTCAAGAAAAGGCAACCTTTGTGCTGTTTTATGTCAGGAGTTGGGAATTCTAGAAGTAGTATTCCTTTTTGCATGCTCTTACTTCCTGTACTGCTTGAATGGAAGAGGAAAACTTCACTTACTAATTAATTATGTTAAGCGAGGCAAATGCTAGGTCAGGAAGCTCAGTGCAGTATACCTGAAGGAGCATCTCCACCCCCATCCTTCAGCCCGGAGGTCCTCCTCCGAGGGTCTTCTGGTGGTTCCCTCCCCGCGAGAAGCGGGGTTGCAGGGAACCAGGCAGAGGGAGGGCCTTCTCGGTGGTGGCAGACTCTCTGTGGAACGCCCTCCCTACAGGTGACAAGGAGATGAGCAACTATCAAACCTCTGGAAGGCAGCCCTTTATAGGGAGGCTTTGAATGTTTGTTGTTTTAATATGTGTTGGAAGCCGCCCAGAGAGGCTGGGGAAACCCAGTGAGGTGGGTGGGGTACAAATAACACAATTACATTTCTAGCCCCCATTTCCTGCAAGGAGGTCCAGTTGGTGTGCAGAGTTCTCCCCCCCCCCCATTTTATCCTCACAACAACCCTTTGAGGTAGGTTAGGCTGAGCGTGAGTGCCTGGCCCAGGGTCACCCAGTGAGCTTCAGGGCTGAGTTTGAATGCCTGCCCTCAGCATTCCTCCTCTGCAAGGCCTGCCTCCTCCCATGACAAAGTCTGCTCACACGCTCTCAAGCCCCCATGGATGGCTGAGGCAGGTAAGGTTGTCTATGTTGGAGGAGGGCAGGAGCAGGCAAGGTGAGCCATGCCCCAAAAGGAGGCAGCTGCAGCAGCCCCCTCCTCCTGCTGCCCTCCAGGAACAGGGCGGGGAGGGACCAGCCCCCAGGAAGGACATGTTTGCCTCCCTCTGCAGTGCTCAGAACAAGAGGGGAATGAGGCCACCCAGGCCCTCTGGAGCACAGAAGGGCTAACCATCCTTGACTTTCCCCCTTCAACTGCCTTTTTACCCAATCCCTCATTTTGTAGAAGTCTCCTCTTTTGAAGTCAAATGTGACTGTTTCCTTAGCAATTGTCCACTTCCATACTGTGTATGTTGAATTTGATAGCACTGTGGTCACTGTTCCCATTTGATTCAACCACACCTACATCTTGTCAGTTGAGAGCATCAGGCAGAGCACCCAGCACCTACCGAATCCTTTTTTTATTCCAGCAGGTCTTTTTAACGGAAGTCTGATGTCATCAATGTTAACTTTTTCTGCAATGTATTTCTCGTGTGTCACTTCAGAGATGATTATGGTCAAGTGGTGTATAAGCTGTTTAAATAGTAAATAGTTGAATGCAATTTTAAAAATAATAATTGTATAACAAGGGGGAAAGCATAATTGTATCTGAACATATTTTAATAGACACAGACTTTGATAAATAGCATCCTAGCCATAGGCTAATTTTGTGGAGTTTAAAGCTAAGCATACAAGTTCTGAAAGCATGCTTTGAAAGCCGTATGAACTCTAGTATGCTGTCGGGGGAAGAGGGAGGGGGAAGTGGAAGGATGTGGTTGGCTGAAATGAAGTCCGATCCTGTACAGATAAATCACTAGTGGAAGCGCCACTGAATCTGGGCAGGACCATGTCTCTTTGCCTGTCATTTGTGGCTGCTCCACCCAGGTCTGAGATGCCTTCCGGAGTGAAACAGTGATCGGGGGGCGGGGGAGGCAAGAGGATGGAGCCGTCTAAACCCCTTGGCAGCGGGTACTTTGAAAACAGACTCCTTTTGTCTGGATCTTCCCCGCGCAAAGATGGGTCTGTGTGCATTTTGAGCAGAGGAGGAGGGTCTGTGGAACTGCCCACCACTGCGGTGTACTGTTCCCAGGATATTTTTCTATTTTATTTTTTAAAATTTATTCAAAGTTATAACAAGACATATTATCCAAAAACATATCCTTATCCCCCCCCCCCGATGTACCATCTGTACATCATCTTCATGTAGTTCTTCATGTACTGTTCCCAGGATAGGTAAAGATCATTCAACAGTTTTCAAATTGAAAAACGGTGTTTCATTTTGAGATCCTTTGTAACACCATCCAGTTCATTTAACCACAACCTACGACCCTTGAGGTTTTTACTGAAGCAAAAGGATTGATTCCATCCCTGTATCAAACAGCTGTGATTTGAGGATCGTCTGTTTCATAGCAGCTCCTGTGCGCCTTCCCTCTGCTGCATTTGGCATGAAATTGCCGGTGATTTCCCCAGGAGTAAAAAGGCCTACCTACTCTGGGCTTATTCTTGGGAATTACTTTGCAACAAAGAAGAAAGCTTTTCGTCTTCTGTTTCTTTTCATTTTTATGTTTTCAGAATGCTTGATATCTGACACTGATTTCTGTATATTGTGTTCTCTTTGTTTTTCAAGCTTTCATAAAAAATAGCCTGTGAAACCAGCTGGTACAGTGGTCAGAAGACTTGCCTTCGTGTCCGCAGAATGGAGAAGAAAAGTTCGCCCAACGAATCCCTGGGTGCGACCCCAGAGACCTCCGGCTCCCACCTGGCTGAGCCTTCTCATTGCCAGCTCACTTTGATGCCCTCTGTTCCCAGAGATACCACTGGAAGAGCTGCTTCCCTTAGCCAGGAAGAGTCGGGGTCCCAGCAGCCTTCCCAGCAGGCCTCCCACATTTCCTCCTCCTTGGGCAGTGCTCCATTGCAGGTCCCCGAGCAGCTTTCCGAAGAAAGGCCCCATGGCACTGGCCAAAGTGCTTCCCTCCCATCTCTGGATGAGGTGTCTTCTTCCCAGTGCACCACCCAGGGAATGGGTCACCAGCGTGCAGCGACGTTCTCTAGCCTGCAGTCTGGGAGTAGGAAAAGTGTGATCTGCTTTGCGGGCATCTCCTTTGAGAGTGCTCTCCAGGGGACCCAGGCTGTTTCCTCTGCCTCTAAGTCTCCAGAGGGGTCTGTCCCAGCTCCGAGCACAGCTGATCTGGCTAAAGGCGGCCAGGGGCAAGGCCAGGTAAGTCCAGATTGAGAGGTAGGGAAAGGGCTTTGAGGCTGCAATGCCCTCCTTGAGTCTCTCCAGCTGCTTTGGACAACTGCCCCCATCCCTGACCCCTGGCCATACCGCCTGGGCCTGGTGAGAGATGGAGCCCCAGAACACCTGGAGTGCACCAGGCTGGGGAAGGATGTCGTGAGGTGGAAGGCAAAAGGAAGGCAGACAGCCCATCCCGGGGTCGGTCCTTTCCCTCCTTCTAGCTTAATGGCTCACCTGAGCCGCCATCCTTTAAACTGGGGAAGCAGCAGCGGCTCATCAGAACTCACAAGTTAGGAAGTCCTATGTTATAGTGCCCATCTTCTTGTTATGTCCTGTTGGTGGGGAGAATCGTGCCGTTTCCCTGTGGGTGGGCAGCCAGCCAGCAGCAGGCTGGCAGGTGGGCCCAGGGAAATGGCTTTGTTGGGGGAGCCTCAGAACTCGTCCTCTGCATGTTTGTTCCCTGTTGCCCCAAAGTGGGAACTGTCTTGCAATTCAGGCTTGTGGCACACAGGTAGAGAAGGGGAGCCGTTTGTCTCTTCAGATGCCTGGGAGAAGAGAGCAGTGGGTGGGGGCAGCCTCTGCTCCCCCTTCTAGAAAGGAGGCCTTTGCCAACATGGGTGCAATTCTGCTCCATGTGGG
>JAXCMG010009854.1:0-10766 GCA_034642415.1 Podarcis siculus
TGCATATAGTCGCCCGGGGCTTTTGCCGCCCCTCTCCCTGTCCCTCATCAGGGAGCCCAGCCCATTTCGACGGTCCTCCCCACGGCGGAGAGGGAAGGGGAGGCAGGGGGGGAATGGAAGAGCAGTGTAGCAGGGAGGTGCCCCTCTCACTCTACAGCCCCTCCTGCCCCCCCTTCCTCTGCCAGTGCCATTGATAAACCTATTGCCCTCCTTCGTGAATTGGTCGCCTTTTAAAGCTCTCTTTGCCGCCGCCACCATCACCGCATCTTGTGGCAATGATGTCCATCAGATTCATTTCGCAAGGAAATGGCTTCTTTTGCCTGCCCCAAATCAAGGTACAACTGTGCCTACACATGGAGGTTCTGTTGATCTGTCACGGCGATTAAAACATCTAATAGATCTATACTCCAGAGAATGCATCTGATCTTTTCCCAAGCTATCAAAGTTAGTGACCTCTTGTGTCTGCGTGTAAATAAGTGAGACAGGCTTAAGCCTGTTTCGTTAAAGGTTTTATTTCCACCTTAGTAAGGCAGCAGAGTTTTGAGATGAAGGCTGAGGGTTGAAGTGGGTGACAGTTTTGAGAATGCAGAGGAAAGGAGGATTCTTAAGAAGTGTGGGATATGGAAATGAATTAATGATAATAAATACGGTGAAGACAGTATTGTTAAAGACTGAGGAAGGCGAAATTGAAATTAGCTATTCATGTTCAGATTATTACTCATTTCATTTCTATACTGCTTCGTATTTTTAAGGGAAAAAATCTCAAAGCAATTAAAGGGAAATCTCATTGCAGTTTGTGTCCATAGGATCTTGAGAACATTAACTCTGTAGATCCAGGAGTTCTCTCCTCCTGATACATCTAGCATACATACAAGTCTTGCAAACACAATCAGCATGTTTAGACCTTCCAGTCCCAGTGCTGGGCTGGAGGAGAAATAAGAGCACAAGAAGACCCTGCTGAATTAGCAATGAGATCTGTGGAAAAAAGACCCTTCAGATTGTTCTTTAGAAATCCTTTTTAAAGAGCAGCCAGAGAGATCATTTATTTCCAGAGCAGGGCTTTTACCCAATTTCAGCACTGTGCTGATTTGTGCTCAAATTGGAGTTTAAAAGTTCTCTCAGGGAGGACTCCCCTGAGTGAGTGCTTGAGGGCCCTGCTCTTGCCACTTACCATCTGGCCTGGGGCGGGGCCTGGGGCCTCATAAGGACTGCTTGGTGCTTGCTGCCTGCTGCCCAGGAGGACTCCCCTGAGTAAGTGCTTGAGGGCCCTGCTCTTGCCACTTACCATCTGGCCTGGGGCGGGGCCTGAAGCCTCACAAGGACTGCTTGGTGCTTGCTGCCTGCTGCCCAGGAGGACTCCCCTGAGTGAGTGCCTGAGGGCCCTGCTCCTTCCTGCCACTTACTACCTGGCCTGGGGCGGGGCCTGACAGGCCTCACTAGGACAGTTGTTGTTACTGCCAGAGGGGCAGAGTGTTTTTAAAATGTTTTTTTTTAAAAAAATTGTATGTGGGGGGTGGGGGTGGGATGGATGTTTGGTTGAGCTTGGGGAATTTTTTATTGTTATTATTTTGATGTTTTTGTAATTTTTACATTTTTTTGTTTGTATTGTTTTATTGGTTTGTTTGTTTGTTTAAGGTGTTGTTTTGTTCTCATACATTTTTTCATATGTATGAAAGGCTGTGATTTTCTATTCCTATTTCTGTATACTTTCGTTGTCTGTTATATGTTTGGTGATTTTCTTTTCTTAAAAAATGCAATAATTTTTTTTTTTAAAAAAAGGTGTTGTTTTGTTCTTAGGGGGAGGGGTCAGGGCTGCCGGGGAGTGGGCCCCAGCCAACAAAATGGCTGGGGCATGTTCCACAGGGGGGAATGCACTGGGACAACCGATCTCGGTGATCACGGGTAGGAGGAGGAGTTATGCTAAGACTAGACCATGTCATTACAGAGGGGGCAAGTTTAGTCTTTGTCTGAGGACTATTCCTGCCTCCGGGTCTGGTCCTGACCGGATGGATACTAGAATCAGCAAGGGATACCCACATGACCTGAAGGTGCTGCTGTGCAATGCCAGGTCAATGATTCATAAGACCACTGCCATCCATGACTTGATCATGGATGGAGGACTTGACCTGGCATGTGTAACAGAGACTTGGTTGGATGAAGCAGATGGGCCTGTTCTTGCCGCTGCTTGTCCACCAGGTTTCTCTTACGCACAGCAACCCAGGTCATGTGGGCGGGGAGGGGGGGTTGCAGTGATTTTTAGGAAGTCATTAGTTTGCACCAGGCGTCCTATTGGGAAGACCCAGTTTACCGAGTGCATGTTCTGGAAGTTGGGCAATAGGGGCAGTACAGGATTCCTTTTGGTGTACCGACCTCCCCGCTGCACCAAGGATTCCCTGCCCGAGCTGCTTCAGGTTGTGGCGGATGTTCTCCTGGAGACACCTAGCTTGGTCGTCCTAGGGGATTTTAACATCCATGCCGACATGACCTTACAAGGGGCCGCTCAGGACTTCGTGGAAAGCATGGCCTCCATGGGGCTGTCCCTGAATAAGTCTGGCCCAACCCATAGCCGCGGACATGCCTTGGACCTGGTGTTTACCTCTATGGATGTTGGTGATCTGACACTAAAAGCGAAACGAAAGAAGTGCCATGGTCAGATCACTTCCTGGTGCAACTGGACTTCTCTGCGACCCACCCCCTCTGCAGGGAGGTGGGACCAATTCGGATGGTCCGCCCCCGCCACTTAATGGATCCAAATGGTTTCCAGAGAGTGGTAGGGGATGCTTTATCCCATGTTGATGGCCTTTCAGCCGATTCCCTGGTGGCCCGCTGGAATGCGGAGTTAACCAGGGCTATTGACTGTTTGGCTCCGAAGCGCCCTCTCCGATTGCATGGAGCCCGGACAGCCCCGTGGTTTTCCACGGATCTGAGGGCAATGAAACAATCGTTGAGACGGCTAGAGCGCCGGTGGCGGATAACTCATTCCGAATCTGACCGGACACAGGTTAGAGCTCAACGTCGAGCCTACCAAGTGGTGATAGCGACGGCGAAGAAGAATTTCTTCACCGCCTCTATTGCATCTGCAGAAAACAGCAGCAGGAGACTTTTTCAGGTGGTTCACAACTTAGCGGAACCACCTGCAACATCAGGGCCCAGTACGGGCCACATGTTCTCCTGCAATGATTTTGCAAAGTTTTTTGCAGATAAAATCGCTCAGATTCGGGAAGAAGTAGACTCCACCGTGGGAGCAGGGCCGGGGCGGGAGAGTGCTAGAGTTCTGTCTAGTCAAGTTGAGTGGGATCAATTCCAATCTGTTACATTCGAGGATGTGGACAGGCTGCTTGGACGAGTGAAACCAACCACCTGTCTCCTGGATCCTTGCCCATCCTGGCTTATAACAGCTAGCCGGGAAGGACTGGGCGATGGGCTTCGTGGGGTGATGAATGCTTCCATCCGTGAGGGAGCCTTCCCAGACCCGCTGAAAGAGGCGGTTATTAAACCGCTTCTTAAAAAACCATCTTTAGATGCGGCCACGATGGCCAACTATCGCCCAGTCTCAAATCTTCCATTCTTGGGCAAGGTGATTGAGCGAGTGGTTGCCAAACAACTCCAGGCACGCCTGGAAGAAGCAGACCATTTGGATCCCTTCCAGTCGGGATTCAGGCCTCATCATGGGACTGAAACTGCCTTGGTCGCACTGGTTGATGATCTCTGGCGGGCTAGGGACAAAGGTGAGAGTTGTTTCCTAGTTCTGCTGGATCTCTCAGCGGCCTTTGATACCATCGACCATAACATCCTTCTGGACCGTCTTGAGGGGCTGGGAGCTGGGGGCACTGTCATACAGTGGTTCCGCTCCTTCCTCCTGGGCCGTGTTCAGAAAGTGGTGGTGGGGGATGAGTGTTCAGACCCCTGGGCTTTCACTTGTGGGGTGCCTCAGGGTTCTGTCCTCTCCCCCATGCTTTTCAACATTTACATGCAGCCGCTGGGAGAGATCATCAGGAGGTTTGGGCTGGGTGTACATCAGTATGCGGATGATACCCAGCTCTACCTCTCTTTTAAATCAGAACCGGTGAAGGTCCTTTGTGAGTGTCTGGAGGCGGTTGGGGGATGGATGGCGGCTAACAGATTGAGGTTGAATCCTGACAAGACAGAAGTACTGTATTTGGGGGACAGGAGGCGGGCAGGTGTGGAGGATTCCCTGGTCCTGAATGGGGTAACTGTGCCCCTGAAGGACCAGGTGCGCAGCCTGGGAGTCATTTTGGACTCACAGCTGTCCATGGAGGCACAGGTCAAATCTGTGTCCAGGGCAGCTGTTTACCAGCTCCATCTGGTACGTAGGCTCCCGCTTGGACTACTGCAATGCACTCTACGTGGGGCTACCTTTGAAGGTGACTCGGAAACTACAACTAATCCAGAACGCGGCAGCTAGACTAATGACTGGGGGCAGCCGCCGAGACCACATAACACCGGTCTTGAAAAACCTACATTGGCTCCCAGTACGTTTCCGAGCACAATTCAAAGTGTTGGTGCTGACCTTTAAAGCCCTAAACGGCCTTGGTCCAGTATACCTAAAGGAGCGTCTCCACCCCCATCATTCTGCCCGGACGCTGAGGTCCAGCGCCAAGGGCCTTCTAGCGGTTCCCTCATTGCGAGAAGCAAAGCTACAGGGAACCAGGCAGAGGGCCTTCTCGGTAGTGGCGCCCGCCCTGTGGAACACCCTTCCAGCAGATGTCAAAGCGATAAACAACTACCTGACATTCAGAAGACATCTTTTTTTAAAAATCATATTTATTGAAATTTCCAGAAAAATCCAAAATATAAAAGAAAAAAGAAAAAAAAGAAAGAAACATTTGCATTTAGGCCTTACTTTCATTAACATCTTTCCAGGACTTCCCCACCCCACCCCCTCTTGTATTCCATTTCCATTAAATTAGTTCCACAAGTTCTTACCCCAAATTTTAAGCTTATTATCATTGACCCAATGTTCAATTTAATTCATCTTATATGACCACTTTCCCTCTATATTCCACCATCCTTCAACTTAAATTTTTTTTCCCCTAAGATCGACCCCTGTTCCCTTCCACGAATTCCCCTCTTTAATACACAGAACAGAACAGAACGAAATAAAAAATAAAAAAAACATAGTTCAAAATATAATTTTACACCCTTTGGATTCCGAATTTCCCTCCCCCCTTTCCCGGTTTCGATCCCCAATGTCCATCAATCTATCTGCTGTCAGCCTGGAGGCCCCACATCCATGTCCAAATCTCTCTCAGCTCCACTTTGCCGTCTTTTTAGTAGTCTTTGCCGTCTTTTTGGTAGTCTTTAGTTTCAAACACCCAGTCTTGGAAAAGCTCTATCTCAAGAAGGTCCATTTTTCTTCCATCCAGATCTCTATATTTAAGAGTAAAACTCAAATTTTGTTTCTTAATCCTTTTAAATCTGAATGTCCCAAATGCTCCCACTTCCAGCTTAGTCCAATTCTTGTTGTTCTCTTTCCTCACTTTCCTCAGGTTTCTTTTCCTGCTCCGCTGCAAAAACATTCTAATTCCAAAAGCTTCTAGTTCCTCTACAGAGGCTTTATTTATTCAGGAACAAAAACTTGCGTCAAGTCCCTTCCATTCTTCAATAGGTATATCTATTGTCTCCTTTAGTGTTGAGACCTCTGTAGACAAAATAATGTTTCGTTTTTGCAGCTTTCCCAGGAGATAAAAAGTCCTATTCAGCTCCATGAGTATTTTTCCACTTACAGCGATTCTTGTAGTGTCCCAAAGCCCCCTCTAGAGGGATTATGGTAACTTAGTTTCCTTCCAGATCACACCCAAAAGTCAAACTAACTTGTTATCCCTTGTTTTCAACAATTTATATCCAAATTGTAACGAATCTAACCGGCAAAGTCATCGTAACAAAGTTCTCTTTTTATTCTCCAACTTTGACAGCTACTTTGACAGCTGTCAAAATCTCTATATCTCCTCACCAGGCTCTCTCACAGATCTCTCCCGGTTCCCGGGGGGGTTGCACTTTAGCTCACACAATCCACTTTTCTCCTCCAGCACAATCTTGTAATTTTCCATCGTGAAATTAATAACTTTTATCAATAAAAAACAGGCCCTTCTCTCGATCTTAGTTGACAGATCCTTGCTTTAAATCCTCTACAACAGGGGGGAGACGGACTTCCTTTTTGCACCTCCCCCGCTCATTCCGAATTTAAAAAAAAAAAATTTCCCCTTATAGATCCGATTTCCCAATTACTCACGGGTTGTTATTTTTAGTCCAAATTTTCAATGGAAGAAGTCAGCGCTCTCCGTCAAATGGCATGCGGCTTCGCTCGGCAGGGGAAGCGGAGGACTCATAGCACCACACCACCCCCCATCCCCCGCTCCGTAGCCTTTTAAAAGGCTCCTTCGCGGGTGGGGGGGCGCAAACGGTGCCCGCCGAGTCACCAGGTCCATGGGCTTCTGCGCCCATGGTTTTTAAGGGTCCCCGCGTCACCGGCGTGGCGCGACCCAACCCCTGCCGAGCAGACTCCCTCCGGAGCTCAGAGGGAGTCCGCCATTCGGCGATGGCGCCAACCCGGAAGTAAGATCGTATAAATCTTTCGCCTTTTACAGAAGACATCTTAAGGCAGCCGTGTTTAGGGAAGTTTTTAACGTGTGATATTTTACTGTATTTTTGGTTTTTATGGAAGCCGCCCAGAGTGGCTGGGGAGGCCCAGCCAGATGGGCGGGGTATAAATAATAAATTATTATTATTATATTATCTCTAAGGGCCCTTTAGGCACCATTCTCTCCAGGACAGAGAGAGAGCTTCATCCTATGATCAGATCAGGAGATGTGTTTATTTTTTTTCCAGCAGAGTGGCGTAAAAATGGAAGAGCAGAGACCCAGGAGACCCATTCAAAGGGAGAGACTGGAGTGCAAAGGAAGGAAACCTCCTGCAGGCCAAGTTGGGACCATCAGGGATCTTCTGTCTCAAGCAGATTTACGTCAAATTAAGCAGGAGGCAGAGGAGGGGCAGCCACAGCAGCACTGGGATGCCCAGAAGCAGGATTTCCTGAAGACGATGCAGCCCCTTCGTTCAGGGTGGGAAACCCCACAGGCTCCCAGTCCTCCCCACTCCGGGGAAGGAGTCCTCTCCTTCAGGGGAGCTGCGGATACCAGTCGGAGGCCCAGTGGGAGAGCAAGGGGGACAGACCAGACCCTGCTCCCAGACACTGAGGGGCTTCTGGGAAAGGTAAGTGCCGCCCTCTCACCTGGGTTTCCAGCACATGGAGGTCACAGGTCCACTGCCTCTCGACATGGAGGTTCTGTTTACCTTTGGTGGTGAATATTCTTTCTTCTCCATGCAAGGGCAACCCATGTATTCAGAGCAGTCCTTTGTAGATTAACTCTACAAAGTTCTATGGGGTCTACTCTCAGGCCACTAATGTGCATACCATGCCAGCCTTAGGAAGGGAGGTGGGACAGGCAGGTGAAAGGAATTACCAAAACTGTTTGAAAATGGGTGGGGGCTCCTGGGAAGGGGTGCCCAATTGGGGCTTCTCCAGGGGCAGCAGAATGTCTTGGGCAGGAGAATCCCTGCAGGGGCTCTCAGACAGCCTTAGCTTCTTCTTCCCTCCCTCCCAGGAAGCTGCAACTTGCTCTGGCTTCTGCGCTCCTCAGGAAGCTGAACCTGCAAACCTAGCTGAGACTGAACATGCAACCCTGGCCAGAATGGAAGGAGGAAGATGGACGGTTGACCTGGTCAGGCTGTCTCCCGCATCCCTCCCCACAACCTCTGAGCATTCCCTCCCAGGACCCTTGGAGAAATCTGGTGAGTTCCAGGGGAGAGCAGATGGGGACAGGGATAGATGGAAGGTGGAGGGAGAAAGAGGAAAAGATGGAGAGGAGACAAATGGAAGGGAGTTCCTGACATTAAGAAGGAAAAAGTGAGGCCTTCTCCAAAGCAGCTCTTTGTTCCTTGAATCCTTTTCCTAAAGTAGTGGGGGCAGATTTTCTTCCTCCAGGCTTTGAAATCTTAGGTGTTATTTCCACGGCAGGAATAATTGATGGTAATGAACTCTTATTTGTTATAGACAGGGTCAGAGTGATACATTCCACCAGCATCAAAACACAATAGATGCATGCACCTCCCCAGTTTGGTGGGCTTAAGGGACAAAGGACCCGTTATCATGATACACAATTCCTGGGGCTGGAGGCTCTGCACTTAGGATTGGGCATATAAAGTCCAAGAGCGTCTAGTATTATAAGCAAATTGTGCAAAATTGCCAATCTTACAGACTGGGGTTGTTTGTGAGAGTGAGTGAGTGGGATAATAAGTTATAGCGACCCTGTGTAATGGCCTGGTTCTCCCGCACAGACGTAAGACAACTCCAGTGGTAATTATCTCAAACTCATAAATCACTGTGGAGCTCAGTCTTCGGCCTGTTCATCCCAGCTTGCAGTTGCCGAGTCCTCCAGCAAAGAAGGCCCCACTTTCGCTTTCTTTTCCCCTCTTCTCACAGATTCTCTCAAGCCTACGATTTTTTGGACAGGCTATTTCGGGGGCTCTGTGTCAGAGCTCAAACTGGAGATAACAGTCTGTGCCCCCCCCGGCACCCCCTCTTCCTGCTCTTTGTTCTTTGCTCCTCCCCTGCTTCACATTCCAACCGAATCCCATCTCTTGCATTCTCAGGCTCTGTCATCGGAGGCACGAGAGGCTTGAGATTCACAGAGCTGACACCCTGTAATTTTGTCCGTCTCTAAGCTTCCCTGGAGACACTGTGGTACAACCTTGGTGCAAATTTGAAAATAAGTTCACAAAGCCAACAAAGAGACTCAGACCATTAGGTCCAGTCGTGACTGACTCTGGGGTTGCGGCGCTCATCTCGCTTTACTGGCTGAGGGAGCCGGCGTACAGCTTCTGGGTCATGTGGCCAGCATGACTAAGCCACTTCTGGTGAAGCAGAGCAGCGCACAGAAACGCCGTTTACCTTCCCGTCGGAGCGGTACCTATTTATCTACTTGCACTTTGACATGCTTTCGAACTGCTAGGTTGGCAGGAGCAGGGACCGAGCAACAAGAGCACACCCTGTCACGGGGATTCGAACCGCCGACCTTCTGATCGGCAAGCCATGGCTCTGTGGTTTAGACCACAGCGCCACCCGTGTCCCTTAAAGATCCCTTAGAGAGATCCTTTAACTCCAATCTCAGCAGGAATCAGCACAGTGCTGAGATGGGATAGGAGTCCTGATCTAGAGATAAATGATCCCACTGGCTGCTCTTTAAAGAGGGTTTCTAAAGAACAATCAGAAGGGTCTTTTTCATGGATCTCATTGCTAATTCAGCATGTTCTTCTTGTGCTCTTAGTTTTCCCCACCCCAGCACTGGGGTTGGAAGGTCTAAACATGCTGGTTCATAGATGTCAACTTTCAAATTTGAAAATAAGGGATCAGCAGCCTCACCTGTCCCCACGTCCCTGTGGAATCATGTATCCTGCTCAAAATTCCACTTTGTCAGACTGCAGCCCACAAAAGCTTAGGCCATAATACCTTTATCAGCTTTTAAGGGCTGCAAAAGATGAAAAAACAGAAGCATAGTTCATCTATGGAATCCATCCTACAGGAGACCGTGAGAGCCAGCAACATGGATAGCTTGAAAGAAAAGATAAGACTGACGTCTCTGCTCTGCCCTCGCGGTCCTAGGCAATAAGCCTTCTTGATACTAGTTTCTGGAAAGCACAGGAAGGCAGAGAAGACTCTTGTGCTCCAATCCTGCTTGCCGGTTTCCCACAGGCATCTGGTTGGCCTCTGTGAGAAGAGGATGCTGGACTAGGTGGGCCTTTGCCTGATCCAGCAGGCTCTTCTTAGGTTCCAATATATTGCAATATTTCTACAGTTACATGCAGCACTTAAGTTTTACTGATTTCACAAAGGAGATACTGTTACTCGAGAATGAGATTATTTCCTCCCTTGAAAAAGAAAAATACAGAGATGTGTCTAATAAGCTAATTCCACCATAGATTCGTATTATAAAATGATGGTGCTTTATTAAGTGTGGATGGAGTGCTCAGGTGTTGCTGTTGCCATTATCTCATCTGCTTTGCAAAAAAAATTGGAACCTAGAAAGGACAGTGGAGTTTGGAGACAGTGTTAAAATGAGAGAAGGTGCAGATAGGGATTGACATGTGTTCAGTTCCTTTTTTGTCTTGAAAGTCTAACAGGATTCTCTTTCCTCCCAGACTCCCAAACAGGTGAGGAAGATGAAGGTGAGAATTCTATGGAGCCACCTGTCAATTCATTGGGAAGAACAAAGAAACTGAGGATACAACAACAAACTCACAAAGGAGAGAAACTATTTGAATGTATGAAGTGTGGAACGAGCTTTAGTCATAGTCAAGCACTTAGAATACATCAACGAACTCACACGGGTGAGAAACCATTTAAATGTATGGAGTGCGGTAAGAGCTTCAGTGGAAGTGGACATCTTAGAATACACCAACGTACTCACACAGGGGAGAAACCATTTGAATGTATTGAATGTGAAAAGAGCTTCAGTACCGCTGGGAAACTTAGAATCCATCAGCGAACTCACACGGGTGAGAAACCATTTAAATGTATGGAGTGCGGTAAGAGCTTCAGTCAAAGTGGACATCTTAGAATACATCAACAAACTCACACAGGGGAGAAACCATTTAAATGTTTTGAGTGTGGAAAGAGCTTCAGGGAAAGTGGGAAACTTAAATTACACCAACGAATTCACACGGGTGAGAAACCATTTAAATGTATTGAA
>JAXCMG010009856.1:0-11282 GCA_034642415.1 Podarcis siculus
TCTGCAAGTAATGTAACCAGTCCTGTACCTTGTTCTTAAGTTTCTCAAAACTCTGCAATTTCAGTCTATCTCCTTCTTGTTCCAAAATTTCCGAGTATCTCGGCCATTTGGATTGCATATTAAGCTTTTTCACTGCTTTGGCCTCCATTGGTGACAGCCATCTAGGAGTCTTATTTTCCAGCCAATCTTTATATCTTGTCCAGACATTAAATAGTGCTTTCCTGACAATATGGTTTCTAAAACCTTTGTGAGCTTTAACCTTATCGTACCATAGATATGCATGCCACCCAAAAGCATTATTAAAACCTTCTAAGTCCAGAATATCCGTGTTTAAAACCTTCCTGATCCTCTAACAACAAATCTGAATACCTCAACCATTTGTTTTCCATATTTAACTTTTTTTGGGCCTGTGCTTCCATTGGCGGAATCCATTTTGGTGGTTTTCTTACTAAGAGATCTTTATATCTAGTCCATACATTGTATAATGCCTTTCTAATTACATTATTCTTAAAGCCACTGTGGGCCTTTATCATACCATAGATATGCATGCCATACAAATCAATTATCCAGTCCCTCAAAATCTAACACATCATCGTTCTCTAATTGAATCCAATCCTTGATCCAGCAGAAGGCAGGAGCTTCAAAGTATATCTTCAGGTCTGGTAGGGAAAAACCCTCTCTTTCTTTTATATCTGTAAGTAATTTATATTTAATTCTGGGTTTTTTCCCCTGCCAGATAAATTTAGACAATGCCTTCTGCCATTCTTTAAAACATTTAACATTAGCAGACGAAGGTGATTGACTACATGGGACTGGCTGAGATGACTGGCAGAATCCGTGACCAAGGAAAAGAGACGGTGGAAGAAGATTGGAAGAAATTTAAAGTTTATCTTAAAAATTGCTATAAAATTAATGAATGCTAAAATGTCAAGGGTAATGAAAAAAAAAATTACAGCTGTAAATGATTGGGTAAGAGAAGAAGGAAAGAAAAAGAGATTATAAGTTAATAGAAGTGAGGGGTTGCTGAAAAAAATTATTAAATAGGGATGCAGAAATGGGGAGGTATGGGGAAGTCGGTGAAATAGGGCTAATGAAAAAGAGGTTATGAAAATTATACGTGTTTATATGTTTGTTTGTTTGTTTATGTATTGTGTAGTGTATTGTCTTTAATTTATGTTGGAAAATCAATAAAAAATTATTTAAAAAAAATAATAATAAAACATTTAACATTAGCAATGATTGGTCGAGCTTGAAATAAAAAAGAACATCTTTGGCAATACATTCATCTTAACCACTGATATTCGGCCCATCAATGAAAGTTTTAGATTTGACCATATCTCAAGTTCTCTCATGATTTCATTCCATAATTTTTCATAGTTATCTTTATACAGATTCAAATTCTTTACCGATAATTTCACACCCAAATATTTAACTTTTTTCACAGAGGCCTGTCCTTTCAAAAAGGGTTTTTATTTCCTCATTATCTAATTTTTTCCCCTAAAACTTTGGTTTTGCTCTTGTTTAATTTAAATCCTGCTACCTGCCCAAACTCTTGAATCAGCTCCAGTGCTTTTACTGCACTGGTTTCTGGATCTTGTAAAGTTAAAACCAAGCCATCAGCAAAGGCCTTTAATTTATATTGCTTGGATCCTACTACAATGCCTTTAATCTCCTCCTCTTTCCTCAATATATTTAACAAAACCTCCAGAACAGAAATCAATAGCAGAGGGGAAAGCGGGCACCCTTGCCTGGTTCCTTTCTCAATTCTGATTTCCTCTGAGACCACATTATTAACTATGATTTTTGCTCAAAATAGATCTCATTAATACCATTTAGAAATTCCTTGCCAACCTCAATTCTTTCTAAATTTTTTGTAGATTTATTGATTAGGCGTGACCCGCTAATTGGCTTACGATCCAACTTAGCTCTTTATGGCCGGTCCGGCACGCTTCCTCTGCGCACCTCTGTTCCGTCCAGTCACGCCTCAGCAGAGTTAACACAGCGTCAAAGCTGTCACTTAGCTTCAAGCTCCAGACAAACACACAGAGTCCCGGTTTGTCTATTTCAGTTCTTTATTCCGACATTCCCCAGAAAACTCCTGGGCTACTCGCAGCCATGACAAACTGCGACCTCTTCCCTCAGAGACAGAGAGGAAGAGAGAAAACTCCTCCCAGCTTCTAAAGCTGACGTCAGAGTGTTGAGGCATCATGGGAACAACTTAACCTATTAAGTTCCAAACCCCAGATTTTTCATCATAAATAACCAAGAAATATTATCAAAGGCCTTTTCAGCATCAATAAACATTAACATTGCTTTACAATTTCTTTTTGCTTCCAGTCTTTCTAATATATCAATTATATTTCTAATGTTATCTTTCATATGTCTCCCAGACATAAATCCTGCCTAGTCCTTATGTATATAATCTGACAGAACCTTTTTCAATCCGTTGGCCAAAATATTTGCAAACATTTTATAGTCCACATTAAGTAATGAGATTGGTCTATAGTTTTTTACATCAGATCTATCTTGATCTGTTTTTGAAATCAGAGTAATAAATGCATCTTTCCAGGTTTCGGGAGCTTTGTCCCCTCTTAGAATTTTATTGCACACATCTGCCAACAGTTGAATTAACCAATCTTTCAATATTTTATAGTATTTTGCAGAAAAACCATCTGGTCCCGGGTCTTTGCCTAACTGCATCTTATTTATTGCCATCTCGACCTCCTGTCTTGTAATCATGCCATTTAGTAGGAACCTTTTATCCTCGGGAATTTTCTGCATTTCGTTTGCCTCAAGAAATTGCTCAATTTTATCCTTATCTTCTTTACCTTTTTTTATACAGCTGTTTAAAGTATTTCTGAAAACATTTTCTTATATCTGCAGGGTTTTCCATAGATTTTATATCACAGCTCAAAGTTGTGAGTCCGTTGCACTTAGACCTGCTCTCCTAAGTGGAAGGTCTCTGGGAGTGCTTCCCAGCTTACCTAGCCCAGTCGGGGCAGAAGAGGTTGAGCCCAGTCATTGGCACTGGCTCAAAAGTGAAGTTGACATCGGTTATCAAGTCCAGTGGCTTCTGACGCTGATGCCGGACAGCAGAACAGAAGGTGCAAGTTGGATTTATTTGCGATGCCTAGAAGCAGAGTTTTCGGAGCTGTTTTCCGAGCTGTTTTTCACACTGCTGCTGCTTGATTTATGGAGGTATGTTGCTGGCCGCCAAGAAAAGAAGATAGCGTCCCTGTTTGCCTGTTAATTGCGCACTGAGTGGGAGAGAGAGTTGCTGGAGGAGTCCAAGACTTTATTTGTGTTGCATGTAGGGAAGTGACTTGCTTTAATTAACAGCAGACATGGCCTGTGCACATTCCGGCCAAATGGCTCTGTCTTTTCCTCTCCTCATGCCCGAGACCTATCCAACATGGCAGGTCAAAATGAAAGTGCTTTTACAGAGGGAAAAGTTATTCCACACCATAGAAGATGACCCACCCCAGAAGGATGCAGATGAATGGCCTGAGTGGCATGTTGCAGACATGAGAGCCCGGGGGACAATTGTTTTGAGTGTCTCAGATCACTTGTTGGTAAACTTAGAGGGTCAAGAGACTGCATGAGCTGTTTGGAATAAACTGAGAGATATGCATTTGAGACAAAGTGCCAGTTCCAGAGTGATTTTCTTCAAGAAGCTGTGCAGGCTGCAATTAAAATTAAAAGCCATCTGTCCCAATTAAAACGCCTCAGGCAGGACTTTGTGCAGTGAGACCTGAATATTTCAGAGGCTGTGTTTTCGATGTTAATGATAAATAGCCTAGACGATTCCTTTGATGGCGTAGCTGCTCAGATATCGACTTTGCCTTCTGACCGGCTAACAGAAGATTATGTGTGTAGCATGCTCTTGAATGAGTGGGATCGCAGACAGGCTGTTAGAGAAAGCCGGGACAATGCTGTTGAAAATGTGTCTAAGTCGGACTTCTGGTTCAGCGCGATCTCGTCGCAAGCGGGGATTTTACCGCGAGGGAAATCCCGGGCTATTTTGGAGGTTTAGAGGGGCTACAGGGCGCGGAGGCCCCCCAAAACACTTCTGGAGGGTGTCCAGAAGGTCAGGTTCCCAGCGAGACCAGAAGCGACCAGCTCAGCCGTCAGGTAGCCTCGAAAGAAGCGAAGAGAACGGCGGAGCGGATCTGCGGGTCGAGGGGAAGCCATTATCCACCTCCAAAGTAGCGAAGCCCCGAGCTTGCGGAGAAAAGCACTGCGCTCTCAAACTAAAGAACGCTGACTTCAACCTATTTGAAACTAAAGGATTCAACAACTAGGAAGTCATGGAGCAATAAGAGAAGTAAGTGAGTTCAGCCGAAAGCCGAAATCAGCCTTGGCGCAGCGTTATTGGCAGTGTCGGGAAAAGTGAAAGTGAGCCGTTTTGGCGGATACTGTGCTTTCTCCCTTAAGATACTTTCTATAACAGTAACTTTCTAGGTAAATACTAGGATACTATACTTCAAGAGAACTGTGAAAAAAAGAAGGGGGACCAGAGACCAACTGTTACAACTAAGAGTTATTGTTGATAAGGAGGTTTGTTACGAGGCGCCTCCCCATCCTTGCGGTCGAAGCATAAAGGGCAGTGAAAAGCGGAAGAGAAGGCTCCGCCATCATTAAGAACTCCGGAGCGTGGTGAATAGGCGAAAGTTAAAAGGACCTTAAAAGGATGACTACATCTGCATTAGTTGTAGTTAACTAACATTATATTTGACTCTCTGGAGGACTTATCCGCCGTTGGTCTTCTTCTTTCTTTCAATTCATAAAAAACTCTGTTTTATGTGAAAGCTTAAACCTCTAGAGATACAGAATATCTTTACACCTTGGGAGACAACGCTATACCAAGGAGGTTGAAAGATCTCTAGTGGTTGGAAGAAGACCGCATACTTGGTTTCAACTTACTTTTCCTTTTTTTTTCTTTTTTTTTTCTACCAACTACTTCTTTCCATCAATCTGGGACCTACCCCTGCTTTTGGCCCTTCTACCGGGAAGTTCACCATATATTGACCACTGGGGCCTATAATCCCTATAAAACTGACCACTGGGACCTATAATTTGGGATCTGAGGACTTATAGCTCTGATATTTTTTGCTACCTGTGGGACATCGACCTACCTCCTTTCCTTCGTTTTTTCTTCATTACTGCTGGGACATTAATCATAAATAAAACCTTAGAAGGGGCATAAGACCCCCCTCCCCTCCCCCCTCTCAGTGGAATACCCTGAGTGGAGGCACGAAGAACTAATAATAAGAACTCTATATTCAACTCCACATTGACTTTTGGTGCAACATACATAAGGGAGGAACAACTAATATTAATACTAAGAGGAAAATGTTTGAATGATTGTCAAAGTTGTAAAACTGAAATTGAACAACTTAAAAGTGTTAAGTATAAACCCTGAGGGGGTTGGTACGGGGGGACATAAGAGTGCAAAATGTCTCATACAGCAAAGAAAGGGCCTAATGGGGGACACCAGTTGAAAGGAAAGGGTCGAAACAAGAGACAGACTTTAAGGCAGATATTCTGAGAATGTTTGTGGAAATTAAGCAGAGTGAAAAAAACTTGGAGTCTAAATTGGAGCAGGTAGATAATAAGATTGGAAAAATGGATTAAAAAATGGATGAAACAGTCAGTGAATTGAAAGGACAGATAAAAGAAGCGTTCAGGAGAACGCAATCGGTCGAGGAAGGGTTAAAGAAGACGAGATTGGAGTTAAAGGAGGTTAAACGAGAAGAAGAAAAATTTAAAGTAGAAATGATGGAACTATACAAGGCACAAGAGGAAATGAAGGATGTTATAGCAATGAATGAATTGCGGCAGAGGGAGCTAAATTTGAGATTTAGAGCAGTGTCGGAGACACAAGGTGAAAATATCAAAGAGAAACTGATAGTGGAATTAGCGAAATGGATGGACCTGCCAGTGGAAGAAATGTCTAAAAATGTGCAAAATGCATTTAGAATGCGGGTGAAAACAACAAAAGCAAAGAGATTTACAGGGGATTGTTTAATTACATTTAAGGATAGAGAAATCAGAAATATGATTCTACAAAAGAACAGAGAGCGGAGATTGAATATAGATGGAAATTATATAATTATTTTCAAAGACATCCCAATTAGGTTACTTAAACGGAGAGACTCCTATAAATCTTTGGTGCAGACACTTAAGAAAAATAATATTGAATTCAGATGGGAGTTCCCTGAAGGAATATCATTCATGTATAGAAGTAAGAGACATAGACTAACAAACCCAGAAGAAACTGGGAAATTTTTGAGAAAGTATAAAGAACTAAGATTAGACGTAGATGGAACAAAAGGAGCAGAGGGAAGGTCACCAGGAGAGTCAAAAGCAGAGGAAGGGGAGGAAGGGAGTGGAAGACAAACGGAAGAAGAGGAAGAGGAGGAAGAAGAAGAAGACCCAGCTAACTTATAAAGACAAACAAAACTTATATAAAACTAGGGTACTATGGTATTAAAAATCTGGAACTGGAATATTAATGGGATGAATGAGAAAAAAAGAGGAATAAAATTGAACAATTTCTAAAAAAGAAAAACTTAGATATTATTTGTTTACAAGAAACGCATGTCGCTAGAAGGCATAGAAAAGTGTTAATCAATAAGAGATTAGGAAATGAATTTGAATCCTCAGATAAAGAGAAGAAAAGGGGGGTGGTACTGTATATTAAAAATAAGATTGAAGCGCAACAAATATTTAAAGATGAGGAGGGAAGGATGATCGCGGTTAGACTCAAATGGCAAGGAGAAAATTTAATTGTAGTGGGGATTTACGCGCCAAATGGCAACAAAACTGAATTCTTTAAAACTTTAGAAGAAAAATTACTGGAATATATGGATCAGAAAATTATTTTAATGGGCGATATGAACGGAGTGATCTCATTAGAACTGGACAGGCTTAGAGAAGGAGTAAGTAAAGAAGGAAAATTACCAAAGTCTTTTTTCTCATTGGTAAAGAATTGTAACTTGACAGACATTTGGCGCCTTAGGCACCCGTTGGATAAACAATTCACTTTTTATTCCGAACCTAACAAGTCAATGTCAAGGGTAGACCAGGTTTGGATTTCAAATGAGCTATGCCCAAGAATTCAACAAATTGAAATTAGACCTAAAGTAATCTCTGATCATAATCCGATAGAATTTGAATTGGAGAGTTATGAGAAAAGAACCTTTAGATGGAGGTTGAAAGACTACCTATTAGATGACCAGAAAATCGTAGAAAATGCACAAAAGAAGTTAACAGAATATTTTGCCGATAATTGTGAGAAAGGTACAAAGATTAAAGTAGTCTGGGACGCGAGTAAGGCAGTAATGAGAGGATACTTTATACAGCAGAATGCGATTAAAAATAAAAATAGAGAAAAAAGAAAAGAAGAGATATTAAAGCAAATAATGGATAATGAACAAAAACTAATTAAGAAACCAAACAACCTGAAAATAAAAGAAAATATAAAAATCTTACAAGCCCAGTTCGCCACAATAATAGATAGAGAGGTGGAGTGGAACATCAAAAAATTAAGACAAAGGAATTTTGAATTTTCAAATAAATCAGGCAAATGGCTAGCATGGCAAATTAAAAAAAGAAAAGAACAAAGTACAATAAACAAAATCACATTAGAAGGAGAAGAAATAACTGACCCAAAAGAAATCAGGAAAGGTTTTCTGGATTATTATAGAAGATTATACAAAAATAAGGAAAAGAATAACTTGAGGAAAATAGAGAGATTTTTGAAAGATAAAAAGGTGCAAAAAATCCCAATAGACAATAAACAGCAACTGAATATACCAATCGAGGTAGAGGAGATAGAGGAAGTAATAAAAGACTTAAAAAGAGGAAAGGCTCCAGGTCCAGATGGGTTCACCGCGGGTTATTATAAAGAGCTGAAATCTATTTTGGTGAATCCACTGAAGGAAGTTATGAATAAGATTCTAAAAGAAGGAGAAATACCGGAAACGTGGAAGGAGGCATATGTTACCTTTATTCCAAAACAGGATTCAGATCTAACCCAGGTCAAAAATTACAGACCGATTTCACTGCTGAACACAGACTATAAAATTTTTGCAGGAATTCTTGCAAAGAGGATGAAAAGTATGCTATTAGGAATTATTCACAAAGACCAAACGGGCTTTCTCCCAGGCAGGCAGATGAAAGATAATATAAGAAATATAATTAATACGTTGGAATACCTGTCTGCCAGGATAGATAAACAAGCTATAATGATGTTTGTAGATGCGGAGAAGGCATTCGACAATGTGGTGTGGGACTTTATGTTGAAAAATCTGGATTATATGGAAGTGGGCAAAGACTTTCTGAACGGGATAAAAGCAATATATACGGAGCAGAAAGCTAAACTAATTATAAACAACGTAGTAACAGAAGAAATAAAGATACAGAAAGGAACAAGACAGGGGTGCCCACTTTCCCCACTACTATTTATAACGGTGTTAGAAGTCCTGTTGAACTCAATTAGACAAAATAAGAAAATAAAAGGAGTGTCAATCGGCCAAACCGAGTATAAGATCAAAGCATTCGCAGATGATTTGGTAATAACGATGGAAGACCCAACAACAACAGTAGAGGAAGTGCTAAAGGAAATGGAGCAGTTTGGTGAGTTGGCAGGTTTCAAATTGAATAAGAGGAAAACCAAAATGATTGTCAAAAATATGGACCAAAGGGCAATAGAAATAATACAACAACAATCACAGATAGAGGTGGCCAAGAAAGTCAAATATCTAGGAATCTGGGTGACCTCCAAAAATATAGATCTATATAAAAATAATTATGATTCAGTTTGGAATGAAATAAGAAAAGACTTAGAGGTGTGGGGAAGATTGAAATTGTCTCTTTGGGGAAGGATTAATACAATTAAGATGAATGTGCTACCAAGGCTGCTGTTCCTATTCCAGTCTATCCCCATAATTAGGGGGAGTAGAGTCTTTAAAGAGTGGCAAAGAGTGATCTCAAGATACATCTGGCAGGGCAAAAAGCCTAGAATTCAATTCAAGCTGTTAACAGACTTAAGAGAAAAGGGAGGCTTTGCCCTGCCAGATTTGAAACTATACTACGAGGCAGCATGCCTCTGCTGGTTAAAAGATTGGGTTAAGTTAGAAAATAATGAATTACTTGATCTAGAGGGCTTTGACAACAGGTTCGGTTGGCATGCGTACCTTTGGCATGAGAAAAGGAAAGTACATAAGGGATTCGAAAATCACATCTTTCGAGGTCCATTAATCGAAACATGGGAAAGGTATAAAAATTTATTGGAATTTAGAGTGCCACATTGGTTATCACCTCTAGAAGCGCTGAGTGTGAAGAAAATTAATATGAAAAATAAATGGATAACATACAGTCAATTACTAGTTAAGGAAGGAGGGAAATGGAAAATGAAGCCATATGAACAGGTTAAAGAACATGTATATGACTGGCTCCAGTATCTTCAGATCAAAGAAATGTTTAGGAAGGACAGTAAGGAACTTGGGTATGCGGACAAAGATTCTACATTCCAGAGGGAGATCATAGAGAATGATGTGAAAATAATTTCGAAAATGTATAAGATATTGTTAGATTGGAACTTAAAAGATGAGGAGATCAAATCGGTAATGATTCGCTGGGCTAGGGATCTAGGCCATAATATACAATTTGAGGACTGGGAGAGACTGTGGCAGGAAGGACTGAACTTTACAGCATCTATGGCGGTAAAAGAAAACATCATGAAGATGTTTTACAGATGGTATATAACACCTGTGAAATTATCGAAAATGTATAAGGTTTGCAACAAATGCTGGAAGTGTAAAGATAAAGAGGGCACCTTCCACCATATGTGGTGGGAGTGTAGCAAAGTGAAAGATTTCTGGGAAAAAATATATACTGAACTAAAGAAAATTCTAAAGTATACGTTTATAAAGAAACCAGAAATCTTTTTGTTAGGGATATTAGGGAACGAAATAAAAAAGAAGGATTGCAAATTTGTGTATTATGCAGTAACAGCAGCAAGGGTAATACTAGCCCAGAAATGGAAACAACAGGAGATACCGACTGTGGATGAGTGGAGAACGAAGGTGTTAGATTACGCGGAGCTGGATAAGTTGTCAGGAAAGATTAGATACATAAGAGATCAAAAGTATATTAAAGAATGGGGAAAATTTGTGGATTATCTGGAACATATAAGTGAGGGACAAATAACGCTAGTAAAGGTAAAGGTACCCCTGCCCCTACGGGCCAGTCTTGACAGACTCTGGGGTTGGTGCGCCCATCTCACTCTATAGGCCCAGGGCCAGCGCTGTCCGGAGACACTTCCAGGTCACGTGGCCAGCGTGACATCGCTGCTCTGGCGAGCCAGAGCCGCACACGGAAACGCCATTTACCTTCCCGCCAGAGTGGTACCTATTTATCTACTTGCACTTTGACGTGCTTTCGAGCTGCTAGGTTGGCAGGCTCTGGGACCGAGCAATGGGAGCGCACCCCGCCGCGGGGATTCGAACCGCCGACCTTTCGATCGGCAAGCCCTAGGAGCTGAGGCTTTTACCCACAGCGCCACCCGCGTCCCACAAATAACGCTAACGGGTTTTAAAGAAGCACTGTGAGAGACTAAGAATTATTGTCTAAAGGGAATAGTAAGAAAGAGTTATAAAAAAAGTCAATATAAATTAGGAAATGCATAATTTAAATTACTACTACGAAGGATTTACGGATAAGCTGAAGGAAGTCTTGAAAGAGATGGTATTGTTAAATTTTTGATGTGATATCTTTATTTGTTACTGTTATCTGTTTGTGTATTATCTTTGTTTGTTGTTTTTCTTTTTGGTTTCTTTTTTCTTTTCTTTTATTTCTTTTGAAGTAAGTTAATAAAAATCTATTTAAAAAAAAAAAGAAAAAGAAAATGTGTCTAAGTCTCCAGCAGGGGAAAGTGAAAATGCTGCTAAAGCTCTAAAATTGTGGTGTTGTTTTTCGTGCAGAGCTCAAGGCCATATGAGTTTCCAGTGTAAAAAAACTTCAAAGGGCAACTTCAAAGGCAGAGGGGGAGGGGGAGGAAATCCCCAAGGGCCAGCTACATCAAAGGCTTTGATCTCGCACTGCTCCAATCAACGTGCACGGAGCTTTTTCGTCATCGACTCCGGCTGTATGAACCACATCTGCAGAGATAAAGATCTCTTTGTTCATCTTGAGAAGCAAGAGAAAGCAATTCATCAAGCAGATGGAACTTGTGATGGGATGATGAGCTGCTTGTGCGTAAAATGCAAATCCCTCAG
>JAXCMG010009856.1:11292-22485 GCA_034642415.1 Podarcis siculus
CATTGAGCCTTTGCACCTCCTGTCCTTCCGATGGCAGTTCCCTGACAGAACTGTTTTCAGAAGTTTGGCTCAAGGAACTGTGTTTTTAAAGAGCCTTAATGCAACAATAAAGAATGTCCTGTATGCGCCTCATCTTCAGGACAATCTTTTAAGTGTTTCTCTTTTTTTTAAATAAAAAAAAATTATTCAATTTTCCAAACAATTTTATAGAATCATCAAATATTTTAGCACACATTCTTCAGTTTTTGACTTCCCTCAGTTTCTCTGTCAATCTTTCGTAAAAATTATATTTTGTTAACGCGTTTCTGAACGCAATATTGCCTTTTAACACTCCTTTTCCTTTTGCTCTCTTTTTTACAATATTTCTTACTATCTCACAGAGTCTCTTTAAAACCAACAAGCATTGTCTGTACATCACATATATTTTTCAGATATTCTGTAAATTTCCCCCATTCCTCGATAAACTTTTGGTCTTTCTGATATCGAATCTTCCCAGTCAATTTGTCCAATTCTGCATATTCAGTCAATTTCCTTCTCCATTCTTCTACTGTTGGAATTTCTTCCTGCTTCCATCTTTGGGCCAAGAGTATCCTTGCAGCAGTCACTGCTTACAAAAACAGTTTACAGTCCCTTTTGTTAATTTCATTTCCTACCATTCCTAATAGAAAGGCCTCTGGCTTTTTAACAAACGTATATTTAAACATCTTTTTCAATTCATTATATATCATTTCCCAAAAGCCTTTTAACCTTTTACACTCCCACCACATATGGTAGAATGTACCTTCTTTTTCTTTACATTTCCAACACTTATTGCATGTTTTGTACATTTTAGCCAGTTTGACTGGCGTTATATACCACCTGTAAACCATTTTCATTACATTTTCTTTCAACGCCGTACATGCTGTAAACTTTAGCTTTTCATTCCATAATTTCATCCAGTCATCATACTGAATATTATAACCAAAATCTCTTGCCCAGTGTATCATTACTGCTTTAACCTCTTCATCTTTTGTATGCCACTCCAGCAACATTTTATACATTTTAGACAGGTTTTTATACTCATTATTCAGTACCTCCACTTGAAATTTAGATTCTTTACCTTCGTATCCACACATTTTGCAATCTTTTTTAAACATTTCATTAATCTGATAGTAGTGTAACCAGTCATAAACAGATTCTTTCACCTCTTCATAAGTTTTCATTTTCCATTTTCCCCCTTCTCTAATTATCAATTCTCCATATGTTGTCCACCTCCCCCTCATATTGATTTTTTTCACACTCATCACTTCTAATGGTGAAATCCAATGTGGTAAACTAGGTTCCAACAAGTTTTTATACCTTTCCCACACCTCAATTAGTGATCTTCGAAAGATGTGGTTTTCAAAACCTTTATGGATTTTTTTCTTCTCATACCATAAATAAGCATGCCAACCAAATCTGTTATCAAATCCTTCTAAGTCTAACAGCTCTACATTCTCTAGTTTTATCCATTCTTTTATCCAACAGAGGCATGATGCTTCATAATATAATTTCAAGTCTGGCAGGGTGAAGCCACCTCTTTCTTTCGCATCTGTTAGTAACTTAAACTGAATCCTTGGCTTCTTTCCCTGCCAGATATATCTTGAAATCATTTTTTGCCATTCTCTGAAAAGTGATGCCCCTTTGATTATCGGCAGTGATTGAAAAAGAAATAACATCTTTGGTAGCACACTCATTTTTATCGTAGATATTCTCCCCCAAAAGGACAATTTCAGTCTTCCCCACACCTCCAAGTCCCTTTTTATTTGGTTCCACACAGGTAAATAGTTGTTTTGAAACAAATCAATATTCTTGGGGGTTAACCATATTCCTAAATACTTCACTTTATCCACCACTTCTATCTCTGTCCTTTGTTGTATTTCCTCAATTAATTCTTGATTCATGTTTTTAGCGATGATTTTTGTCTTTTTTTTATTGAGATAGAATCCTGCGACTCGACCAAATTGTTCTATTTCTTCTAGAATTCTTTTAGCACTTTCGACTGGTTCTTCTACCGTCATTACCAAGTCATCCGCGAATGCTTTAACTTTGTATTCATTTTTCCCTATAGACACTCCTTTTATATCTTCATTTTTTCTTAGTGATTTTAACAAAACTTCCAGCACCATGATGAATAGTAATGGCGATAATGGGCATCCCTGCCTTGTACCCTTGGTTATTTTAATATCTTCTGTAGTATAGTTGTTTACTATCAGCTTCGCTTTCTGTTCTGTATAGATTGCCTTTATCGCATTATAAAATTCTTTGTTGTTGTTGTTTAGTTGTTTAGTCGTGTCCGACTCTTCGTGACCCCATGGACCAGAGCACGCCAGGCACCTCTGTCCTCCACTACCTCCCGCAGTTTGGTCAAATTCATGCTGGTAACCTCGAAAACACTATCCAACCATCTCGTCCTCTGTCGCCCCCTTCTACTTGTGCCCTCCATCTTTCCCAGCATCAGTGTCTTCTCCAGGGAGTCTTCTCTTCTCATGAGGTGGCCAAAGTACTGGAGCCTCAGCTTCACGATCTGTCCTTCCAGTGAGCACTCAGGGCTGATTTCCTTAAGAATGGATGCTGTCAGAGACTGCCTCTAGGTCCCGCTCACAAAGGACCAACGCTAGCCGGTAGAACGGTATAAAGTCTTTATTGAAGTATAGTTTCCATTTCCAAATCCTAGCGTGCGTCTCTACGTCTATTCCCTAGATCGGCGAAGTCCCATCTGAGTCTCCGCCCCCTGTACACCAGTTTAAGACTCTAGCCTTACTCCACCTCTTGCGTCTCTCCTTTCGCCTCTGGGTCCTACCACCCCCCGGGGTTCCTTCCTTCCTGGAGGCTTCGGATGCGGACCCTTCGGACTCCTCCCCTTCCCTTCGGCGGGCTTTAGGACCTGGCTCCCTTTCCGGGCTGCTCATTGCGCCTCCCTCTTGTACATTTGAACTTGGCGCGCGCGCGCTGTCTCCGACCCTCCTTTCTACCGTTTCCTCGCTCTCTGACGCAGGCGTGGCTAGCCCTGACTCATGTCCTTCCGCTGTCGGAGAGCTGCCTGGCGCCGATGCCTGGAACTCCTCCCCCCTACCGCTCTCCGGTGGAGAAGCTGGTCCCGATTTCCAGCTGCTGCTTTCTGGTGGGGAAGCTGGTCCGGATTTCCAGCTGCTGCTCTCTGAATCCCCTCTGGTCCCTCCTTCCTGGGGTGTTCCTCTTGGCAACCCCCCAGCTCTGCCCACGGGAGCCCCTTTCTGCGAATCCTCCGATTCGCTAGAGAGACTTAGGGACCTCGGTCGGCTATCGTCGCTAACTTCTCCCTCCGATTCCTCCCCATCCGTCCCTTCTGCTCCTGAACCCCTGACAGATGCGTTTGATCTTCTTGCAGTCCATGGGACTCTCAAGAGTCTTCTCCAGCACCATAATTCAAAAGCATCAATTCTGCCTTGCCGTGGCGAAGGGGCTTGAAGAACTCGGAGAAGCTATGAACTACGCCGAGCAGGGCACACAAGATGAACAGGTCATAGTGGAGAGTTTTGACCAAACGTGATCCACCTGGAGGAGGAACCGGCAAGCCACTCCAGTATCCTTGCCAAGAAAACTCCATGGACAAAGACAACAGGCATAAAATTCTTTACCCACTTCCATATATTCTAGATTTTTTAACATAAAATTCCATGATATGTTATCAAAGGCCTTTTCTGCATCCACAAAGATGAGAATAGCTTGTTTTTCATTCCTGGCATCCAGATATTCCAATATATTTCTTATATTTCTTATATTATCTTTCATCTGTCTGCCAGGAAGCAAACCTGCTTGATCCTTATGTGTTATGGTTATATGGGGTTAGATTGCTTGCTCCACCATGCTTAGGGTTAGAGCTTGCGCTCCGTGACCTGTTAGTCACTTGCAGAATCCGTCAGTGGGCGTTTCCTGAACCTCTTCCAGCATAAAAGCTGTTTGACCCCCAGTCTCCTCCTATGTTCCCTGCGCGGAACGCGTCTGCGCAAGTAAGGGGAAGGCAGGGGCGTGCCAGCGCTCTCTCCACTAGATTCGGGTGAAGGGTCTGGGAGCCCTGTCGCCAATTCCCCTATCTCCCTCTCTTCTCTATTGGTGTTACGCGGAATTCCTTCCCCCTTGCTTGTCCCCTCTCCGGCATCGCTCGGGAGCCCTGCCTCCGCCTCTCGCTCTGATGTCAGTTCCCTGACATTATGTATAAATTCTTTCAATACTTTCTTCATCCTCTTTGCTAATATACTCGCAAAGATTTTATAATCAGTATTCAACAACGAAATAGGCCTATAATTTTTGACCTGTGTCAAATCTGTATCTTGTTTTGGTATAAGTGTGATAAAGGCTTCTTTCCATGTTTCCGGGATTTCACTGTTCTGTGATATATTATTTATAACTTCTTTTAATGGTACAAGTAGGATGCTTCTCATTTCCTTATAATATCTAGCTGTAAATCCATCTGGTCCTGGAGCTTTCCCTTTTTTCAATTCCTTTATTGCCTCTTTTATTTCTTCAATTTCAGTTGGAGCGCTCAAAAAATCTTTTTTCTCAGTTGGAATCTTCTGCACTTCTTTTTCCTTTAAGAATCTATCTATTTTTCTCATATTGTTCTTTTCCTTACTTTTGCACAATTGTCTGTAAAATTCCAAGAATCCTTTTCTTATTTCTTTCAGATTTTCTATTTCAGTACCGTCGATAACGATTTTATTTACTGTATTCTGTTCCTTTCTTTTCTTGATCTGCCACGCCAGCCATTTTCCTGATTTATTCGCGAATTCAAAGTTTCTTTGTCTCATTCTTTTTATATTCCCTTCTACTTCCTTGTTTATCATCATTGCGAATTGTGTTTGTAGGATCTTTATATTCTGTCTTAAATCTTTTGAGTGTTTCTCAGCTTGATTATCCAGGGTTCAAGGTGGTTTTTGCTGGATCGTGTTGTGAAATTCGTCAAGATAGCAAGCTCATTCTGTATGCCAAATGTGTTAATGGTTTATATCAATTGCCTTTTGTTACAGGTACAGCTGCTGACGCAACTGAGAAGACATGTTGTAACATTTTTGTAGATAAGAATGAGAAGCTGCATGACCAATGTATTCATGCGTACCACCATCTTTATGGTCATTTGCATTTCCAGACAGTAGCTAAAATGCCAAGCATGGTTGAGGGCATGAAATTGAAAAATTGTCATTATCATATGAAATAATAATAATAATAATAAATAATAAATTTTATTTATATCCCGCCCTCCCCAGCCGAAGCCGGGCTCAGGGCGGCTAACAACAATCAAATAATCAAACAGTCAAATAACCAAACATTCTAAACATTCATTATAAAAATTAATTAAAATCAAGTTGATGGCAACCGATTAAGCAAAATTCTGTGCAGGTTGCCAGAGGAGGGAGTCAGGCTGCGCCCTGACCAAAGGCCTGGTGGAACAACTCTGTCTTGCAGGCCCTGCGGAAAGATGTCAGGTCCCGCAGGGCCCTAGTCTCTTGTGACAGAGCGTTCCACCAGATTGGAGCCGCAGCCGAGAAGGCCCTGGCTCTAGTTGAGGCCAGCCTAACCTCTCTGAGGCCTGGGACCTTGAGGATGTTATTATTTGCAGACCGTAGGTTTCTCTGTGGGGCATATCAGGAGAGGCGGTCCCGTAGGTACGAGGGTCCTAGGCCGTATAGGGCTTTAAAGGTTAGAGCCAGCACCTTAAACCTGATCCTGTACTCCACCGGGAGCCAGTGCAGCTGGTATAGTAACGGATGAATGTGATCTCGCAGCGAAGACCCCGTAAGGAGTCTCGCCGCGGCATTCTGCACCCGCTGGAGTTTCTGGGTCAGTCTCAAGGGCAGCCCCATGTAGAGCGAGTTACAATAATCCAGTCTGGAGGTGACCGTCGCGTGGATCACAGTGGCTAGGTCAGGGCGAGAGAGATAAGGGGCCAACTGCTTAGCTTGGCGGAGATGAAAAAATGCCGCCTTTGTTATAGCTGTAATCTGCGCCTCCATAGAAAGGGAGGTATCGAAGATTACACCCAAACTCTTAACGGACGGTGCTGGCACTAATTGCACCCCCGCAAGAGATGGGAGTTGCCCCCTCAATCCCATATCGTCCCGCCCCAGCCAGAGGACCTCTGTCTTCGAATGATTTAGCTTCAACCGGCTCCCACGTAACCATCCAGCCACAGCTTCCAGACATCTGGTCAGTGTGTCTGGGGCCGAGTCAGGATGGCCATCCATCAACAGATAGAGTTGGGTGTCATCGGCATACTGATGGCAACCCAACCCAAAACTCCGGACATGTGTTTCTTGCGCTGAAAATAAGGCTAAGCAAGCTCCCAAAGGTGTAAAATCTGGGAGAGAAGCCAAGAAACCTTATGAAGTCATACATGCTGACTTGGTGGGACCTCTAGCGCTCTCTAGAGGCAACTCACGTTTCTTCATGGTGCTGATAGATTCCTATTTAAGATATGTTTGGGTCTATGTGCTGCAAAAGAAATCTGAAGCTTTTTCTAAGTTTCAACAATTTTGTGCATGGCTTAGGAATGTACACAATGAGAACATACATTGTTTACTGACAGGGGTGGAGAATTTTGTTCAGAAGAGTTTGAGAATTTTCTTACTGAACAGGGCATAGAGCACATGACTTCCACGCCCAGCTCTCCATGGCAAAATGGTTTGTGTGAACGAGTGAACCAAACCTTGCAACAAGGTATAAGAACTCTGTTGCACGATTCGGGCCTACCCAAACCCTTTTGGGCTGAACCTCTATCCTGCTTTTCTTATGTGTACAATCGCAGATATCAGTCTGCTATTGATTGCACCCCATATGAAATGCTTTACAAAAAGAAGCCGTATGTGAAACATTTCAAAAAATTTGGTTCAGAGGTATGGGTGCACACTTTGCAGAACAACAAATTGAGCAAACGTGGCCAACACGGTATTTTTCTGGGTTATGAAAAAGGTTCCTATCGTGTGTTAATCACTGGCACAAAGGCGATTAGGCTGACCAGAAGCATGGATTGTAATCCAAAATGGAACAGAGGTGGCATTTTTCAATGTCATCCCATTTCAGATGATGATGGTGCAAAAGCAGTTGAGAAAGAGGCAGATTCTGTTGTTGCTGATGATAATGCTGATGCCAATGTAGATTCTGATGATGACACAGTTTATCAAAGTTCAAAAGCCTCTCTTAAACAATCAGATGAGTCTGACACTGATTCAGACACAGAACCTTTGTTTACATTAGGTCTTTATTCCCCCGAGGAGGAGACACCAGACCCAGAGGACCAGAGAGTTTTGCATAGATCTGAAAGAACTACTAAGGTCATACCACCTAAGCGGTACTCCAAAGAGTTTGCTAAAGCTGCTGTTACTAGCAACTCTGATGCGGTTTTTGAACCAGCCCAACTACAAAGAGGTTCAAAAACTATCCGCAAAGGATGCTGAACCTTGGCTGAACACCATGAAAGCCGAGTTAAATTCCCTAAAGCAGAATGACACATCGGAATTGGTTCCAGCAGAACCAGGCATAAAGTGTGTTGATAGAAGGTGGGTCTACAAGACAAAAACTGATCAGAATGGAAAAATAGTCAGGTACAAAGCCAGAATAGTGGCACAAGATTTTTCTCAAATACCTGATCAGGACTGTCATGAGACATATTCACCAACAGTAAAGTTTGAGAGTGTTAGGCTGTTGATGAAAATTGCTGCTGTGGAAGGTATGACCATTTCTCATCATGATGTAAATACTGCAATTTTGTATGGAGTTCTCACTGAGAATATTTACATGTCACCGCCAGATGGCGTGCAGATAAAACAGGGAATTAAGCTGAAAAAATCCCTGTATGGCCTAAAACAGAGTGCACACTAAGCTTACTGAAGTGCTGTTTTCCCTAGGTTTTCAGCAAGGGAAGGCTGACTCTTGTGTTTTTGTGAAAGAGTCCAATCAGCACAAGCTCTACTGCATTTGTTTTGTAGATGATATATTATTTTTGTGGAAGAATGAGAATATCTACAAAAGCACTCTAGCAAAGCTGCAGAAACATTTTGATATGAAAGATCTCGGAGAAGTCAGCAATTATCTCTCACTAGAGGTAGAGAGAAATGCACAAGGTGATGTTTTGCTGCATCAGACACGTAAAATCACTGATGTCATTGAAAGGTTGAACCTGAGTGATGCTAATGCTGTAGACACCCCCATGGTCTCGGGTTATCAACATGATGCTGATGTTTTTCCTGATACAACACTTTTCAGGAGTATGTTAGGTAAACTCAGTTTTATAGCAAGGTGTACAAGACCAGATATTGCTGTGAGAGTAAATCTGCTCAGCAGACATGCGAACCAACCCACAGTTCAAGACTGGAAGGCGCTGAAATGAATAGCGAGATATTTAAAAGGAACTGTGGATTACAGGTTGAGACTTACTAGCCAAAAATTTGGAGGTCTTGAAATTTATGCCGACGCCAGTTTTGGCAGTGATACAATCGATGGCAAAAACACATCAGGTGTGTGCTACCTGTACAATCAATGCCTATTTGATTGGTCTTGTAGGAAGCAGGCAACAGTAAGCTTGAGTTCTTGCGAAGCAGAACTTAACACTTTAACTCTTTCCCTCATGGACATAGAGTGGTTATTGCAACTGTTTGATGCTGTTAAAGTGAAGGTCACTTGTCCTATTCAAGTATATCAGGACAATAAAGTGTGTATAGCGTTGCTCCACTCTGAAGGATGCAAACAGAGAACAAAGTATCTGCAAATCAAACTTCACCGAGCTAGAGAATGCATCCAGAATGGAATTGTAAAAGTATCCTATATGCCAGGGAAAGAAATACTTGCTGATGCTTTAACCAAAGTTGTTAACAAGGAACAACTTTCTGTGTGTGTACATAAATTGTAAAATGTGTTAGATTCTGCAATGGTTGGTATGAAAAGGGGGAGGATCTGGATATTT
Organism: Podarcis siculus; assembly: GCA_034642415.1. Lineage (NCBI taxonomy): Eukaryota > Metazoa > Chordata > Lepidosauria > Squamata > Lacertidae > Podarcis > Podarcis siculus. The sequence goes on from JAXCMG010009856.1 coordinate 20,249, forward strand.
CACCCCTCCCATTGCGAGAATCTCCTAACAATGTTTTCGGAAAGGAGGGGGCGGAATCTGCTCATCGCTTCTTCTGCTCCTGCCTGACTCTGTAGGAGTCTGAGTGTTATCTGTGTAGAGATAAGATGACTGCATAAGAAACTGTAACACTCATGCAGTTAAGTAGCTTCCTTTAGTTTATAGTTTACTTTTAGTTTGCAGTAGCTGTGAAGGAATGGGTTTCTGTGCAGTCAGTCTGAAATGGGACCCAAAATCCACATTTTTCCTCCTCCAAGGTAGCATTTCTAAAATGCATTAACTTGAGCTCTCGAGTCAATGTATAAACAGAAAACCAGCTGTATAAACAAGTGCTCAAAGCCCTCTCCTTTATCAGTCCGTGATGGCAATGGAAGGCCTTGCCAGTTCCGTGGAGCAGGGATGGCACGTCTGGGTCTTATCTTACATCCTGACCACAAAAAGACGCACAGACCTTGACAGATCTGACAAGAGACCTGGGAACGGTGCCAGGAGTGTTCTTAGAGTTGGTGACCTCCTGCCCCAAGATAAGAGTATAGGAACAGGAACAACCTTTTATGGTCAAGAGTACTGGAACAGGAATATCTGTTTATGGTCATGGATGTCAACTTGCGTGTATGAGCTGACGTGGTTGGATTCCTGGGGAAGGGGGGAGAGGGTGCCTGGAGGATATATATACTGCATGAAATTTCTCATTTCTTTGGACTTGCTGTGAACTGACCATGCAAGTGCCTTCTGCTATCCGGAGAGCAGAACAAACTCCTTCTCTGAATCAACCTCGGTGTCGTTTGACTTCCTTTCTCCCTCCCGGGAGCAACGCAGACCCCACCAGTCGGTAAAGTCTAAGAAGGCTACATTTCTTGGTGCGTTGGCCGAGAATCCGCGTTCCCCGAGGACGAGGGACGAAGGTCCGAGGCATCACTGCAAGCGAACAGCTCAGTTCGGCGTCACCAGCTCCAAGCGCACATCCTGCCAGTTCGCAGGAGGAACTGGCCACCCCGTTCCTGAGTGGAGACGCTGCAGAGGCGAGAGAAAGAGACAGCGGCCGCACGGGAAGAGGGTACCCAAGGGAAAGGTAAGCTCCACAGTTTATTTTGTGGGAGCCAGGGGTCTGATCAGCCCTGACCAGCTTGCAGGGCAGCAGCTGAAGAAGGAGCAAAAAGGGTTTTCTTGTGTGTGTGTGTTTCTTTGTGGCTGATTAGCTGCTCTCCCTGTGCAAAGGTCAGAGGGGGCAGGGTTTCTGTTGAGACAGGTGATTAGCTGTGGGAGGAGCTTATCAGAGCTTGCAGGGCAGTGCAGTTTGATCCATCTTTTAGATTTAGGGGAGCTAGTCTCAAACGTTTGTTGGGGGAGACCTAGGGTTTTTTTGGGGGGGGAATTATTTGTCCTATCTTCACACTTTTTATGATGGAGGACCGCTGTAGCCACCCCCAACGACACGTTCTCAAGATGGAGGGTGAGGGAACAGCTGCAGTCACCTGCGGTTCCTGCGCAATGTTTGCCATCTTGCCAAAGGTTGCAGGCAGCTTTACCTGCAGCAATTGCATGTTGATTGCCCTCTTAAAAGACAAAGTCCATCAACTGGAGGAACATGTAGCTACGCTCCAAAGAATTAGAGAGCTGGAGCTCATCTTGAAAGCAACAGAGCACACCGTCTCCACCAAGGAGGAGACAGGGGACTCCCCTGAGAAGGAGGCTAGTTCACCAACACAGGAGCCAGATATATAGAGAAACATGACTCAAAGAAGTAGGAGGCCCAGGGTTCGCTCTGATTGTTTAGAAATACACAATCGCTTTGAGGTCCTCTCCCCTAGCATGGAAGACGAAGAGCAGACTCCATTTGAGGATCTCTCCGTCATTACAGTCGATCAGGTATATGAAGGCGAACAGCAAAGTCAGTCCTCAGGGAATGTGCAGGCGACCTTGGAACGGACAGCTCATGGAAGAACCCCGACCAAACCTAAGAGGAGGCGTGTAGTGGTGATAGGGGATTCCCTACTGAGGGGAACAGAAGCAGTCATCTGTGGGCCTGACAAGATGTCTCGGGAAGTGTGCTGTCTCCCCGGGGCTAAGATCCAAGATGTAACTGAACGACTGCAAGGAATCATAAAACCCACTGACAAATACCCCTTCCTCTTGGTTCATGTGGGAACCAATGACACTGCAAGCAATAGTCTCCAGAAGATCAAAAGAGACTACGAGGCTCTGGGCAGGAAATTGAA
>JAXCMG010009856.1:64744-86726 GCA_034642415.1 Podarcis siculus
TATATATATATATATATATATATATATATATATAAACATTTTTAAAATCTATTTTTTAAGGGTTGGCATGTAACAACCTGTTTTTATTTTATTTTTAGTATTTCTACATGAGAATCATAGAACTCCTGCTGAAAGATGGCCACACCCAATTCTATCTATCAAATCTTTTTTTATATATTGCCTTGCAGGGGGTCAGAGTGGACGACCCTCGGGGGTCCCACAATCATGAAAAACGGGTCCAGACTGCATAAAACTCCACATTCTTGCTTTTGACTTTCCCCCCAACAAAAATATGAAATTCATTTAAAATTCAGCTGATGAGGTCACTAATGAAGCATTGATTTGTGAGCCGCCCTGAGACCTCCGAGTATATAAATTCTAATGAATATTATTATTATTATTATTATTATTATTATTATTATTATTATTGCAAGGCAGAGTCTTTATGCAAAAAAAGGGATTTCAGTTGATGGGGTTTAAATCAAACCTGCCCTGCTCACCCTCATTTCATTGTTATCGGTGTATGTCTTCCGGGTTGGTCAAGATGAAGGGGATGCCAGCAAGGCTGAATATTTGCGTACAAAGGGAAGAAATCAGTGTTGGAAGGGGGTTGGTCTGGATGACCCTGGGTGTCCCTTCCAACTCCATGCTTCAATGTTGAGATTCCTGCCCCGGGTTCATGTCCTGGCGTCAGTCATAAAAGACGTAAGAACAATAATACATTCTGAAACACATAATCAAAGAAATGCACGATAAAATACATTTTTTAAAACATGAAATACATAAAAAAATAAAAATATATAATAAAACACGTAAAAAGAATACGTTCTAAAATAGGGGACGCCAGCAAGGCTGAGGGGGAAGGAACCGTCGCCTTGCAACATCGGAAGTGGGGTTGGTCTGGATAACCCTCAGGGCTCCCTTCCTTCTCCCCACAATGCCTCTCCTTGTTTGCTGAGGGACAAAGACCTCTCTGCCCTCCTGCTGGAGGATCTATGGTCCTCTTTGTTCGGATTTTCTCCATTCTCCATTGTTGGGAATCGACAAAGAGGGTCTTGTTTTTCACCCTGGGTGGCTCTGCCAGCCGGCTCCTCTCCACACTGGCCCTGCCAGGCGGCCCCCAAATCCTGAAGGAAGCCATAGAGGGCCAAAGGCATCCCTCGCAACACCTGCTGGGGGAACTGGGCCAAACTGGGGAGGATGGAAGGATAGGATATAGAAGAATAGAATCATCTTCTTCTTACGGTGAGTCCATAAGTGACTGTGGAGGCCAATTCTGGATCCGCATGTCCTTCCACAGTGGGGTTTCCCGGTGAAGGTTCCTGCCTCTTAGCCCATTTCTACTTCGCGTCCCGAGTTCAAGTGTCTCCAAAGCCCAGGACACCTTTGGTCAAGGCAGTTCTCCAATAGAAGAATATACTGTATTGGCCCGGATATAAGCCCTATTTTCCTTGGAGAAAGACCAGATCCTTCAAGTATCCCTATTTCCCAGGGACGTCTCTGATTTAAAGAAGCCGTCCCAGTTTCCGCTCACCTTCCGATTGACAAATCCTTTTCTTTTTTACACAAAGACTCAGCCTTGCTGGTATCACCTTCCTATTGACCAATCTGGCAAATTCATTTCTGGAATAGTAACTGATTTGCTTCTGCTCTTAGGAAGACATAGACCTATCACAATGAAATTGTGGTGAGCAGGGCAGAATCTCCCATGTTTTTCTAGAAAACCAGGTGTCTCCTATCTTAGATCTGGTAACTCCTCCCTCAGTGCAGACCCTGACCTTCCTCCTCCTTGAAATTCACTTGGTGAGACTGATATGAAGCTGGCGGTCCACCAAGACCCAGACCCAGATGTCCACCACCCTTCTATTGCTCCAACCTATTTTCCCTAAATGCAGAACCTGACCTTTGTCCCTCTTGAAATCCATTGGGTTGGACTCAGGTGAAGATGAGGTCCACCAAGACCCTGAGAACTTTCTCCTTTGCCCTGCTCGCCAGTTGGTGGTCCACCAAGACCCTGAGTCCACCCTCAGAATCCATGTGATCCTCCCTAAATGCAGGACCTGGCCGTTGTCCCTCTTAAAATCCATTGAGTTGTATTCATGTGAAGACGGAGCTCCACCAAGCCCCTGAGAACCTTCTCCCATATCCTGGTGGCCATCTGGTGGTCCACCAAGACCCTGAGGTCCACCATCGTTCTATTGGTCCACCTGATTCTCCATAAAGGCACAACCTGACCTCTTGAAATCCTTTGGGTTGGACTCAGGTGAAGATGGGGGGGGGGTCTACCAAGACCCTGAAATCCTTCTCCTATGCCCTGCTAACAAAAGTTGGTGGTCTACAGAGACCATGAGCCACGTTCCTACAACCTGAGCTCAGAGCTTTCCACCAAAGCTGGAAGCTCCCACAGATCTTAGGACTTTCCATCAAGCAGATCATGTCCATCTCAGAGTTAACAGGGAGGAGAAGGAGCAGGAGGAGACAGGGCCGGCTTCTCCTTTAAGGGGCATGGCTCTACACAACAGAACCCTTTTTCTTTGGAGGATCTGAGGGAGCAGAGAGAAATCCAGTGAAGTGAGGAGGAGGAAGAGGAGGAGGAGAAGAAGAGAAGACGACGACTGGGTTGTCCTAGCTGAAGAAGAGAACAGTTGCGACTTCACCTGAACCCCAAGACGATGGGTGAGTTGGACCAGGGGAAAACTTCTCAGTATCTCCATCACCCATTAATTTGGCCAAGGTGGATCTCAGGGATTTGGGAAGCCATCCCGGGTTCCGATCCCACCCTGGACTGTACCACTTGTCCTGAGACCTTTGAAATGTGACGTGTTTCTGGGGACATCAGGGTGGGAAAGAGGACCTCCCTATTTTCATTGGAGACATATTGGGGGGCTGGAAGAAGGGGGTCTCTATCTTCATTTTAGGGGGTAGAAGAGGAGGTCTCTATTTTCATTTTAGAGGAGGTCTGTATTTTCCTTTTAGGGGATAGTAGAGGAGGTCTCTATTTTCATTTTAGGGGGTAGAAGAGGAGGTCTCTATTTTCATTTTAGGGGGTAGAAGAGGAGGTCTCTATTTTCATTTTAGGGGGTAGAAGTGGAGGTCTCTATTTTCATTTTAGGGCGTAAAAGAGGAGGTCTCTATTTTCCTTTTAGGGGATAGAAGAGGAGGTCTGTATTCTCACAAGGGAAATATTTGGGGGACAGAATAGGATGTTCCTATTCTCATTTTAGGGGATAGAATAGCAAGTCTGCGTTTTCACAAGAGAAATGCTGGAGGGATAGAATCGGGTGTTCTTATTTTCATTTTAGGGAGTAGAAGAGGAGGTCTGTATTTTCACAAGAGAAATATTGGGTAGGTGGGCTAGATCCCTCCAGCTCCTCACCTCCCTTTCACCACGACCGGGCCAGGTAGGTCTCGGCCAAGAAGCGAGGGGATTCGAACCCAGGACTCTAACTGCTACAGCGCCAGAGAGATGGGAACTATAGCCAACTGGAGGGAATGGGACCCAGGAGATTGGCTCGGCAGTCGGAAGGGACCCTGAGATTCATCCAGGCCTGGAAAACCCCCGGAAAAAATGGGGAGTGACCCTGTTTCCCCCCGGAAAAATTGAAGGAGAAAAAAAGGGTGTGGAATATTCAAACTATATCAAACTATTTTTTATTTCCAATTTTCCTGGTTTTATCCTAGGCCTTCCCATATCTAGGCAGGACTAATCTGTGCCATATATACCGAATAAAAAACGATGTTCCTGTGAAATAAAACTGTCCATTAATGGGCCCCTGAAATTCCTAACAATTTCACACCATCTGAATCCAATTTCCCATGTTTCTTTTTGCAAAACTGCCCTGACATTCCTAGGTCAGGCTGGATGACCACCGGGGGTTCCTTTCAGCTCTGGTGTTTTCCGTACCAACTGGGGCCGCTCTCCTGGAGGTGCCATGAAGGAGGGCATTGTTTCGAACTTGCAGCCCATCCCTTATTGTCCATTGTCTTCAGGACAATGGGAGCCTTTTTATCTATCCGCTTTGCTCTGTTCCACATTCCCTCCATCCATCCCACCCCCAAGATGAAGAGGCGAGGAATGGTCCGGTTAGAGTCCTGGGAAGAGGGCCCCGGGTTCAAATCCCCGAGACCTTCCTGGCAGGATGAAAATAGAGACCCCCAATTCTATCCCCTAAAATGAAAACAGAGACCTCCTATTCCATCCCCTAAAATGAAAATGGAGACCTCCTATTCCATATTTTTATTTTAGGGAATTTTGTTTCCCATAATTCCTGGCGGGAATTAAAAAAAGTTTAAGAGAGTCTTTATGGAGAGTTGCCGCCAATATTTTAATCGCAAAAGGTGGGAAGGGAGAGGATATCACAATCAAATCCGACTGGCAAAATCAATTAAATCAATTAAAATAAATAAAGAGAGGATGTCGAACTAGCGAGACTATCAGCAAGGTGACAGACGAAAAATTTACCAGATAATGGGAAATACACAGAGTCTACATAAAAAAACATGGTCAAAATATCAGGTTTCGACAGTTTCTGTGTGTAAAAAGGAGAACCTTATCAAATTTAAAGTCAGTGAAGTAATAAAGTCAGTGAAGAAATAAAGTTGTGTGTATTTAAATAACCTAATTCAGGAACAAAATGGAAAGATCGGAGGTGTTGTAAACAAAAATATGCCCCTTTCCCTTATGGGGTATCCAAGAGCCCATATAGAGTCCTTACATAGGTTCCCTATTGGTAGGAGAAAATAACAGAGGCCAACCAGAGAATATTGAGAGGCAAAGCAGCTAGTAAGCCTGATCTTTATTGAGCTGTTGCAACAGGGTGCTCCCCTCACTCGCAGGAAAGGAGGAGGACCCAAAAAAATGCTGTGCAAGGGCTTATAAAGACTTTTGAAATTCCTATCCTGTAGATCAAGACCACCCCCAGAAACATTATACATACATCACAGAAGGGGTGTAACCTAAGACAACCCCTCAGATACATCACAGAAAAGGTGGTCTTAAAACAGAAATTTCTCTTATCCTTGTTTATTTCCTGTCTGGCAGGTTACTTGATTGGATTGCCTGCGGAGCCTGGCCAGTCTTTTATAGTGATAAATAGTTCCTGGGCCAGGTCACAGGCTCACACCCTTATTCAAACACAGACATACCCTTAAGACAGGATTTGTGAAGGAAGAGACAATGGGGAGGCTTTTCCATTTTGACCATGCAGAGAAACATTTGCTCAGTTTAGGAAAAAAAATTGCTTCAGGTCAGTCTTCCTGTGCTTGATCTATGTACGTGCAGTTATGAACATTACCATATATCTAGACCTCAAAATTCCTATCACATTATCCCCCCTTTGGGGCTAGAATTTTTCTTAAAAAATTTTGCCCCACAAATAATAACATCGTATGTTGTAAATGGATGCCTTTGTGTAAATATATCATATAGTGGTCTATGCTTTACATTTAGCAGGAAGGTCCACTACTGACTGAAAAATGCAGTTTGCTTTTTAGCTCCGTCGTTTTTTTGTGTGTGTTCTCAGGTGTCAAGATAGCTCTTCTGCGGTCTCACACTGGCATAGTGGTACAGCAACACATCCTGGAGAATCCCCTCGGGGCTTTCATATCAACCATGTCGCCTGGCATTCACCATAGCTGGCACAGGTTTGGGCATGTCATGAGAGAGATGTCTTTGCCTTGGCCATTTTATGGGATTTTATTATTATAGGCTCTGGTCTTGCACTCATGGGAAGTTGCTCACTTGCTCTTAAAGGACCAAAAAGTTAATTGCAGCCTGGATACACTTGCCCAATTCAAACTGAGTCCAATTTGAATTTATATATGCCCATGGTTTTCAACTTTTCAAACCAATCTGTTAAAACAAAACCATTCTTAAAAGGGCACTTGTCCAAATTAGTTAATTTAACTCTTTAAGGGATCATTCCTGCTAAATCAAGGCATATACACTTTTCTTGTTATCTGGGCTTTCATGGATCTTGAAGCTTCTCCTTGGTCAGTCTTCCTGTGCTTGATCTATGTACGTGCAGTTATGAGCATTACCATATATCTAGACCTCAAAATTCCTATCACAGAGGTCATGCTAATTAATGTACAAAACAAGTATCCATTCAGAAACGAAGGATTTTAACATTTCTTGATTACAGTGGTACCTCAGGTTACATACGCTTCAGGTTACAGACTCCGCTAACCCAGAAATAGTACCTTGGGTTAAGAACTTTGCTTCAGGATGAGAACAAAAATCGCGCAGCAGCAGCGGGAGGCCCCATTAGCTAAAGTGGTACCTCAGGTTAAGAACAGTTTCAGGTTAAGAACGGACCTCCGGAACGAATTAAGTACGTAACCAGAGGTACCATTGTATTTCTCTTGTACAGTTTTATAACGAAGAAAGCGTTTTTAAAAAAATTCATTTTAGGGGATAGAATAGGAGGTCTCTATTTTCATTTTAGGGGATAGAAAAAGAGGTCTTTATTTTCATTTTAGGGGATAGAATAGGAGATCTCTATTTTCATTTTAGGGGACGGACTAGGAAGTTTCTATTTTCATTCTAGGGGATGGAATAGGTGGTCTCTATTTTCATTTTAGAGGATAGAACAGGAGCTCTGTCTTTTCACCAGAGAAATATTGGGGGGATAGAATTGGGCAGGTCCCTATTTTCACCCTGCCAGGTAGGTCTCGGGGATTTGAACCCGGGGCCCTCTTCCCAGGACTCTAACCGGACCATTCCTCACCATCCCTGGGGTGGGATGTGGGGGCAACGTGGGATGGAGATATCAAGGCTCCATTGTCCCAAAGACAATGGACAATTGAGGATGAGCTGCGAGTTCGAATCCAGACCTGACACTGTTTCTGGCATCTCACAGCTGCTTGTTACCAGGAGAGATTAAGCAGAACATTGGACAAATTATTATTATTATTATTATTATTATTATTATTATTATTGGAGAGGAAGGAGCCGTGGGGAGGCCTGCCTGTCCTGCTGACCCTTGTATTTTTCACAATGTAGATAATGTTAGCAGCGGGCCCGAACCCCAACCAACCACGGCTCCGCAGAACTCGAACCCGGATACAGTACCCCAAGCCGGTTCTCCAGGTAGCCATCTGAAGCCTGAGATACCCAGGGCCTGCCTATCAGGGCTGGGTTGCCTTCCGATGCGAGGCCACGTTGAGATTCCCACCTTTCCGTGGTGGGACTGAGTAATAATGATAATAATAATATCGTTCAACAACATCAGTTAACATTGATACATATGCTATCATGTTATTGTTTTAATGAAATAAATGGTTTAAATGGTTATGATGGTTTTTCTCCTTCCAATCAAGTCCAGCGGAAAAGTGGTCCCAATAGAAACGTCTTAAACCTCACCAGAATTTCATCATTATCGGTCTATGTATTTCTAATAATGGAACCAAATCAGCCATTTTTTATGTATGTGTGAAAACGAATTTATGATTCCCAAAAAGAAACCTTCCTCTGGTGGTCAATATTCAGAGGATGGCAGCAAGGCCAAGTCTTACTGACTAGCGATTTAAATTGTGATTTAAATTGATTTCAAATCAAATCCACCCCACTGGGAAGCAAGTTTAAAAGACTTTCCTTACTGATCCCAAGGTCTGGCAAATGCGTTTCAGGGCCAGATTGAGGTTTGCTCCTGAAGGTAATGGGGCCATTTCTATGTCCAGCTGTCCTTTGTCCACAACAAATTGTCGTTGTTTTTTTGTGTTGAATATATGCTATATGGTCATTGATGGACCTCATAGGTCTCTAAAGCCATTACCACATGTTGCCAGGCAACCAGTCCATGCAGAATGTCGGCACCCTATATATAGAAAGGAGGTGTCAGCGAAGCTCAGATGCTGACAGGAGGAGGAGAAGCAGGCACAGAGAGAGGACAGTTAACAGCAGAAAGCAGAGAGGAGGGGGAGAGCAGCTGTAATCTGAGCTCTGACCAAAGGGACAGATAGATGGGTGAGAACTCTGATAGTGGGCAAGACGTTGGAATGCATGGAATGCAGGAAACACTCTCTGCCAAATCTTGTAGGATACGGGAAGAGAAGGTGGGGGCTTCCGTGCTGGGGAAGGGGGAAGAGCTCAGTCCGGCCAACTCCATCTTATGGGGAGGAGGATGAGTAGAGGAGCCCCGTCCTAGTTTGTTGTTTTTGCAATAAATCTGAAATAATTAACAGCCAGAGTTGTCTCCTGTCTGTGGGAGAGACCAAGCTGTAACAGGAGGAAACCAGGGATATTTTAGGGAGCAGGCGGGGCCCATGACTTACATTACAGGAGCCAACACAGCACAACACACTGTTGCTGCATGTCGGTTTTATTTTATTTGCTTTTTATTTTCTATTCTGGAAATGTACATCCAGGGTTTTTTCCCCTTTCATATTTTGGGGGGCCCTAAGCTACGGCTTGTTGAGCTTAGATGTAAATCCGGCACTGGTGCCACCTGTGATTCGACGCCAAGATTGCTGCCTGACCGGGGGCTGGACTGGATGACCCTTGGGGTTAGGAATAGGGATAGGGGTTAGGGTTAGGGACAGTGGTTTAGGATAGGGAAAGGAGATAGGGATGGAGGTTAGGGATAGGGATAGGGGTTAGGGATAGTGGTTTGGGATAGTGGTTAATGATAGGGGTTAGGGAAAGGGTTTAGAATAAGGATAGGGGTTAGGGATAGGGTGAGCGATAGGGGTTAGGCAACTCTTCCTCAAGAGGTCTCTATCCTTCCCTCCTTCCCCTCTCCCTGCAGGTCTGTTAGAGTGCTGTGCCCGCTGCCTGGTGGGGGCACCCTTCACCTCGCTGGTGGCCACGGCCCTGTGCTTCCTGGGTGTGGCACTCTTCTGCGGCTGCAGCCACGAAGCCCTGACCGGCACCGAGCACCTGATCGAGACCTACTTCTCAAAAAACTACCAGGATTACGAGTACCTGGTCGATGTGTAAGCGCCTCCAAACGTTTCTTTTCTCCGCCGCCTTTGTTCATTCCCTCGTTCGTTTTCTTGTTTGTCTACCGGTTCGTTCCCCCGTTCATATTCTGCAATCCTTTTCTCACTGCATGTCCACATCAAGTTAAACTACGGCCACACGACCTGTCTTCTATCAAAATAATATTCTGCAATCCTTTCCCAACTGTATATCCCTCCTAGCTCTGGTGGGGGGACAGACTGGATGACCCTTGGGTGCCCCTGCTGTACCGATGGCCCCCCTCTCCTATTTTCTCCCCTGCAGGATCCACGACTTCCAGTATGCCATCTACGGGGTGGCCGGCTTCTTCTTCCTCTTTGGTGCCCTCCTGCTGGCCGAAGGCTTCTACACCACCAGCGCTGTCCGGCAGGTCTTCGGCGACTACCGGGCCACCGTCTGCGGCAAGGGCCTGGGCGCCACGGTAGGCCACAAGGGGAGGGGGCCCCGAGGACACCGGCCCGGCCACTCCTGGGAGCTGGTGTGTCACTGTGTGGGAAAATGGCTGGGCCATCCCGATAAGGTGATCTTCTCCTCTTTCGCACCTGGTGCCGGCGCCGTTCAAACCCGGGGCATGAGACTGCCGATGGTGGGCGGCGTTAGGGACAGGATATATTGAATAAGTCTTGTCCTTCCTTCACTCACACTGGTTGTCCATACTGAGAGGATGCCAGCAAGGTTGAACCTTTCTATAAAATGACTTTATCCTTCCAAAAAGGAAACCTTCCTCTGGTTGTCCATATTAAGAGGAGGCAAGCAAGGCCAAACCTTTCTGTAAAAGGAGGATTTTATCCAGGGGTCAGCAAACTTGCCATGCCTCGGGCTGGTGTCTCCAGTGCCAGTTGCGTGTTGGGCCGGAGGGTAGGGGAGCGTGTGCCCAGACACGTGCACACACCCTATTTCCGGCACACTTCTGAGTTGGAGGAGCACCGGAAATAGCTTGTGTGCATGTGCACAGGCCTCCTCCCACCCAGATGTGCACCGGAAATAACTTGAGCATGCGCAAATAACGCTTGCGCATGCGCACAAGCTATTTCTGGTACTCCTCAGACCTGGAAGTGGGCAGCCGCGCAGTGCAGCACGGGTAAGAGCGGGTGGTGGCAGCGGGTAGCGGGGTTCGCCATGGGCTGGATAAACGAGTCCCTCGAGCCTTATCCGGCCCACGGGCCTTAGTTTGGGGACCCTGATTTTATCCTTCCAAAAAGGAAACCCTCCTCCGCTTGATTCTTGGAGCAGTCATTCGGAATGGCTTTACAATTCCAAGGTCCGCTGCCTGTGCTGTCGCAGGTGGCATTGGTGGAAAAAGGAGGAAATTCCACGTCTAAGGAATCCAACAGGGCACTTTTAGCCCCTTCCTGCCCTATAAGTACCCTTCGGGCCTCCATCCCGGAAGGACGTTCCTGCCCCAAAAGGCAGCAAGGGACTTGTACTTGTGACCTGTGGTGCAATCAGAAAACCAGCTGCTGTGCCTATGGAGGTCCCCTCCCCCCAAATCCCGGGCCATCCGAGTATCCCTGTTTTCTCAGTCCCAGATTTGACTTGTGAGGGGTGGAAGAAGAGGTGGCTATTATCATTTTACGGGATGGAATAGGCAGTCCGTATTTTAATCAGATAAATATCTGTGGGATGGAAGAGGAGGTCTGTTTTCATTTTAGGGGATAGAATAGGAGGCCACTCTTTTCATTTTAGGGGATGGAATAGGAGGTCTGTTTTCATTTTATAGGATAGAATAGGATGTTTCCATCATCACCTAAGAAATACCCAAATATAAGCCGCCCCTGAAAAAAGGATTTTAATGGATCATAGGAACCTGGGAATAGGGACCTTTCAAGTTCTGCCCACCCCTTGTAGGAATATCGGGAGGAAAGGTCCAAGTGGCTGGGAGTTCCTCAGGTCCCAAAGGTCTCCAGTCTCATGCCCCGTCCTCCGGAAGCTCCCGGCCCATCGCTGACACTCGTTTCTTCTCCCTCCTTTCAGTTTGTGGGCATCACCTATGTCCTGACCGTCCTCTGGCTCCTGGTCCTGGCCTGCTCGGCTGTCCCCATCTACGTCTACTTCACGGCCTGGACCACCTGCAACTCCATCGCCAACCCCACCAAGACGGCCGCCGGCATCGGGAACCTCTGCACAGATGCCCGGATGTATGGTGAGGAAGAACCTAGTTTACTGGGCCACCTTGGGGAGGAAGAACCTCATGAGGGGTCTCCCAGTAGGACCTGGGAGAAGGTTTTTGAGGTCTTGGTTGACCACCAAGCTTGGAAGAAGGATCCTGAGGTCTTGATGGAGCACCAAGCTTGGTAGCAGGACCTGTGAGAATCTCAAGATCCTGGGGGTGCCCCATCTCCCCACGGGTCTCACCCCAATGAATTTCCAGAGGGACGAAGGTCAGGAAGGACCTCGGGGTCTTTCCAGCTTGCTATCAGGACCCTGGAGAAAGATCTCAGGCTTGGTGGTCCTCCAACATCACATGAATCAACCCAAGGCATTTTCAAGTGGGGGAAAGGTCAGGTCCTGCGTTTAGGGAGAATCCGATGGACCCTGATGGTGGGCTCAGGGTCTTGGTAGACCACCGGCTTGCTATCAGGATCTGGGAGCAGGTTCTCAGGGTCTTGGTGGACCTCCAGCTTCACATGTCAAGAGGGGTCAAGGAGGTGGGGCGAGGTGGCCCTCCAACTCTCAACCGTTCTGTGTTTCGGTGCCCTGACACAGGTGTCCTGCCGTGGAACGCTTCCCCAGGAAGAGTGTGTGGCCAGAGCCTTCTCTCCATCTGCAAGACATCCGAGGTGAGTTCTCAGTGGTCAAGACTAGAGGACCTTCCTGGTCCTTTCTACCATTCTGTGTTTCTACATGGAGATCCTTCAATGGGTGACCCATTCTCCTCCTCCTCCTTCCTCTCCTCCTCATTCTTCTCCTTCTTCTCTGGTGACTGGGAGCGGCCGCCGAGACCACATAACACCGGTCTTGAAAGACCTACATTGGCTCTCAGTACGTTTCTGAGCACAGTTCAAAGTGTTGGTGCTGACCTTTAAAGCCCTAAACGGCCTCGGTCCAGTATACCTGAAGGAGCGTGTCCACCCCCATCATTCTACCTGGACACTGAGGTCCAGCGCCGAGGGCCTTCTGGAGGTTCCCTCACTGCAAGAAGCCAAGTTACAGGGAACCAGGCAGAGGGCCTTCTCGGTAGTGGCACCAGCCCTGTGGAACGCCCTCCCACCAGATGTCAAAGAGAACAACAACTACCAGACTTTTAGAAGACATCGAAGGCAGCCCTGTTTAGGGAAGCTTTTAACGTTTGATGCATTACTGTATTTTAATATTTTGTTGGAAGCTGCCCAGAGTGGCTGGGGAAGCCCAGCCAGATGGGCGGGGTATAAATAAATTATATTATTATTATTATTATTATTATTATTATTATTATTATTATTATCCTACAGTTCCAGATGACGTTCCACCTGTTCATTGCGGCCTTTGTGGGAGCAGCGGTCACCTTGGTGGCTCTGGTAAGAACGGCTTCCCACAACTCTTCATCTCTGGGTGGAGGATATGAGCCACACGTGGGGCAAAGGATGGGAGGGAGGTCTCTGGCAGAACCCTGGAAAATCAGCAGGACTCCTTCCGATGGGCCTGCGGGAGACTGTGCTTGATGGTCTCCTCAAAGCTGCTGAGATATTAGGGGAACCAGGAGGAATGGGCAGGAGACCATTCTTGATGGTCTTCAAAGTTGCTGAAATATCAGGGGAATCAGGAGGAAAGAGCAGGAGACCATTCTTGATGGTCTTCAAAGCTGCTGAGATATCAGGAGAACCAGGAGGAATGGGTTCTAGCAATTCTGCTTTTCTTCCCCTTCCTCCATAGGTGACATTTATCATCGCAGCCACCTACAACTTCGCCGTCCTGAGGCTGATGGGCCGGGGAACGAAATTCTAACCCGGCACACCCCTCCCGGGCGAAGAGACTCCCTCCCTCTTCATAATAATAATAATAATAACCCTCGTATTATTTGCACCCTGGACTGGTCTTCTAACCACGAGGCTCTAACCAGGTGGCCGCCAACCTCCTGCTCTAACTGCCCGTCAGCCAGTTGGCTTGTCCCGATCCGCCAGGGTTGGACTACATAACCCCGGGGTACCTTTTCAAATGCAACCATGATTCTATGATCTCACTTGACCCAGCCGGACCCGAAAACAGGATTATTCCCGGTCTGGGGATTTCGTCAGTGCGGGAAACCAACGTCGGAGCGAGAGAGAGGTCCTACAACCTGTTAGTCCTGCTTTTTGGAGGAAAAATCACTCCGTCCCTTGAAGTTTCCAAAAAGAAAGTCATTTTTTTGAAAAAAATAAGTGCAGTTTTATTTGACGAGATAACACCATTTTTTTTTGGTAAGAGGCTAATAAAAACGTGTGTGTGTGTGTGTGAACACACACACACACATACATATATAAAAATGTGGAAATCGACCGTTCTTAACATGGCGCGCAGAAAGCCGAAATAACGAAGGACGAATAACGAAGGATAATATTGAAATAAAAATGAAGGGTGAATTTCATGAGAAGAGCTTGTCGGTTTTTTAATGCTTCGCTCCGTTTCGGTAGGGAAATCAGATGGAACTACCGTACTGTCAGGAATAAAAGCCTCCCTTTCCCCCCAAATTCCAACCAGGAAGTTTTAAAAGTGGCATATATTCAGGCCAATACGGTACCGATCCAACAATCCGTCAAACGCAATGAAGAAAATGCAACAAATATTGTGGTGAAATCATACCCAAAACCTCACTTCCGATTACATTTCCAGCAACAAGGATTACAATTCTAGTTTCCTTGGTTTGAAATAAAGGAATATACTGATATATATATATACAGTGGTGCCCCGCAAGACGAACGCCTCGCAAGACGGAAAACCTGCTAGATGAAAGGGTTTTCCGTTTTGGAGGCGCTTCGCAAAACGAATTTCCCTATGGGGTTGCTTCGCAAGACGAAAAAATATTGCGTCCCCCGCGGGTTTCCCCCCGCTTTTTTCGCCCTTTTCCTAAGCCGCTAAGCCGCTTATCAGCTGTTCCGCTGATAAGCCGCTTAACAGCTGATCGCGAAAAGCCGCTTGACAGCTGTAGCGCTAATCCGCTAAGCTGTCAATGGGCTTGCTTCGCAAGACGAAAAAACCGCTAGACAAAGAGAATGGCGGAACGGATTCTTTTCGTCTAGCGAGGCACCACTGTATATATATATATATATATATATATATATATATGCTATCATAGATACATATATTTACATATATACATATATACATTATATATATATATATACACACACACACACATATATATACACACACACATTTATATATATATATATGTTAGCTTATATAAGATATATATCCATATTTATATTTTTATATATGTATTTATATCATATCATATCTATCTGTGTGTGTGTGTGTGTATCAGACTTTAAATTATTCCCGATGAATATTTTAAAAATATCCCTCATGAAATCAAACCAAAAACCTCCCTTCCAATTACAATTCCAACAACAGGGATGACGACTTTTATTCTTTATACACCACCCATCTGGCTGGGTTTCCCCAGCCACTCTGGGCAGAATAATAACAACAACAACCCTATCCCTACCCCTAATAATAATACAGTGGACGCTCGGGTTGCAAACGTGATCCGTGCGGGAGGCACGTTTGCAACCCCCAGCATTCGTAACCTGCAGCGGGTCACAATTCAGCACTTCTGCGCATAGCGCGACTTAGCACTTCTGCGCATGCGACAAACCCCGGAAGTAACCCGTTCCGGTACTTCCGGGTTCTGCGAGGTGCGCAACCCAAAAACGTGCAACCTGAAGCGTCTGTAACTCGAGGTATGACTGTAATAGCTTTATTTCTACCCCACCCATCTGGCTGGCTTTCCCCAGCCACTCTGGGCGGCTTTCAACAGGACAGAAATAAAATTATTATTAATAATAATTTTGAGAAAAATGGTACTGGAGCTCCTTCCTTCTTTTCTATGGTGGAAATAGGGACGCCCCAATCTGTCCCCTGTGACATTTTTAGGGCCTCTCGAGGGTCATGCAGTCCAGGCACTTGCAATAATAATAATAGTAATAATAGCACCTCTAAACAGTTATTAGAGCCACAAATCCCCTTATGGATCTCTCCATTAGAAGCCCATGCACTTAAAAAACTCAATATGAATCCGAACTGGGTAACATATAGACAAATACTGGAAGAACACCAAGGAAAGTTAAAATTAAAAACATATGAAGAATTAATAAATATGGGATGGATAATTGGCAATATATACAATTAAAAAGTGTCTTTAATGCAGATCAAAGGAAAGGTTTTGCCAAAGAACAAACACTATTTAGCACCATTATATTACAAAAGAATAGGAATTATTATCAAAAATTTACACTCTATTATAGGACTATGATTTGATGAAGAGGTAAAATAAACAATGGGCAAATGGGCACAAGATATCGGCCACGCTATATATTTAGAACAATGGGAGAAACTCTGTCGCGAGGATATCCGCTTTACCGCCTGCTATACGATAAAGGAAAATTTTGTTAAAATGTTTTACAGGTGGTATTTAACACCAGTCAAACTCGCCAAAATATATAAATTAAAATCCAACATTTGTTGGAAATGTAACAAAGAACCTGGAACAATAATTCTTATGTGGTGGGGTTGCAAGGAAATAAAGAAGTTTTGGGGAATAATACATGAGGAACTTAAGAAAATGTTAAAAATCCCTTGATAAAATCCCGAAGCTTATCTGTTAGGGTTGGTGGGCAAAGATGTACCACAAATGAAAAAAAAACAATCTTTTTATATGCAACAACAGCTGCCAGGGTAGTACCAGTAATTGCCACTAAATGGAAATCTCAGGACACACCAACAAAGGAAGCGTGGATTTGTAAATTAAGTGAGTATATAGAATTGGTAAAATTAACTTCAATTATAAGATATCAATCAAATCAAAAGTTAAGAATGGAGTGGAAGTATTTCGAAGATTATATGTCAAAATATTGTTCTAAAAATGAGATGCTAATAGGCTTAGAATAAAAAATGTAAGCAATAACAAAAACAATAAAGAAAGAAGGAAAAATCAGAATGTAATTTATTATAGAATGCAAGGAAAAAAGGTAGAAAGAAATATAAAGAAGTAGAATTACTGTGGAGAGAAGTAGAGGGTGGGTGGTGGGTTTTATAATTAAGTAGCTGTTGTAATTTAGATATTATATTTTATGTGAAGGAATCATTGGGAATTTTGGTTATTATGTATATATGTTAAGTTTCAATAAAAATCTTTGGAGGATAAAATAAATTAACAACAACAACAACAACAACAACAACAATAATAATAATATACCCTGCCCATCTGGCTTCCTGCAAAATATTTATTTTATGCCGCCCTATACCCGAAGGTCTCATGAACACAATAATTCATCAAATATAAAAAGCTTCCCTATCTCAAGGAAACCGTAGAAGAGGAAGAAACTACAACTCCCAGCATGCCGAGCTGCGATCCACCCACCCACCCACCCACCCCGCAAATCCATCGCCAGGACTCAAACCTGAAACGGGGGCGGGGGGGACAGGAGCTCCAGGAGTCTATAATTCTCAACTGGGCACCCAAGGGTGAAGGGTTTTCTGAGTGGAGAGAATTGCAGCAGCAATTTTCCCCTCTGAAATGAACAGGACACACCCCATATTACCGTATTTTTCGCTCTATAAGACGCACCAGACCACAAGACGCACCTAGTTTTTGGAGGAGGAAAACAAGAAAAAAATATTCTGAATCTCAGAAGCCAGAACAGCAAGAGGGGTCGCTGCGCAGTGAAAGCAGCAATCCCTCTTGCTGTTCTGGGTTCTGGGATAGCTGCGCAGCCTGCATTCGCTCCATAAGATGCACACACATTTCCCCTTACTTTTTAGGAGGGAAAAAGTGAGTCTTACAGAGCAAAAAATACGGTATATAATTTTTTAATTTAAAACACGCTAGAATTCCCACACTGCTGCCCAGGATCAGAGACCAGAATCTGAAAAAATTGGGTGGGTGGGGAAATAATGGGGATCAGAGGTGAGATTGGATGAGATGAATAGACTCGAGGGCAGGGAATTCAAGCGCAAAATTAAGTGTATTCTGGGGGCGATAGGAGACAGAACGAAATGAATGGGGCTTAGGGGAGTCATAGCATCGCCGGGCGCCTAGGGGGAATTCTAGTGCCTGGATCCAAGTTCGAAATTAAGTGTACTTGGGGGGGGGGCGAAGGAGACAGAATGAAATGAATGGGGTTTAGGGGAGTCGTGGTGCCACTGGGCGCTTCGGGGGAAATTCTAGGGCCAACACCAGGCGCCCTGATTCCCGAAAAATGGTGGGTTTTTTGGGGGAAGGAAACAAGCATGGGATACCAGAAAAGAGGGGAACGAATGGGATTTGGGGCTGGGAGCCATAGCGTCGAAACCCCAAATCAAGGGGCGGGGAATTGTAGCGCCAACACCAAGGGATTGGATCGCCCTGTCGGAAATGAACAATAAATACCGCATTTTAAATTCCGACTACCAGACGCTCCCAATTGAAAGGGGATTTCGGGAAGTGAAAGAACCAGAGAAACGAGTGGATAAAATGACCCCCAAATTAGACCCACGCTAAAATTCCCACCCACCAGGCGCCCTGAATCGAAAAGTGGGGAATCGTGGGATAAAGCCAACTCAGCACTCTATACATGCACAGAGGATTGTTGAATTTGTGTGCCAGGGTCAGGAACTATAGCGGAACGTGGCTGAACAGGTAGGAGACGGATTCGCTGTTGTGGGTGCGGCGGATGGCCTCGGCCAGGATCATGGAGATGTCAAGCACCTAGGGGGGAAAGAGAGGGAGAGGCAGGGTTAACTGGGCGCCGGGTTATAGTGCGTGATATGAATGAATATTTGCGTCAGCCCTTGGCCATAGCAAAAAAGATGAACGAATGAACAAACGAATGAATCTTCACCAGCCAGTCAAGCTTTGAATGAATGAATGAATGAATGAATGAATGAATGAATGAATGAATGAATCTTGATTTGCGCCAGCCCTCGGCCATCACAATAAAACAAGACGATAGACAAAGAATAGAAATTAAAAGTCACGGGATGCGGCAAGTTGGCACGAGGAAGGGGCCAAATGATCTGGGACAGACCAGAGAAAGAATACGACGAGCCCGAGCGCGATGTCGAGGCCTCGCCCTCTTCCACCTCGGGGACAGGCCCGCCAGTGGCGGTCCGCCGCTCGCCCGCCTCGTGCCGCTCCAGCAGGCCGAGAAATGTGTCCGGGAGCGGGCCTTTATATTACCTCGGGCGGCGCGCCAGGCGCGTCACGCCAGAGGCACGCCCACTCAAGACAGCTGCGCCTGCGCAGAAGCAGAGACGGGCCCGCTTTCGCGAGGGCGAGAAGAGAGGCGGCGAATAGGGCCGGGAGCCGCTTGCGCAGAAGGCAAAGCACGCCCCTCCGCCAAAAAATGTGCTCTTACATTGGGCCACCCCAAACTCACTGTCAAATCACACATCATGGCCAGGGGCACAGACTGCACCACAAAAAACTCAGATCCACGGATTCCTGGCAACACCATGGACCAAAAACGTGATTTTGAAGGACGGATCCTCATGGATCCTAACGCTTTTTGCATTGGGCCACCCCAAACTCACCATCAAATCACACATCATATCCAGGGGCGAGCCTGCACCACAAAAGACTCGGATCCACAGTCATCTGGCAACACCATGGACCAAAAACATGGTTTCGAAGCACGGATCTTCATGGATCCTCATTATTTTTGCACTAGATCAGCCCAAAGTCACGATCAGATCAAACATCATGGCCAGGGGCACAGCATCCACCACAAAAATCACGGATCCACGGCTTCCTGGCCATACCGTGGCCCAAAAATGTGGTTTTGAAGCATGGGTCCTCATGGATCCTCATGATTTTTGCATTGGGCCACCCCAAAATCACTGTCAAATCACATATCATAGCCAGGAGCACAGCCTGCACCACAAAAATCACGGATCCACGACTTCCTGGCAAATCCATGGCCCGAAAACGTGGTTTCGAACCATGGATCCTCATGGATCCTCACGCTTTTTGCATTGAGCTACCCTAAACTCACTGTCAAATTACACATCGTGTCCAGGGGCACAGCCTGCACCACAGAAAACTCAGATCCACTGTTATCTGGCAACGGCATGGCCCAAAAACATGGTTTTGAAGCACGGATCCTCATGGATCCTCACACTTTTCGCATTGGGCCAACCCAAACTCACCGTCAGATCACACATCATAGCCAGGGGCACAGCCTGCACCACAAAAAACTCAGATCCACGGCTTCCTGGCCACACCATGGCCCAAAAACGTGGTTTCGAAGCACGGATCCTCACAGATCCTCATGCTTTTTGCATTGGGCCACCCCAAACTCACTGTCAAATCACACATCATGTCCATGGGCACAGCCTGCACCACAAAAAACTCGGATCCACACCTGCCTGGCCATACCGTGGCCCAAAAACGTGGTTCCGAAGCATGGATCCTCATGGATCCTCATGATTTTTGCACAAGACCAGCCCAAAGTCACTATCAGATCAAACATCATGGCCAGGGGCACAGCATCCACCACAAAAATCACGGATCCACGGCTTCCTGGCAACACCGTGGACCAAAAACGTGGTTTTGAAGCACGGATCCTCATGGATCCTCACACTTTTTGCACTAGATCAGCCCAAACTCACCGTCAAATCACACATCATGGCCAGGGGCACAGCCTGCACCAGAAAAATCACGGATCCTTGGCTTCCTGGCCACTCCATGGCCAAAAAACGTGGTTTTGAAGCACGGATCCTCATGGATTATCACACTTTTTGCATTGGGGAACCCCAAATTCAAACTTTATTCAAATATCTTGTACATAACCACAGATCTGACCACAAACATCATGGATCTACTGCTATGTGGCCCTGGCCAGATGCTACCCTGGATATATTGGCCAATTTTTAGGTGGGTGTGCTGGGATGGAGTAAACGGAGTCAGCTGATTAAAGATGGGGGTCCAATGGCTGGGCCAGAATAATTTCAGTTTGGCTTGCCAGCTCCCAGCTCTTCATGGGGCGCAATAGTCACCTGTAGCTGCCATCAGGAGTCCCGGTGTGATCCTGGATGCTTCTGTCTCTGTGGAGGCATTGGTCACAAATGTAGCCAAACTGGCATTTTTTAAATCTATGTCAGCTTAGGCGATCGGTACCGTACCTGTCCCTTTCCAGCCTAGCCATGGTGATCCATGCAGTAGTCACCTGCAGACTAGACTACTTTAACTTGCTGTACACCTGAGCCGGGGAGTGCAGGGTGTAAATGTGTGTGTGTGTGTGTGTGAGAGAGAGAGAGAGAGAGAGAGAGAGAGAGAGATGCAGGGCTACCCTTGAGACTGCTCTAGAAACTCCAAATGGTCTAAAATGCAGATGCATGAGTTCTTACTTGGACTTTGTGGAGAGCCCACATTCAGTTGGTTGTTCATCAGCTGGATTGGCTTCAGGTGGAGTATCGAATCAGGTTCAATGTCTTGGTGCTAACCTTTAAAGCCCTAAACAGTCTGTGACCTTTCTTATCTGTGGGAATTATCTTCCAATACACCCCCCATGAGTGTGATGCTCATCTAACAGCAACCTACTGGTGGTCCCTGGCCCAAAACATATCCAGCTGTCCTCAACCAGAGCCAGAGCCTTTTTGGTGGAACGCTTTGTTTAATGAGACCAGGGCTCAGCGCAATCTATCTCAGTTCTCTCACTTGTCATGGTGAGTGGGCTTGCACATTCCTATGACCCTTGTGAGCGAAGCCGTTGGGAATCTCGTACTCCCAGCAGGGTCACCCAAGGTGGTAAGGTCAAAGAAAATTAAATATGCTCAGAGTCTTTTAGTGATTTCATGCTCTTTATTGCAGCTTGTAAAACAGTGACTGAATTTCCCCCCAAACCTCAGGCTTTTATATACATTATTTACACAATGAATCCCGTCCGACTGGCTGATTCTGCTTCCCTCCTGGAGCCTGATTGGTCTTTTCCTGCAAGCCAATCAGTTCTTGCATTCTAGGATCCTACTTGCCTATTGTTCTAGGATCCAAGCTTAGTATATAACAGGGAAGGAGCTAGACAAAGATTGATCCAAGAAGTCCTCAACTGCAGAACAGGCGGGTGATAACAAGCAGTTTGTTACAACGGCTCTGAAGGTGGATGAAGGCTGCAGCAGATAGGATCCACCAGTTCGTCGTGACTACTCATGCCATCAGAACAGAGCCCTACTGCGAAGGCTGTGCGTTGGTCAGCGTGCACTGATCTACACACATAAAACAAATTCACGCACAGGCATCTTCCAAAAACCCAACCCAACCCCCCAAACCCTCCCCCCATGGCAATCACTAAATGGCTACGGGGGCAGGAATGTGAAGCCCCTAGTCATGAACAGACACATGGGCGGTGGATACACATTCAGTTGTTCTGACTCAAGGAATGAGGCAGTTGAGCAGCTCAGCAGCTGTATCCATGACTGAAAAGCCCTTTTTAGGATCCACTATGCTCACCCCGAAAAGGGGAAGGGGCTGGAAATGGTGCCCTAAACATAGTATGCCTCCCTTTTTCCCTGACTGGATTACCGCGCCCAGGTGGAATCTCTTTTCCCATAGTTTGAATCAATTATTCTGCATCCTAGTCTCTAGAACAGCAGAAAACAAGCTTGCTCCCTCTTCAACATGACATCCCTTCAAATATTTAAACATGTCTATCATGTCACTCCTTAATCTTCTCTTCTCTAGATTAAACAAATCCAGCTCCCTAAGTCTCCCCTCATAGGGCTTGGATTCCAGACCTTTTACATTTTGGTCACCCTCCTCTGGACATGCTCCAGCTTGACAATATCCTTCTTCAACTGTGGTGCCCAGAACTGGACACAGTATTTTAGGTGTGGTCTGACCAACCAGAATAGTGTGGTAGCATTCCTTCACTT
>JAXCMG010009856.1:99493-110052 GCA_034642415.1 Podarcis siculus
TGTTTGATCTGATGGTGACTTTGGGCTGGTCTTGTGCAAAAATCATGGGGATCCATGAGGATCCGTGTTTTTTAACCATGTTTTTGCGCCCCTGCGGCCCCACGAAATAGTGGGTGCATGATTTTTTTGATGCTGTCTACAGAGTAAGACATGGTCTACAGTATCATGGTGGTTTTATTTAATTTGAATGAAAAAATCATAAGAATTCACGAGGATCCGTCTAGATCCGCCTTTTACCTTTTCCCCAGTTCTCGGAAGCTTTCCCAAACCGCCCAGAGATCTTGGGTAAGGATGAGAAGGCCTGGGGAAAACCAGGTTTTCTCCCTGATTTTTTTCTATAAAAAATGTGGGAGGGGGGAGTGTGTGGAATATTCAAACTATGTCAAACTGTTTTTTCCAATTTTCTCCGGGGAATAACAGGAAAAAACAAGTTTTTCCCCAGGCCTTCCTTCTCCAATGTTAGGTGAATTCCTTTATTTTTTAATTTAATGTTATTGTTTCATCGTATCTCATCATTATTAGTGATTATTAGCATTTTTATAATTATCATTATTTGTATTATATCATTATATGATATATTATTGCTGTTATTTCTATCCCACCCATTTCATAAAGAAATAAAAAATGAATCAAGGAAGAACTATGATGGCTTTGGGGCAACCCAGGCCAAATAATAAATTTGTTGTTGTTGTTGTTGTTGTTGTTATTAAATTCGGGGACCAAAACATACATATTCCAAGGTGTTCCGGATCTGTATTATTTATATCCCACCCATTTCATAAAGAAATAAATCAAGGAAGAACTGTGATTATTTTCAGGTAATCCTCTCAGATGGGCAAATACAAACAATAAAATGATATTATTGCGGTGTATATTGTTGTTGTTACATTTTTATGTTTGTACTATTATTTATTTCCCCCACATTTCATAAAGAAATAAGAGTCACGGAAGGACTCGGATTAGGTCTGCATTTCTAAATTAACATTATTATTAATTAATATCAATATCAATTATTATTATTTGCTACTTAATATTACTTAATATTATTACTTGCTTTGATTAATTAATATTAATTAATAGTCCACACTAATATCATCATATATTACTATTAACCAACATCATTATGGATTAATATTAATTAATATTGTTTAGGAATAGTCCATATTTTAAAATAAATATTATTATTAATTTTTTAGGGGGCGAGAGATGTCACAAACACAAGATCGATATGAAGATTTGTGTATTGGCATAAATTTGCATATAAGTTTCACATCTTTTGACATAGACAATGTAATTTCCATATATCTATACATATATAGTCTTTATTATGAATAATATATACAGGCATGTAAAAAAAGGGAGGTTCTCTGTATCCAGGGGGAACCCCAGTGGTCATCCAGTCGAACCCCGGGCAAGGCCACCTCAGTGCCAATCATTGCAATGGGTGGAATCATCTGACCGTCTCCCGGTTTCCTCCTTTCCTTCGTCCCTCCCTCCATTTTTCCATTCTTCCCTGTTTCCTTCGTCCCGCCATCCCTTTGACCTTCCTTCCTACCTACCTACCTACCTACCTACCTACCTACCTTCCTTCCTTCCTTTGTCCCTCCCTCCATTTTTCTGTCCTTCCTTCCTTCCTTCCTTCCTTCCTTCCTTTCTTCCTTCCTTCCTTCCTTCTTTCCTTCGTCCCTCCCTCCCTTTCTCTGTTCTTCCTTCCCCATTTCCTTCCTTCCTTCTTCCTTTACTCTCTTCCTCTTTTCTTCCTTACTTCTTTCCTTCATTCCTCCCTCCCTTTCTCTCTTCTTCCTTCCTTCTTTCTTTCCTTTGTTCCTTCGTCCCTTCGTCCTCCCTCCCTTTCTCTGTCCTTCCTTCCTTCTTTCCTTCCTTTGCCAATCCTTGTGACGGGTGAGGTCACCCGACTGCCTCCTGGCTTTCAGAGCCGGGGGGTTGGACTAGATGACCGCTGGGGTCCGCAGACGGAGCCCTGAGCACCTCAGCGAGAACGGCCTCCTTGTCACATTTCCCTGAACATCCTCTCGGTGGGCCGCCGGTCCCGTCAATGGGCGCCCGGCTCCTCGCCCGCCTGCCTGGCTGCTGACTCCTCCGCCGCCCTCACCAGGGCTGCGTAGTTCCTCGCCACCTCCTCCACCTGGGCCAGCAGCACCCGCCGCCACGCCTCTTTGCCTGCCCCCCCTGCCACCGTCTCCGCCAACCGCACCAGCACCCGGAAGCTCCTGGCGACAGCTGGCAGCAGCTGCGCCGGGCTCTTCTCAGTGCTCGCCACCTGCTGGCAGGCGGCCCTCAGCTCTCTGAAGGCCAGCGCCAGCTCCTGCCGCCCCTCATCCGGCGCCAGCACCCCATTTCCCCCTGCCACCACCGCCGCACACTGCTGCAGGGCACTCAGCAGCCGCTCGGTGTCGAGCCTCACTGCCGAGAACCCACCGGGGAAGGCGTACTCCCGGCCGCACAGCTCCTGGATGCGCTCAAGGCTTGACGCCACCTGCAAGTTGATCTCCTGTGTCTGGGACACGGCGTCTGGGATTGGCAGCACTGAGTAGCATAGCTCGTCAGCCTCGTTGACTGCCCGTGCCGAGAAGCAGGAGGGAACCAAGCAGCAGCCCTCTCCACCCGGCGCCAGTTGCCTTGGGCACACTTCCTCCAGGAAACACGGCGTCAGGTGCTCATCCAGCGCCGGATTGCCCTCTTCTGGAATGGCCCCTTCCCCACCGGTGTGGCGCCACAGCTTCTCGTAGTGGGCCGCTGCCGCCGCCACACACTCGGTGCCCAGACAGGAGGCGCTCTTTTCCGTGTCTCTCGGCTCCGGGCTACTCTGGACTTGCACCACCCGCTGTGGGCAACTCTCCCTCCCTCGAGAGTTGCACTGCGACACACTGGGTGCTGTCGGCACAGGGCCGGCACCCGCCGGGCAGACACAGCCCCCCGGCACCGGACCCTTCAGGAGCTGCTCCAGAAACTCCAGCTCGAACTGCTTTACTTTGCGGAGCTGCGCCCGGCGCTCGTCCATCTCCTGTTTGAGCCACGCCAGGAACGTCGTGGAGAAGAACTTACGGAAGCGGAACGCCGGCCGGGGTACCTGTGGGTGCGCCGGGACATCTGGGTCCTCTCCTTGCAGCGCCTCGAGTTCGAGATCAGGCGCTTCCCAGGGCGGGGGAACCATAGCATATCTCCGAATCCTCTCCGCCGGCGCCTGGCAGCTCTCTGTCTCCTTCTGGGGATGCTCGGGTTTGGGGTTTGAGGGGCAAGCCTGGGCGCTGGGACTTGGTTCGGCCTCAGCGAACTGCACTGGCGAGGACCTCCCGGTCTTCGCTGGCGAAGTGGGCGCCCCGCAGCCTCGCAAGCAGAAAGCTAGCTCCTTCTGGGCCAGGAAGCCGTCCCGGTTGACCCCCTGCGCCAGGAAGTAGGTGGTGTTCGGGGAAGCGTCGGCGTCATGGCTGCAGTCGGGGTCAAGGGTGGCCAGGACAATGAGATCTGGAGAAACCACACGGGGCGGGAGCGTTAGGATGTTGAATAACAACGCTATCTCTAATCCCTGTCCCTAACTCCTATCGCTATCTCTAACCCTTATCCCTAACCCTAATAATAGTAATAACGCTAGTCCTAATTACTATCCCTATCTTGAACCCTTATCCCTAATCCTAATAATAATAATAATAATAATCCTATTCCTAATCTCTATCCCAGGGGGTGGGCTCGACGCCCTCTTTAATACCTGTCGCCGGTGCCAGCAGCCTGTTCTCCGCCTCTGCCAGGGCTTCCAGGGCCTGCAGGGTGGACACCAGCGCCTCGTCGAGATCCTGGGCTCGTTCCCGGACAGTCCGGGACCCTGGTGAGGCTGCCTGGATGAAGGTCACCGGGATCTGGCGCCCACCGTTCCCACTTGGTGCTGCCCGCTGGCACCGGGCGTCGTTCTCGTCAGAGCTGTTGTTGCCGAAGCCAGGTGGCGGTGCCGTGATGGCTGGGGCAGCGCCGGGGTTGTCCTCGTCGCCCTCGCTACCCGGCAGTGGCAGCACCGTCAGGTCCAGGCCAGCACAGCCGAGGCTCCATCCAGGACCGTCCACTGAGTGGGTTCGGGTGCGCTGGGCACCGCAGTCCTCACCCTCAGCGCCCGCAAGTTTCAGCACAGGGTCTGATTTGGTCCTGGGCCGGGTTTCCTCATCACCAAAGATATGGTTCTGGTTGAGGCCGGGGTGGTGGCGGCGCGGCAGTTCTGCCGGCGCAGCGGTGCGGTTGCTGCCAGCGCTACGGTTCCCAGCCTCCTTCTCTCTGCCTGGAAAAGGAGAGAGAGCAAGCGGAGGGTGAGTTTGGTTGACGGGGAAGGGGCTCTGGGGTTGTATAGTCCAACTCTCTTCACCCAGGATGGAAAGAAGCTGTCCTGGGGCCTGATTCGAACCCGGAATCTCCCGTTTGTCCATAGGGCATTCATATTTTCTGTTGTTGTTGTTATTGACATCTCCATTCTCAGCGGAGAAATGTAAAAGCATGATTGCTGTTGTTTTCTTGTTGTTGCTGTTATTGTTATTTAGAGTGTTCCTATTTTCATAGGAGAAATGAAAGAGTAAAATTGTTGTTTTGTTGTTGTTATTACTTACGTCTCTATGCTCAGCGGAGAAATGTTAAAGCATTAATGTTGTTTTGTTGTTGTTATTTAGGATACGCCTATTTTCATAGGAGAAATGTAAGGGTGTTATTGTTGTTGTTGTTATTAAGATTGTCCCTATTTTGTTGGAGAAATGTAAGAGTAAATATAACAACAACAACAACAACAACAAACAACAACAACAACAACAACAACAACAATAGGGACCCAGGCTGGACAACAACAACAACAACAACAACAACAACAACAATAGGGACCCAGGCTGGCTTCCCTCAATCCAGAATTTCATCCCTTCCAGAAAAATCCGGCATCTCTGCTGCTTGGAATTTCCCTTGCTTGGAAACATACCTGCCTTGGTCATGGGAGGCGGTGCGACCAGGAAAAGCGTCTTCCTGGAGTTGGCCAGTAGGTGGCAGTAGCCGGAAATGAGGCCAGCAAAATTGGTGGCTTCCGGCCACTCCATCAGAAGCACCAGTGGCTGGGGAGAGAAGTAGTATTGGAATCATAAAATCATAAAATATTTATCATTATTATTAATGGAATAATAGGACCATACAATATTCTAGTTTATTACTATGTTATTATTCTCATCATAGTAAAACCCAAATACAGTGGTACCTCGGGTTACATACGCTTAAGGTTACATGTGATTCAGGTTACAGACTCTGCGAACCCAGAAATAGTACCTCGGGTTAAGAACTTTGCTTCAGGATGGGAACAGAAATCGTGCTCTGGTGGCACGGCGGCAGCAGAAGGCCCCATTAGCTAAAGTGGTACTTCAGGTTAAGAACAGTTTCAGGTTAAGAACGGACCTACAGAATGAATTAAGTACTTAACCCGAGGTACCACTGTATTATTTAAATGAAAAATCTGTTTTAAATGAAAAAAATCTGATCTAAATCATAAAAATCCGATTTAAATCAAAATCTGAATTAAATCGAAAGAATCCGATATAAATCGAAAGAATCAGAATTTTTTTAAATGTGCTTTAAATAGAAAAAAATCTGTTTAAATAAAAAATCTGTGCATAAAAATGTGATTGAAATAGAAAAAAATGTGATTGAAAATTTCAAAATCAGATTATTATTATTTTTTTAAAAAAAGAAAATCCAAGTGACGGAATGGCCCCTAGATGGCCCTCCAGCCTGCTCACCTTGGCGTCCACGATGCCAGTCTCCACCCTTGCCATGCCCAGGTTCTCCCGGAAGAGTTGGACTCTGCTGATCTGGCTGAATTCGCACAGGACGGTGGTCAAGTTGGTGTGGAGGTCAATGACGTGGCTCACGCCGTGGCGGGGGCCCACCAGAATGGTGGGCGCCGCATCTTGGCCGTCCTACGAGAGTCAAAGTAGTCATACTTGAACCTGGAACCCAGAATACAAACCCAGAACCAGAACTGAACCAGGAACCAGAACCTAGAACCAGAATCCAAGCCCGGAACCCTAACCAAACTGAACTGGAAACCAGAACCGGAAACCAGAACCTGGAACCAGAATCCAGGAACTGGAACTGAACCAGAAACCGGAACTGAAACCAGAATCTGAGCCCGGAACCCTAACCGAACTGAACTGGAAACCAGAACCAGGAACTGGAAACCAAAACTGGAAACCGGAACCCAGAATACGAACCCAGAACCCAGAACCCAGAACCGGGAACCAGAAAACAGAACCTGGCACCAGAATCTGAGCCAGGAAACCGAAACCAAACCAGAACCCAGAACCCCTACCATCCCGACGGTCTGGAAGATGACGCCGGAGAAGGTGGGTAGCCGGTCGAGGAGGCGCAGGTACTGGAGCTTGGCCCGGGTGGGGGAGACCTGCGAGGAGAGAATCGGGGGACCCCTGGGGTCATCCAGCCTGACCCCGGGTTTGAGGCGGGGTTAGGGTCCCACCCCGGGGGTTAGGGTCCCACCTGGCTGCTGCGCCGCTGGTGTGCCTTCAGCTGATGAGAGAGCGACCGGCGCAGGAGCTTGTCCTTGGTTGCCGGCAACAGAGAGGGAGGCAAGAAGGGCTCCAGACCCCACTCCTTCCTGGGGAGAAAGAGAAAAGGCACGCACTCCAACTTCCTTCCTTCCTTCCTGCCTGCCTACCTTCCTCTGTTCTTCCTTCCTTGTTTCCTTCCTTCTTTCTTTCTTTCTTTCATTCATTCCTCCCTCCCTTTCTCTATCCTCCCTCCCTCCCTTTCTCTGTCCTTCCTCCCTCCCTCCCTCCCTCCATCCCTTTCTTTGTTCTTTCTTTCTTGTTTCCCTCATTTCTTTCTCTATTCTTCCTTCAAATCCAGAGTTTGGATTTGATATCCTGTTTTATTACTACCCGAAGGAGTCTCAAAGCGGCTAACATTCTCCTTTCCCTTCCTCCCCCACAACAAACACTCTGTGAGGTGAGTGGGGCTGAGAGAGTTCAGAGAGAAGTGTGACTAGCCCAAGGTCACCCAGCAGCTGCATGTGGAGGAGCGGAGACGCAAACCCGGTTCACCAGATTACGAGTCTACCGCTCTTAACCACTACACCACACTGGCTCTCAAGGAAGGAAAGACAGAGAAAGGGAGAGAGGGAGTAAGAACAGAAGGGGGGAGGGAGGGAGGAAAGAAGGAAGGACAGTTTGCTGTCCTGGGTGAGGGAACGGATTGGTCTGGATGACCCTCAGTGTTCCCCCTGGAACTCACTCACTCGACGTTTCTGAGTGCCACCTTGTGGCTGGGACGGGCAGCCGAGACGGTGATGTAGATGTGTAGAGCTGTCAGGACCAGAAGCGAATCCGGATCGGGGTGGGTGCCAAACCGCTCCCGGATGATGTCGTTGCGGCTCTGGAGGGGGAAGGAGAAACATCGCCTAGAGCTGAGAGCAGGGGGCTGGGAAGCAGCGCCTAGTGGTTAGAGTGGGGGGGGGCTGAGAACACTAGTGAGCTGGAAGCAGGGTCTAGTGCTTACCCACAGCAAAATAATAATAATAATAATAATAATAATAATAATAATAATAATAATAATAATTTATACCCCACACCTTGGAGGGGCATTGAGGACCACTAGGCAGAACAGCCAGCTAGAAAGAAGGAAGGATTGGGACCCTCTAACCACACATTCATACACACACCGCTGACCTGGATGTAGAGGTATTCGAAGGCAGCGGCGTCTCGCTGCAGCAGCTCAACGGGGTCTTTGGGATAGAAGCTGACCCGAAAAAGGCATCGCATGCCTTGGTAGTGGGTCCGTTGAACGACCTGGGGGGGGGAGGAAGGAGAGCTCTGGCAAGCGGGGTGGGCTATATGACCCTGGGGTCACTTTCCCCGTCCATCCTAGTAAGATTTAGGAGGGAGGAAAGAAGGGAGAGCGGGACGAAGGAAGGAAGGAAGAACAGAGGAAGGGAGGGAGGAAAGAGAAATGGAGAAAGGGACAAAGGAAGGAAGGACAGAGAAAGGGAGAGCAGGACAAAAGAAGGAAGGACAGAGAAAGGGAGGGAGGAAAGAAGGAAGGAAGAGAGGAAGGAAAGAAGGAAAGAAAGGGAGAGAGGGACAAAGGAAGGAAGGAAGGACAGAGAAAGGGAGGGAGGGACAAAGGAAATAAGGAAGGAAGGAAGGAAGGAAGGAAGGAAGGAAGGAAAGAGAAAGGAAGGGAAGAAAGAAGGAAGGAAGGAAAGGGAGAGCGGGACAAAGGAAGGAAGGAAGGAAGGAAGGAAGGAAGGAAGGAAGGAAGGAAGGAAGGAAGTACAGAGAAAGGGAGAATGGGAACTTCCGGGTTAGCGCCATCGGTAATGGCGGAATTCCTCTGACCAGGAGGAATTTGCTCCGTGGGAACCGGGTCTGGCCGCCACGGCGAAGGCGGAGACCCTTTAAAAATCGCAGGCGGGTGAAGCCTGTGAGCGTGGGATTCGCCGGGCACCTTTTGCGCCCCCCCTACTCGCGAGGAAACCCGATTTCGGGGCTCTGGAGTGAAGCGGGGTGAGCGGCGCGGTGCTGTGAATCAACTGCTTCTTCCACGGAGTGAAGCCGCACAGCCATTGCCGGAGAGCGCTGACTTTTTCCTGTGGACAATTGGATTTTAAAGCAACTACCCGTGAGTAGAATAAATTGGAAATTTTGTAAAGGAAAAAAAGATTTAATTTGGCAACGAGCGGGGAGGCTCAAACAGGAAGTCCGCCTTCCGCTTTTGTAAATAGAGCAAAGCAAAGAGGATGCAGGCTAAAGTTTCGGAAAGCCGACCAGAAAGGACTAATTTTTTCCAACTCCTTAAAAAATAGTGGAACCCCCCCCCCTTGGAAGCAGGAGAAGAGGGGGGAAAGTTTTGAACTACATATACCTGCAAGAGACAGGAGAGGAAGTTAAGATTCCACCGCTCAGAACCTGGGAACGGGTCGTAAACAGGACAATAAGACTGTGGTGCCTTGGAGTGTGCTTTGACTGTGAATAGAGAGATACATTGTTCTAGCTGCCCTCTTCTGACCTTAAAAAGGAGGAGGAAAAGTAACTGAAAAATTGAAACTAACTTTCTCTCTTGAGTTGTGTTTAAGTTTAAAAGATGTTATTTTGGACTAATACAAGTACAGATAGTAACTATTTCCCCCTAGAGGAAGCTTCTGAAATTGTTACAAGAGTTTGGATCAGGGAATTTTCCACTTGTAAGATAAAAGTGTGTGACTGTGGGACTGACCTTGGGACTTTTAAGTGTTATGGCAGATGGGAAAGAAAAAGTAGATTTGTCACTCCAAGACAAAACAACAAGGTCTGGGAAGTCTTGGCAGCGAAGAGCGTCAACATCCGGCCCTTCTGCCTCATCTGCGGCTGTTCCAATACAATCTAAGCCAAGAGGGATGTCATCAGATGAAGCTTTAGCGATTGCATTAAGTAAGATAAATGCCTCATTGGAACAACTTAATAAGAAAGTCGATGATGCAACTACTACAATTTAGCTTAACATAGAAAGCCTAAATAACTTGGGACAAAAGGTGAACACAAATACAGAAGCTATAGAGAAATTGATACAGGAATCTTCAACGATACGACAGACCGCAGAGGAAGCCAGGGAAAAAGCTGCTGCAGTGGAAGCTAAGGTAACACAACTTGAAACAGAGAGAGTCCCAGATCTGCAGAGGCAACTTGAAGACTACAGGACGAAATTTTCTATGATTGAGCTTAAGGAAAAACAGACGAATTTGAGGATCAGAGCTATACCTGAAGTGGAGGAGGGCAGTTTGATTGACTTTCTCACACAGGAATTTGCAGATTTTGGGGATTTGGACTCAGAACAGGATGAATTTAAAATCGTGACTGCCTTTAGACTTGGAAGAGGAGGGAAGAAAGAGAAGAATAGAATAAGAGATTGTTTGATTACCCTCCGAACTAAAGAAGAGAGAGATAAAATTCTGGGTTGGCACTATCAGAAGCCTTTGGAAGTACTACAGTCAAGAGTGGAGATTTTTAAAGACATCCCGAAACACCTTTTGGATCTTAGGTCCGACTACAGTGATTTGGTTGTCCTGCTGAGAAAGAATAAAATTAATTTTAGGTGGGAATTTCCCCAAGGCCTATCCTTCAGCTTTAAAGGAAGGAAAATAAAAATAAAATCAGTAGAAGATACAGTTAAATTTTTGAATAATCACGAAGAAGATCTGCAGAAGGGGATTGGAAAAGAGTCAAGAGCATCGGACAGAAGATCACCTGATAGAGGACCAGAACAAAAAGCACTGGACAGAAGACCACCAAAAAAAAGGAATACTGGACATAGCCAAACTACCCTTCGGACTGGACAATTCAGTGATATTAACAGAAGAAGAGCAAGCATTGGGTGCAGTTGGAGAAAAAACAGAGTAACCACATCATGGCATTGCAAATATTAAGTTGGAATATTAATGGACTGAACGCCCCCGAAAAAAGGCGCAGAGTCTTTCATTTATTGAAAAAGGAACTGTGATGGGATGATGAGCTGCTTGTGCGTAAAATGCAAGTCCCTCA
>JAXCMG010009856.1:119664-152301 GCA_034642415.1 Podarcis siculus
AGAGAGAGAGAGAGAGAGAGAGAGAGAGAGAGAGAGAGAGAGGAGTTCAGGGAGGAAGAGGGAGGGAAAGAGAGAAGAGAGGGATAGAGGAAGGGAGATGAAAGAGAGAGAGAGAGAGAGAGAGAGAGAGAGAGAGAAGGAGTCCAGGGAGGGAGAGGGAGGGAAAGAGAGAAGAGGAAGGGAGATTTGAGAGAGGAATGGAGAGCCAGAGAAAGAAAATAGAGAGAAAGAGAGGAGAGAGGTGGGGAAGGAGAGAAAGAGAGGGGGGGAGATGGGGAAAAGAGAGAGGAGAAGGGAGAGGAGGGAGAGGAAGGGAGAGGGAAAGAGGGAGGGGGGGCGAAAGAAGAGAGATGGGGAAGGTGAGAAAGAGAGGGAGGCCTGAGATTCATCCTGCATCGGCATGACCTGTTTTTGACATCGACATCATCATCATCATCATGGCGTTCCTTTGACCCACCAAGCTTGTAACTCCATCCAAAGTAGCATCAGCGGTCCCTTCCCGCCCTATTATTATTATTCTCCCCTTCTCTCCTCCCCCCATCTCTCCTCTCCTCTCCTCCTCTCATTTCATCCTTCTCTCCTTCGATACCTTCCTCTCCTTCCTCGGATGTCGGGTGGTCGGTTGGAGATTCCTGGACCATTCACGGCGGCAGGGATCTCAAGAGAGAAGCCTGGAATCCAGTGAGGTGACACTAGTGGTTCCCCTAAACCCCGAGGTCCTTTTCACACGTGCTACGAGCAGCGGGTCAGACTGGATGATCCTCGGGTCCCTTCCCAGCCGACTGTTCCATTCGCCGCGCAATCGCTGGTGCGGGGGAAAGGGTCGAAATGGACTTACCCGAATGGTAGAGGGGGTCGTTTTAAGGAGATCTTCGGGGGCTATCCTGTCCCCCATCTGCCCCAATGGGGGTCCCCTGCGCCCCACATTCGCCCCACAACCGTCGCCATCCGTGGCCCCCCAAAAGCACGAGGCGAGATGGGGCGCCGGGGCCGTTGCATCCCCCTTCGGGAAGACTGGGGGGCAGAGGGATTTGCCCGCTGGGGGGGGACACCTGCCCCCCAAACTGCCCCCTTCGTAGCCCCCCAAGCGCATGCATTGGGCTACGTGACCGCGCATCCTTCGGGAAACGGGGGGCAGGAAGAGGGAGGGAGCCGTTTTGGGGAGCATTAGGAGAACTTGGGGACCCCTCGACCTGCTCCATCGGGAACCCCAAAACCAGAAGGGGAGGGCGCACCCCTGGGGCGAAAGCAGCCCCTCCCCCCAGTTTTTTTAGAGGGGTCGCGAGCCTTACCGGGACTCTATGCGGTCCCCCGAAACCCGGGCGGGAAGACGGGGGGGGGGGGGGGGACGGCCCCGGCCGCGCCGGCGCCCTCGCGGAGCTCGTCGTCACTGCAGCAGACGGGAAGGGAGGGGGGAAGCGAAGAGGGAAGGGGCGCCCTAAAAGTCATCCAGACTGACCCCCCCTGCGAGGCGGGAAACGGAGCGCAGGATCCTTGAATGGGGGAGCTAGAAGGGAGCCCGAAATGACATCCAGGCAGATCCCCCTGCAATGCAGGGATCTAGAATGGGGGAGCCAGAAGGGAGCCCCTACAATGCAGAAGAGAGCCCTCTTCCTTCCTTCTTCTTCGGGTACAGGGTGGTTCATCATTATCATTATCATTTATATATCACCCTATACCAGAAATATAATCGTAGAATGGCAGAGGCGGAAGCGGGTCAGAATAAATTACCCCAGGGACCCTTTATCCTCTCTCTCT
Source organism: Podarcis siculus (assembly GCA_034642415.1). Taxonomy (NCBI): domain Eukaryota; kingdom Metazoa; phylum Chordata; class Lepidosauria; order Squamata; family Lacertidae; genus Podarcis; species Podarcis siculus. Next base: position 121,423 of record JAXCMG010009856.1, read on the forward strand.
CTTTCCCCATCCCTCTCTTCTCTCTCTCTCTTCTTTTTCTGCGCTCTCTCTTCTTTCTTTCTTTCTTTCTTTTTCTTTCTTTCTTTCTTTCTTTCTTTCTTTCTTTCTTTCTTTCTCCTCTCTATTTTCTTTCTCTTCCCCTCCTTTCTTTCTCCTTCCCTCTTTCCCCCATCCCTCTCTTCTCTCTCTTCCCCTCTTTTCTTTCCCCTCTTTTCCTTTCTCCTTCTCCCCCCCTCTTTCTCCTCTCTAGCTCTCTCTCCCCCCCCTCTCTTTGTGTCTCCCCGCCTCCCATTGTTATTCTTTCTGCGCTTTAGGGACGATTTCCCTTTATTTTGGAGGGGGGAAATTGCATTTTTTTCTTCCGGATTATCATTTCCTTTATTTTTGGGGTTCTGCCTCCCTCCCCCCCAAACGCTCTTCCTATCACGTGATTCCTTCTCCCTCCCTCCTCCTCTCGGAAAGGCGGAGCGCGGAGCATCCTCTGCAGCGGCCGCCGGGCCAAACAGAGGCGAGGGCCTCCCTGCGCCCCCCCCCCGGAGCGAATCCCACCCCCTCCCCGGCGCCCCCCGAGCGCGGATTTCGAGGCCTGTGCGCCCTTCCCCCCGAAAACGCGCATTTTTACTCATCCAGACGGATCCGGCTGCGACCCCCGCCCTACGCCACCCTCCGGGAACGCATCGTCCACCTGCGCCCCCCAAGTGCGGGTATCTACGCCCCCCCCCAGGCGTCGGGAGGAACCCCCTGAGAATTCGGCCCGAGTGAGGATTTCTCGGCCTGGCTGCGCCCCCCAAGAGCGCATCTCGCGGCCGGAGGTATCCAAGGATCCGGCCTCGTCCTCCTCCTCCACCCCCCCCAAACCGGATTCCACCTTTTTCCGGGGGTCGGCGCATTTCCCGCGCAGCCGCCTTCGGGAGCGCAACTTCCACCTTGTTGGATCCGTCCCTGGTCCCGCCAACCTCGCCTGCCACCCCACCCCCAGCGCATTTTCCCACGCTGTGCGCAGACTCTCTTCCTGCAAAGGCGCATCTCCTCTCCAAAAGCAGCATCCTCTCCTTGGCGCATTTCCACGTCGGCGCGCAGCTTCTTCTCCTCGGATACGGCCCCGGTCCCGCCATCCTCGCCTGCACCCCCCGAAGGCGCATTTCCCACGTTGCGCGCAGATTCCATTGGCGGCCTGTCCTCCTTCAAAAGCAGGATCCTCGGGCGGCTTTTCCTGGACACATTTCCACGTTGGAGCGCAGCTTCTCCTCCTCGGATCCGTCCGTGGTCCCGCCATCCTCGCCTGCGCATTTCCCACCTTTGGGCGCAGTCTCTCCCCCAGCGCATCCTTCCCGTTGGCCTGCGCGCCCGCCCATCCTCGCCTGCGCGCCGGACTGCGCATTTTCCTCCTGACCGTCTCCAAAAAGCGCATTTTCTGCATTTGGGCGCAGCCTTTCCCTGTCTCCGCAAGCAAGAGCGCATCATTCCTGTTGGCCAGAGACTCTCCGTCGGCGGCCGATCCTCCCCTGCGCCCCCAAAAGCTCATTCCCCACATTGGGGCGCAGCGTCTCCGATTGCGGCTTCCGGACCGCAACTTCCGCGTCCCGCCACCGTCTCCCGAAGCGCCTTTTCCACGTGCGCCCGCTCGCCGGAGACTCCTTTGGCTCCTCTCCTCCGCCACCCTGCGCCCAACCGGAGCGCTTTTCTTCTCCCGTCCGTTTTGCGCCATGGCGAGGCTGCCGGGAGGAGCCTGCGCCGGCTCCTGCTGAGCGCCGCTCTTCGATTCGGATTTCCATTCGCTTCAGGTGAACAGGCCGGCCCCACCTCTGCCCCCATTTTGGGGGTGCTGCCCCCCCACCCCAACCTCCCACCTCTCGGAAATGCGGGGACTGCACGGCGGCGCATGGGCGGCGCTGTGTCTCCTCCTCCGCTGCTGCTGCTGGGCGCACAGGTAGGTTTGGGGGGCTCACCTGGGGTTTTTTGGGGGGCGGAAAAGTCGCAAGGGGCTCCCCTGGGGGGGTTGGGGGCGGACACAGAGCGGGGGGGGGCTCACCTGCGGTTTTGTTTAGGGGTGCACAGGTAGTTTAATCTGAGAGGGGGACTCCCCTGGGGGTTTGGGGGGCAGAGAGGTAGTGGGGGCTCACCTGTGGGGGTTTAGGGGATGCACAGGTAGGCGAACCTGAGAGGGGGGCTCCTTTGGGGTTTGGGGGGATGGAAAAGGTAGCAGGGCTACTTGTGGGGTTTTTAGGAGGCACACAGGTAGGTTAACCTGTAGGGGGCTCCCCTGTGGGGGGTTTTTGGGGTCCCCTAGCTCCCCCCCCACAGAATAGGGGAGAGACCCCTTCCAATTGCCATGTAAAGCATGATGCCCCCATATTTCAACCCCCCCAAATTTATATGAAATTTATATAATATATTATATTGGGGTGCCCAGCTGGAATTCAGGGGGGCAAGTTTAAAGGAGGCCATGAGAAGCATGATGCCCCCAATATCTCAAATGCCCCAAATCTATATGAACCCCACAATATTTTATTCCAGCTGGACACCCCAATAGAATATATGAAGGGGCCCCCAAGTTTATTGGGGCTCCCAATATCTTCTCCCAGCTGGGACCCCCCAAATTTCTTATCAGCTGGGCGGCCCAATATAATAGATTCGGTGGCAGGTTTAAATGATGCCATGTGGGGCCCCCCATGTTTAAATCCAGCTGGGCACCCCAATATACGAAGGACCCCCAAATGTATAGGGTGCCATGTGGGGTGGGGCTCAGTGGGGACCCCCAATATTTTATCTCAGCCACTTGGAGGACAAACCATGGTCTTCTCCTGTTTTACAGCCCCTCCACTGGCAACATCTCAGTGGTCAAGGACATTGTGGACAAGCTCCTCAAAGGCTATGATGTCCGCCTGCGGCCCGATTTCGGAGGTAAGGCAGTGCAGTCTAAAGGTTAGAGCATGAATCCAATTGATAATAAATCAGGTAATCAATAATAAGCCAGGTCATAAATTACTAAATGATGATCTATTATCAACTTTTATTATTTTCTTATTAATCTATGGTTCAGTTTTATTTCGGAGGTAAGGCAGAGGTGCCTAAAGGTTAGAGCATAAAACCGATCAATAATAAATTAGATAATTAATAAATAAGAAGTTAGGTCATAAATAAATAAATGATTATTTATTATCCCCTTTTATTATTGCTTTTATTATTTTCTTATAATCTATTGTTCAATTTGCTGTTATTCCTTATTGACTTTTAGTCTTTCCTCATGTTCTAAAGTTATGATTTATTGTTTTTTTAATCGTATTCTTTAATTTTATGGCATTATTATTTATGACTTTATTTTATTATTTCCTTATTGTTTATTATCTCATCTTCCCATTGAGGGTTTGATTTTATGGTTTCATTATGTGATCGTTTCATCACCAGTCAAAAAATTAACTGATTATGAGTTTCATTAGCAATTAATAATTTTATTACTTTGTTTTAATATAATAATCTATTAATATAATATAATATAATATAATATAATATAATATAATATAATATAATATAATATAATATAATATAAATCTGTTGTTTTGTGTTTTGTTGTTGTTGTTATTACTATTTCAGGGAACCCTGTGGTGGTGGGGATGAGCATCCACATCTCGAGCATCGACCAGATTTCCGAAGTCAACATGGTAAGTTGGACGAACTCCCGTCGGGTCCGGAGTCGAATCCTGAGGGAAAAGATGGCTTTCCTTCTATCCTTCTATCCTTTCCTGCTATCCTATCCTCCTTTATTCCTTCTCTCCTATCCTTCTCTCCTTCCATCTTTCAATTTCCCCATCTCTCTCTCTCTCTCTCCCCTCCGCCAGGACTATACCATCCCCATGTACTTCCAGCAGAGCTGGCGGGACAAGCGGCTCGCCTAGGGCGACCTGCCTCTCCACCTTCTCTCCTCCTATCCTCTCATCCTTCTATCCTTCAATTTCCCCCATCTCTCTCTTTCTTTTCTCCTCCGCCAGGACTATACCATCACCATGTACTTCCAGCAGAGCTGGCGGGACAAGCGACTCGCCTATGGCGATCTGCCGTTCAACCTGACACTCGACAACCGAGTCGCCGACCAGCTCTGGCTCCCAGACACCTACTTCCTGAACGACAAAAAGTCCTTCCTGCATGGCGTCACTGTCAAGAACCGCATGATCCGCTTGCACCCGGATGGCACCGTCCTCTACGGCCTGAGGTGGGTGGATATTAACAATATTAATCACCAATAATCAAGAACCAATTCGCTCCGGCTGGTTCGTTATTGCAAATATTGTCAATTAATGGGTGGTTTTGTTCTCGCCTAGTGATCACCGCAAAGTGGGTGATAATTAGTTTTTATTGGGCGTATTGATCAATACGGGCGATTATTAATGGACGAGTCATTATTAATGGACAGATCATGATTAATTATTATTAATGGATGGATCATTATTAATGAGTGGATCATGATTAATGATTGTTAATGGACAGGTCATTATTAATGGATGGATCATGATTAATGATTATTAACGGACGGATCATGTTTAATGATTATTAATGGACGGATCATGATTATTGGATGGATCATGATTAATGACGGCTTTCGTCCTTGCATAGTGATCACGGTTAAATATTATCAATTTCGAGACATATTGATAGTCCATAAAAATTACGGTAGTGATCTGATAAATACATATTCATTTATACTTAGCAATTAATAGTCCATAAAATTAACCGTCCAATTAATACTTATCAATAGGCAAATTTAGAGAAATATTTGCTGGTTCAGACATAGGACTGTTGGGATACTGCCAGGGAGATAAAGCCCATCATGGCCCCCACGTCGCCTCCGGACGATCCATCGACCTCCCGTAGATACAGTATCAGCAATTAGTGACACGAGCTCCAGAAAAATATCTTACCACATTCCAGAGCTAATGCACGCTCTATCAGCAGAATTCGCACAGCGAAAGATGCATGCAGGAGAGCATTATTTAGGAGTTTATTCAGCGTTGGTCAGAACAAAGGAAAAAACATGACTGTCTGCTTGCGTGTCTTCAGGCATAGAGAGAGAGAAACGAAAGCAATAGAAAACATAAACATCCTGTGAACAGGAAATGCGCAGACTCTGTGACTCACAAAGCCTGCTCCCTTTTAAGGTGGAACGGAAATATCCTAACAAGGACCAGGAATAGCATCCAAATAGGGGTCGAACCCCCCCAATCAATATATAGTAGTAGTAGTAGTAGTAGTAATAATAATAATAATAATAATAATAATAATAATAATAATAATACTTTGTTTATACCCCGCCCATCTGGCTGGGCTTCCCCAGCCACTCTGGGCGGCTTCCAAAAAAATATTAAAATCCTCTAATACGTCAAACATTAAAAGCTTCCCTAAATAGGGCTGCCTTCAGATGTCTTCTAAAAGTCTGATAGTTGTTGTTCTCTTTGACATCTGGCATTCCCCGCGTCCGTCAATCAGTGATCCCCATAATGGATCCCTGGAATCCACTCATGCTCTCTCTCCGCAGGATCACGACAACCGCTGCCTGCATGATGGATCTCCGGAGATACCCCCTGGATCAGCAGAATTGCACCCTGGAAATTGAGAGCTGTGCGTATCATTCAATGAAATTAAATTATTGCTTGTTAATTGAGGAATAATTAAAAGTATTATCCAGGAATAACTTTAAGGCAGGAATAATTTTAAGGCAGGGTTAATTTTAAACCAGGGTTAATTTTAAACCAGGGTTAATTTTAAACCAGGGTTAATTTTAAACCAGGAGGATTTTAATTGGGGAATAATGTTAATCCGGGAATAATGTTAAAACAGGATTAATTTTCAACCAGGATTAATTTTCAACCAGGATTAATTTTAAGACTGGAATAATTCTCATCTGGGAATTAGAATTAATCCAGGAATACTTTTAAACCAGGATTAATTTTAAGACTGGAATAATTTTCAACCAGGAATCATTCTCATTTTCTTTCCTCCCAGACGGCTACACTGTCGATGACATTGTCTTCTTCTGGCAAGGAAACTCTTCGGCCGTGACAGGGATGGAGGTATTGGAGTTGCCCCAGTTCACCATCATTGAGCAGAAGCTGGTCACCCGTGAGGTGGTCTTCACCACAGGTGGGTTCCCCCTGTGGGGCCATCTAGTCTAACCCCCTGGCCGAAATCCCAGGGTTGTTGGACACACCATGATCCTCCAATCCACCCTTCACTTAAGATACCAGAGATGTCCCCACCAATTCACCTGGATCCTGGGCTCCTGTCCAGTTTGACCTTTTCCTCTTTCTCCAACAGGGTCCTACCTCCGCCTGTCGCTCAGCTTCCGCATCAAGAGGAACATCGGCTACTTCATCCTGCAGACCTACATGCCCTCCATCCTCATCACCATCCTCTCCTGGGTCTCCTTTTGGATCAACTACGATGCTTCGGCCGCCCGGGTGGCCCTAGGTGAGGAGATCCTGAGATCTTGCTCTGCGGTCCTGCTACCAAGGGTCCAAGTGATCCTCCCTAAATGCAGGACCCTCTTGACAGTCATTGGGTTGAATTCAGGTGAAGTTGGAGAACCACCAAGCCCCTGAGAACCTTCTCCCATATCCTGGTGGCAAGCTGGTGGTTCACCAAGACCCTAAAGGTCCACCATCCTTCTATTGGTCCATCTGATTTTCCTTAAAGGCAGGACCTGACCTTGATCCCATTTGGTGAAGTGGTGCCCAGTTCTCCGACCCGTTAAGGTCATATGGAATCCAGATTCAATATGAAATTGTTGGATTTCCATGGATGTTTTTATATATCCGTCTTCAGTCATGACATTGATTTCAGAGTATGAAAACATTTGATTTCAATATATCGGTCCCATCCTTGGATATTACAAAAATATTTTGATCGTTATCGTGACGGAGGTTTGAATTATGGTGCCTTCCCCGTGCTGTAATTCCCAGCCACCCAACTAACCCTGTTTCTTCTCCCACCCCCACCCGCTGCGGCACCCAGGGGTGACGACCGTCCTGACCATGACGACCATCAACACCCACCTCCGGGAGACGCTGCCCAAGATCCCGTATGTCAAGGCGATTGACGTCTACCTGATGGGCTGCTTCGTCTTCGTCTTCCTGGCGCTGCTGGAATATGCCCTGGTGAACTACATTTTCTTTGGGCGAGGGCCCCGCCAGCAGAAAAGACGTGCCCGGCACCTGGAGCCCCGGACTCAGGTGCGAGATTCCTGCCTAAAAACCGAATGGGGATGGGTGACCCTCGGGGGCCGAATTCGAGGCCAAGATCCCTGTGGATAGGGATGGGTGAACCTCAGGGTCCTGGATTTGAGGCCGAGATCCCCACGGGTCAGGATGGGTGACCCTCAGGGGCCCGAATTCGAGGTCGAGATCCCCGCGGGTTGGGATAGATGACCCTGATCTCCCTTCCCTCCTTTCAGCCCGACCCATACGACAACCTCCTTCTGGCTGGCGTCTCCGACAGCAACTGCCCACTCTTCTCCAAGTCACCCTCGCCGGACCTGCGCCCCTGCGGCCTGCGTGGGTTCGAATCTTCAGGCACTGCCCTACACTCCCGGAAGGCACCTGCCTGCCGCGCCGCCCGGGCCAACTGCCGCCTGCGCCGGAGGTCCTCCAAGCTGAAGCTGAAGATCCCTGACCTGGCTGACGTCAGCACCATCGACAAGTGGTCCCGGGTTCTATTCCCCATCACCTTCGGCTTCTTCAACCTCCTCTACTGGTTGTACTACGTCAACTGACATCCAAGAGGGAGAGCGCCGGGCGCCGGATTCGGGTCCTGCCCCCACCCCAGCCTTTCCTCCTCTCCGCTTCCCATTCGTCATGTCCCCTCACAGTACCTTCCTCTTCCCTTAAGAGTCACTTCCTGTACGCTCTCAGGAACTTCCTGTTCCCTTACGGGCCCTTCCTGTTCTCTCACAGCCCCTTCTTGTTCTCGAACAGCCCCTACCTGTTCCCTCACAGTCCCTTCCGGTTTTATCCCTTCCTGTTCCCTTCAATTCACTTCCTCTTTGCTCTCAGACACTTCCTGTTCCCCCACAGTCCCTTTCTTCTCCCTCACAGTCCCTTCCTGTTTTCTCCCAGTCCCTTCTTATTCTTTCTCAGTCCCTTTCTGTTCCCTTAAAAGTTCCTTCCTGTTCCCTCACAGCGCCTTTCTGTCCCTTCCCTGCCCCTTCCCTCTCCACTTCCTGGCCCCTTGCAGCCACTTCCTGTCCCAAATCAGCCATGGAGAACCCACTGTTTCAAGTAACGGGAAACGAGGAACAAGCCACGCCTCCTAACTTCCAGTACTTTCTCTTCCTCCTCCTCCTTGGACCAGCCGGGCTTCCTTCCCACCGGCCACTTCCCTTCCGTTGCTTCTGCCATTACAGGTTCCGGCGGACGGACTTTTCCGGAACTGACTTGAACCGAGTTTACAGTTTTCTACCTACCTAGTGACCGACCGACCAATGGGATCTCTCCGTTCTCACGTTTTGGGTTTTCCCCCTTGTTGTTCTGGGAGGGATTTGGGGAAAGTGCTCCTGAGCGTGTGCAGAGTTCCTTTTTTTGTAAGCAATGTACATGAACCTTAAAAAAACACATTTTGAAAACTGTTCGATATCCATCGGTTGGGAATCTTTCTCGTCTCTTCCCCGTCCCCCCTTATGAAATCAGAGAATTTCACTTTAAATATACGGCCTTAGAAGAAAAACAGCAACCGGTGTCCGTTTCTTTTCTTTCAAAAATGGGGCTGAGGGGATATGTTTTATGATAATAAAACATCATATATCATATCATATAGATATTAATTAGATCTAATTTACATTTATATGATATACACACATACTTAGACATTTCATTATTGATATATTTTTGTATTATTGATATATATTTATATTCAATATATTATTAGATATATATAAATACCATAATGACGTGTTGCATAATACATCACATATTTATCATTTTTATGGTTTTATATATATAATCGGCAAAAAAAATATGCAACCACTATGCTGTGAAATATAGTTGTATATATCATTAATTAATATTTCTATATATATTATTTTTACATACCATTTATATTTATAATTATTTTCCATGAACTGCCCTGAGATCTCCGGGTATATAACGCACACACACACACACTATTATATCATATGTATCATATATCATAATGTATTTCTCAATTAGCTATATAATTTCTATTGATTTGCATCTTTCTAACTATCTACCCATATTTACAATCAACTCCAAGTGACAATTTTTTTTACTTCTAAAATCAAAAAAAGAAACAGGAGGGGAAGTGTGTGGCTTTTCTCGGGGGGGGGGAGAGAAAATTGTGATTTGTGTGAGAAATTTAAAATAAGCGTCTATCATTAAAATTACAAATAAATTAATAAATTTTCCATCGAAGAGCAGAGAAACGAAGAAGCTGCAGACAGGATTTGAACACAGAGCTGTGGACAGGAAATGGCTGCAAGACATCTAAATAGGCGACTCTTAACAGCATTTCATGGTAGGAGTTCATTCCCCCAAGTCGTTTCAAAAGCAAAATCATTTCACATTGGAAACTGAAATTAAGGCATTTACTTGGAGATTGTCAATCTCCAAAATCATCATTTCAAACATAAAAAGGAAATTTTATAGAAATCATCAAAATCATTTCAAAACCAAAAGGAAAGGAATACATTTTATTTGGGGCTTTCCATCACCTTCCTTGGCACATGGTATTTTCAATTTTTAAAATAGTTTTTAAAATTAAATCATAGTTATACTTGAATGTAATAATCATTTACATAATTATTATGTTTAAGAATTATTAAAATGATTAAATACTTTTAATAATTAAAGGATTAATGTAATTAAAAAAATTAAAAACCCATGCATTTATTGAAATTATTAATTAATCTTTAAATTTAAAAATTATAGAAATGATTACATAATTTTTAAATTTAACAATCAAAATGATTAAATTATTTTTATGTTTATCATTGAAATGATTAAATGATTTTTAAATTCAACAATTAAAACCATACTTTTCATAATTTCTAGCCTTCCAACACCATACAGCCTTGAAAAATCTTCCCTCCCAGAAGAAAAATCTCCCTTCAATTGTATCGGGAAACCTAATTTGCATATAATTTGCAAGGCAAAGGTAGGATAGAAAGACTATTGAGAGATTCCTTCATTCTTGGCTACTGCATGCTGCAGCCGGCTTCGGGGAGGAACTCCTGCAGGTAGGTGACGACTGCTTTGGACAGGTAAGTCATGGTGCTGAAGTGCCCACTGGGGGTGCTGTCGTAGAACAACATGCACATGCCCGTGGTGGGGTCCCCTCCAGCATGGCATCCTCCGCACCCAGGACTTTCTGCATTTGGGGTGGAAAAGGAAAGAGGAGACAAGAGTCAAGGCCAGAGAGCAGAAATCGGTGCCGTGATCCCACTGCTAACACCAATGTCACCAGCATAGCTGCTCCGTTTTTCTGGGAACTGTGCTGTGGGGCTGGGTGATCAATCAATAAATCACCCCAAACAGGTGCAGGAAATCAATAAAGTTAATTAGCCAAAAATACGAGTGAGATGTCAGCATTCAGCGCCGTGATCCCACTTCTAAAACCAATTTCATAAGCAACGCTGCTCCGTTTCCCTGGGGACGGTGCTGCAGGGCTTGGGCGATTGATTGACTGCCCCACCCAAGGATGTCCACCCTCACCTGCTCCTGGCAGAATGCTTCGTCCGCCATCTTGATGATGTTGTTGACGCCGACGAGCCTCCCAGTGCCAGCAAAGTTGATCTCAGCCAACAGGGTCAACACCCAGACGGTTTCCACAAAGAGCTGCTGGTATTATGGCTGCGGGATCTTGTTCAGCGCTGACTCAACGCCATCGACAAGCTTGATCTCACCTGGCGTCATCTGCCGAAAACAGGCATCAGGATTTGAACCCGGGTCCAGTGGGAAACGGTAAAGAAACCAGGGGAGGCTCTTCTCTCTCTCATTCTTGCTCTTTTCATCTCTCTGTTTTGATCCCACTTTTTTATCTCTTTTAATCCCTCTATCTCTCCATGTCTCCTTTCTCTTTTTCTCTCTTTCAATCTCTCTCTCTCTCTACATCACCATCTGTCTCCCTCTCTCTTTCTCTCCCTCTTTCAATCTCTCCATTACTCCATCTCTCTCTCTTTCTTTCTTTCTTTCTTTCTTTCTTTCTTTCTTTCTTTCTTTCTCTCTCTCTCTCTCTCTCTCTCTCTCTCTCTCTCTCTCTCTCTCCCTCCCTCCCTCTCTCCCTGTCTCCATCTTTCTCTCATTATTGTTATCATTGTGACTCGGGACTCGGGCTCGGAACCAGAGGAGTCTCAGTCTGCACCGGATCCTTTGCCTCAGGCATCATCTGAACCATCATCTGGGGCCTGATCCTGAAGAGTCCCAGTCTGCACAGGTTCCCCTGCAGCAAACACCAGCTGGGCTGAGACAGGGGCCTGAGCCTACCCTGGCTCCAGATGCGGGGATTACCTCGTTGCCTTCAGCTGGGCCATCACTTACAGCTGCTCCACTACTGGTTGGGTCAGGGGAGGCTGAGGCGGCCCCTGGGTCTAGTAACCCACCATCGTCTCCCAAGCTGCAGAGACTAAGGTCTGAGAGAAGGAGAGACCTGAGTACTTGCAGGAGGAGTGCTCGTCTCTGGGCGAAACAGGGAGGTGAGTTGCTGGGGGATCAGGACCTGCCATTACCCCGACAAAGATAAAAGGCTGTCAGACCCCGCCCCAGGTTGTGAGAGCAACATTGCTGTATGCCAGATCGTGCCTGAGATTCTGTACCTGTCCTTTCCTGGTTTCCTGCCTCGTGTCCTGCCTTGGTCCTGTTGGACTGACTCCTAGAGGAACCTTTGCATTCTGGACCGGTCCTGGACAGCGTTTCTCGGGTTAGCCCCGGGCCCAGCACAGTTTGCACCTGCCAACCTGCACTCCTTGCCGGCCCCTGGTCCCAACGCTCCAGCTACTGCCAAGTACCAGGTGGCTCTGCCAGAGAAATTTGATGGAACCCCAGCAAACTTCCCCATGTTTCTCACCCAGGCCAAACTTCCCCGACTACCGCACCAAGGCACATTTTCTGATCAGCCTGCTGAAGGACCGGGCGGCCAGATGGGCGCTGCCGCTGCTCCAGCAAGATTCGCCCCTGTTGACAGACTATACCGGGTTCTGCAATCACCTGGAAGCGGTGTTTGCCAACCCTCAGGTGAGTCAGGCGGTTGAAACAGGGCAAGTCCACAGTGACCACCTATGCCACGGAGTTTCAGCTGTTGGCTCAGGACCTGACCTGGAACGACTCCGTGCTCCGGGACCAGTTTCTCGAGGGGCTCTCAGATGAGATACTAGACCAATTGGCCACGTTAGATCGCCCAGCCACTCTGGACGCCCTCATCCAATGGAGCCTACAGGTAGACGACTGTCTGGAGGATCGTCGCCAGGCCCGTGACCACAGGCACTCCATGCTCCCAGCTCCAGCCATCCCCTGTGAGTCCACGGTGGTGGCTAAGTCGATGGAGGAGCTGATGCAGCTTGGGGCAGCGTGGCTGTGCCTCTCTCCCACAGAAAAGGCTTGTCGTCGGTAGGGGAACTTGTGCCTCTACTGCAGTGGGAGCGGGCACTACGCTCGGGTCTGTCCTGAAAAGCGATCGCCGCAGGGAAACAGATGACCCCAGTAGCTGAAGGCCCAAGCTACTGGGGAACCCAAGCACTGCCTAGTGGGCCTACACCGGTTGAACTATGCCATCTCATTGTACCAGTGCGTATTTACCCCCCGGGCTGCCATGAATCCTCACCCATGCCCTGGTGGACTCGGTAGCTACCCACTCATACATGGACTCCACCTTTGCTGCCCAACACCAGGTGCCACTCCAGCACAAATCAGACCCTGTCCAGGTGGAGGCGACCGATGGCCGGCTGTTGTACTCAGGCACCGTGACCCAGGAGACTCAGCCCTTGGTCCTGTGCCTCCAGCAGCACCGCGAGACGCGAACTTTTGACATTGCCACGACGCCCCGGTTTCCTCTAGTGCTGGGAATGGACTGGCTGGTACTGCACAATGTGCAGATCAACTGGATTAGCCGGATGCTGTACTTCCTGGACCCGTGTCTTCATGTTCGGCATAAAGTGCTGGCAGCCGTCTGTAGTGATCAGGTGGGATTGCTATGAGGAATTATAACAGATATAGAGTAAGCCATCTGACCAGTCCTGACACTGTGTCAGCAATGAAAGCATTGCGTTGACTGGGTTTAAACTATTTTGATATGATTCTCGATCAATCTACACCCCTGCATCCCCGTTCCATTCCTCTCTTCCTCACATGTCACATACACAGCAGTTGCTTCGCCAGGCAGGCACCCTGGGCCATAAAGATAGTGGGCAAGTTTCTTTGATGTAGTTTCTTATATATAATCTTAAAATGTTAATCTTGGAGACAGGAAACAGATCTCACATGAAGGTGGTAGTGATCTGGTCTTTCTGGCCATCCTTCTTATCATGTTTATTTCTCACCTCTGGGGTTGCCAGGTGCACCCCTTTGTAGTTCTCAACTTATTTACCACCCCTTTGTAGTTCTCAAGTTATTTACTACCCCTTTGTAGTTCTCAATTTATTTACCCCAAAATATATGCATGCTAATTAGTGTTGTAGTGTAACTTTTTCCCCACGTGGGGTTTGATGAAATGCTCAGAGGAAATATGATTGGTTCTTACGAGCACTGTGTAAAAGATTCTTTTGCTAATAAAATGGCCTGGTGAGGGGTGTGGTTTATGCACTTTTCTCCGAGAGCCTTGCTGGTCAAAGCCTCGTGTCTTGTTTTTAATCAGGGTCCAGTCCTTCCTTTACTTTGCGAACGCAACACCGTCCCCATGGAGGGGCCTACCTCGGCTCTTCCTGCCGTCTACCAGGATTACCGGGACGTTTTCGAAGAAAAAGGGGCAGACCGGCTTCCGCCCCATAGGCCTTTCGATTGTGGTATAGACCTGCAGCCCGGGGTACCTCTGCCAGTAAGTCACCTGTACTCCCTGACAGAATCAGAGCGTGAAGCCCTGCAGGTCTTCCTCAATAAGAACCTGGAGTGTGGGTTCATTCGGCCCTCTATGTCACCCACCCCTGCGCCAGTACTCTTTGTCAAGAAGAAGTGCGTGGAGCTTCGTCTCTCTCATGATTACCGGGCCCTGAATAAGATTACCATCCCTTGCCCCTCATTACGGAGTTGCTGGAACGGGTGCAGGGGGCAAGGATGTTTACCAAGCTGGACCTCTGGGGGGCCTATAACCTGATCCAGATTTGCGCCGGGGACGAGTGGAAGACTGCATTCGTGATCTGATATGGGCAGTTCGAATATTTGGTCATGCCGTTCGGGTTCTGTAACGCGCCCGCCATGTTCCAGCGGTACATCAACCACATGTTCCGGGACTTACTAGACAAGTATGTGGTGGTGTACCTTGACGACATTCTGATCTACTCTCATGACCCGGTTTGCCACAAGGGACATGTCTGGTCCGTGCTGCAGCGCTTACGGCAGCACCACCTATACTCCAAGCTCATAAAGGGTGAATTTCACCAGCAGTCATGGACTTCCTCGGACACTGGCTCTCCCCTGACCGGGTGTAGATGGACCCCGGGAAGGTGTCTGCTGTCCGAGAGTGGGTGGCCCCTCGGAACCGCAAGGATCTGCAGCGGTTCCTTGGGTTCACAAATTACTACCGGACATTCATTACAGGTTATGCCCATCGCACTACTCCACTGACCTGACTGCTGCACCCAAAGACGCCCTTCACCTGGGACAAAGAGGCCGAGGTGGAGTTTCAGGGGCTGAAGGCCTGCTTTTAGAAGTCGCCAATCCTGCAGCATCCTGATCCCTCTCGTCCTTTTGTGGTGGAGACCGACGCTTCCAGTACGGCTCTCAGCACCGTCTTGTCCCAGCAGCACAGTTCTGATGTGCCATTGTTACCCTGCGCCTTCTACTCTCGCCAGCTCCTTCAGGCAGAGTGCAACTACACCGTGTGGGAGTGGGAACTGCTGGCCATTAAGTTGGCTTTTGAGGTTTGGCGTCATCACCTCGAAGGTGCATGACACCCGGTGGAATTAAGAACTGACCACCGGAACCTGGAGTACCTCCAGACCACCCGTAAGTTGAACCAGCGGCAGATCCGGTGGGCGCTGTTCTTCTCCCAGTTATAGTTCCGGATCTGCTACATCCCTAGCTCCCCAAACCAGAAGGCAGACGCCCTGTCCCGGAAACCGGAAGACATTGCAGAGACAGTGCAGCAGGCGCTGCCGACAATGATTGTACCTTCAGCAGCGTTCCTGGCTACTCAGGAGACCGAGTCACTGCTGGATCAAGTGCGGGAGCAGCAATGAATCGACCCGTGGGCTCAGGAACGTATTTGGGAATTGGCCAGTGGAGCATGCCCTCGATATCCAGAACTGGTTCTGCACCAGGGTTTACTGATGTACCAAGGTCGGTTGTACATCCCATTGGGACCGTTGCGGGCCAAGGTACTCCAGGTGGCTCATGACGCCCCGGCAGCTGGGCACTTCTGGAGATATCGGACCACCCACCTGCTAAGCTGGGAATTCTGGTGGCCCCGCTTGAAGGCCGACATGGCGCGGTACATTGGGGGTTGCGATGCCTGCCAGCGGGCCAAGGAATCAACCGGGAGACCTACTGGGGTGTTTCAGCCACTTCCAGTCCTGCCTTGTCCATGGTACACGGTTTCGTTGGACTTCGTGGTGGACTTACCCCATCTCGTCATTGCTGGCATGCAACCAAGGAAACTGGGGCAATTGGCAGGCCCCCAGATGGCTCCAGCCCACCAGCCGGTGTGCCAGGCGATCTCCAGTCCTTGGACCGGCATGAATCTGCGACCCGAGCTGTGAGGGTTGTGCTGACAAGCTAGCTGAGATAAAACTCTGGGCAAACCGCCATCTCGGTTACAGTGATTTATTGCAAAGCTTCAAAGTATTTACAAGAGTTCAAAAGGCACACTCCATCTCTAGGTGTCAGTTGAATCGTCTGACGTCTTTTTACGCCGTGCCCAGCAAGCCCATTTCCTCAGTCCCGCCCTCCTTTTTCCTCTGCTCCGTGAGTGGCTGGTTCCCGGCACTGGCTCCCCCCTCCCAGTGTCATTGTCTCCTGACGTTTCTTTCTCTTCCTCCTCTGACGTGGACGAGTAGCTGCTGATTAAAGGCGTAGGCTCTCTGTAAGTTTCTCTCTGCTTCCCCCTCACCTCCTTCTCAGCCTCCCATTCCCTGACATCCACCCCCTCCCCAAAGGCCCCCTCCCACTCAGGAGAATCGACCATTCCTGATTCTCCTGTCTCCGGGGTGGCAGGGGTGAAACCTGGAAAACTTCCCTCCTCCTCATCCGTATCTTCAAAAACCTTCCTCCAATCCTCCCTCAAACCCGCAGTTTCCCATCTTTCCCAATAGACGCCATCCTCTTCTTCTTCCTCCCCGTCAGATGGTGGGAATCCCCCGAAGTCCTCTTCATTGTCCGTTGGCCCGAACACCTGTCGAAAAAATCTACCCCTGGGTTTGGGTTTGTCAGGGAAAAAATTGTGGAACTCCTCCACCAGATACTCATCAGTGACACAACTCTCCAGGACCCAGGCATTCTCTGAACTAGGGGCTCCTTCCCATGCCACCAGATACTGTAACTGTTCCCCATTCCAGCGAGAATCCAGTATTTCTGTCACCTCGTTGCACTGCTCCCTTTCCTCCACTGCGGGTGGTGGGAGTTCCCCTTCCCCACTACCCTGCCTCATTCCCCCTTCCCTGTAGGGCGACAGCAGTGACCTGTGAAATACCGGATGGATCCTCATGCTCTCAGGCAACCTTAATTTAAATGCCACCGGATTGACCTGCTGGATTACCTCAAAAGGCCCCACTCTCCTGGGTTTGAGTTCCTTGCAACCTCCTTTCCAGGGCAACCCTTGCGTGGACAACCACACCTTGTCCCCAACCCAGATGACTTCCCCTGGCCACCGATGCTTGTCGGCCTCCCTCTTGTAGACCTCCTTAGCCCTTTCCAAGTTCAACTGAAGCTGTAGGTGGATCGCCTCCATTTCTTCCGCAAAAGGTTCTGCTGCAGGCACACTCCACGACTCCTCCCCCCTTCCCGGGAATGCCCTGGGGTGACGCCCGTGATTAGCAAAAAACGGAGTCATCCCTGTGGATACGTTCTCCGTGTTATTGTAAGCAAACTCTGCTAGAGCTAGTATGTCCACCCAGTCGTTCTGTCTCTGACTGACATAACACCGCAAATACTGTTGCAAAACAGCATTCGCTCTCTCCGCCTGCCCATTGGTCTCAGGATGTCTCGCCGTGGTGAAACTCACCTCTACTTGCAACAAACCCATGAGCTTGCGCCAGAACCGTGAGGTGAATTGAGTCCCCCTATCCGAAACCACCTGGGCAGGCACTCCATGTAACCTAAACATGTGCTCAACGAACAGCTTGGCTGTTTCTTCCGCCGTCATGGCATGCGAGCAGGCCACAAAATGACACATTTTGGTTAGAAGGTCCACCACCACCATGATTGCTGTCTTACCCTTAGACTTGGGCAGATCAGTGATAAAATCCACCGCCACCACCTCCCATGGCTTCCCTGGTGTGGACAAAGGTTGCAGCAAACCTGCTGGTGCCGCCCTTTCCCCTTTGGCCCTTTGGCAAGTGTCACACCCCCCTCACATATTCCCTTACATCCTCCCTCACCTTGGGCCACCAAAATTCCCTGGTAACCAGTAGCATGGTTTTGTGTTGCCCAAAATGCCCTGCCATGCAGCTGTCGTGAAGTTGCTTGAGGACCCTGGCCCTGAGGGTTTCTCCTGGGACATACAAAGCCCCCCGATAGTACAGAAGCCCCCCTTTCACATCGAAACCACCCTCGGCACCCCCCTTTTGCCTTAACTCCCCCATCATTCGCCTTGCAAAGTCATCTTCTCTAAGCAGCCGCATCAGTTCGTTGTGTTGAATGGTTTCTTTAAATGTAAAGGTTCATCATTGTTCCACCCGATGTGTATGTCTTTAAGGGGCCAGAGCAAACTAACGGGACCCAGCTTTACAGCTGTGAAACATAGCAGGTGCTGCTGAGTTGTATTGATTAAGCTGTGTCAGCAATTGGGTGTAGTATATAAGGAGCAGCACCTAGCTCTCCCATTACCCTGGGGGATGGGTTGGGTCTGGTTTGTTGATGTATTTAGTGTAAATTGAGTTTTTGTTTTTCTTCTTAAAACCTTCTTTAAGTACTTTTTGAGTTCCTTTTTAATGCATGGTCTCCCCAGCAAGCTCTCTGCAGCGTTACTATACTGCAAATAGCCAACATCTTTGGTTATGGGCCCAGCTGCTGAGTGGATGACTGCATATTTTTGGACTCTGAGAAAGGTTTGAAAACTCCTTCTCCTGTTAGTGTAGTTTCTGTGGGTCTGGAAGAGTTCCAGAATGGTTGACCGGGTTCCAGAAGCTGAGAAGGCTCTGGTCTTCCCACAGCTAACAGATGAGAACTATAGTTTATGGTCTTTTCGGGTGGAGGCGCTTTTGACCTCTAGAGAAGTGTGGACCTATGTAACTGATGACCCGCCTAACCCTGTAACTAATGCTTGGTCGAAAGGAGATGCGAAAACCAGGGCAATAATTAATTTGGCAGTCAGCGACAAGCAAGTAGTCTATATAAGGAATAAGAAAACTGCCAAAGAAATGTGGGACAGTCTTGCAGCAGTGCATGTTAGAAGAGTCAGTGTCTGCATTGACGTTTTTCAAGCAGTTGTACCAGACGAAGTTGCAGCCTGGTGGTGATTTGACAGCACACTTGAGATGTCTGGAGGCGATACACTGCGAATTAATTCGAAGGGACATGGAGATACCTGATATTCAGTATGTTTTTATCATCCTTTGTTCCCTTAACGAGGACTTTGATGGTGTAGCTAGCCAGATATCTGCCGTTCCACCAGCACAATTGACTGTGGAAGGGGTAACGGCAAGATTAATGGGCGAGTTGGACAGAAAGGGAGGCTTGTGCCATAAGCACTCCTATTTCCAGAAGTAATGAGGAACACCATATGCAAACTTGTGGTGATACAACTGCATTTAAAGCTGCAAAGCGGCGTTGGTTCTGCAATAAGCAAGGGCATTTTGCAAAGGACTGCAGATCCAAAAGAAAGCAAAGTACTCCCAAGTCTGTTTCTGTTCGTCAGTCACAGTCGTCAGCCCAGCAGCCGAAATCGTATTGTAAAGACAAAAATGAGCCGCGAGCTTTTCATGCTCGGACAACAGATCGTAAAAGAATTAAAGGTGCCAAGTGGAATTATTTTATTGTGGACTCAGGAGCATCTCAGCATTTTTGCAACGATCGAAGCTTGTTTATTTCTTTCGAAGAGGAAATTGGTAATGTACATTTAGCCAATTCACAAGTCTTGCAGTCGCTTGGCAGGGGTACTGTTAAACTTGATTCTTTAAACATTACAATAGCGAACTGCATTTACTGCCCATCAGTGGACAATTTATTATCAGTAAGGTGTTTTGCTCGTCAAGGCATAACTGTGCGTTTCTTAAAGTCAATGTGTGAGTTTTTCGATGGGAACAAACGTCTATTGTATGCCCGGGACTCTGATGGTTTATATAGACTGTATTTTCGCACCTACTCACAATCGCCTATAAATTGCAGAGCAGCACAATCAAGCCAGGGGTTGAGGAATGTAAGGCCACATTCCGGGTGTGTCCATGAGGCGCACAGAATTCTGGGACATCTGAATTTTGCTGATGTAATTAAGACAAAGAATATTGTTAATGGCCTCAACTTAAAACCATGTAAATTCTATATGCAATGTCTATCCTGTTGCAAGAATAAGATTAAGGTTGCACGCAAGGGTAGGTGCTCAGATAGGAAAGTAACTGAGCCATTTGAGTGTGTACATTGTGATTTAGTTTGGCCACTACCACCATCATTAGGAGGTTCTAAGTACTGGCTCACTCTGATAGACCAGTATAGTAGATATTGTTGGACTTATGCAATAGCTGAGAAGTCCCAAGCATTTGAGAAGTACAAAGTTTTTTGCAGTTGGGTAAAAACGCACTTTAACAAACCTATTAAGAACCTGTTTTCTGACCGGGGCGGGGAATTTTTTTCTAAGGTTTTTGAGAATTTCCTGGAAGCGCAGGGGACTACTCATGAGTTATCTTGCCCCCGAAGTCCCTGACAAAATGGGCTTGTTGAAGTTGTGCAGCGTGACCTGCAGGCAGGGGTTAAAACCTATCTGCACGATGCTAATCTGCCCAAAGACTTTTGGGCTGAAGCACTCTATGCCTTTTGTTAAGTTAAAAATCACAGTTATCATTCTGGTTTAGATGTCACCCCCTATGAGAAGTTGTTTAAAAAACACCCTAATCTGAAATACCTACGCATTTGGGGTTCAGATGTAATTATGCATTATCTCGCTAAGCAGAAATTGGGTGAACGTAGTGTTCAGGGAAAATTAATGGGCTATCAGCAGGGGGCATACAGAATTTACATACCAGCAACTGGCAAATTTCATATTACCAGAAGCATGATACAAACTGTAAATTGGAATGGAGTTGCTGTTTTCCAAGATACTAATGGCATAGATAATACTGAGGAAGAAGAGGAAACAGCAGCAGCAGTGAATGATAGTGCTTCTGAATTAATGGGAGAAGATGTAAAGCCTGTTGAATCTATAATTTGTTTGATGATTTAAAGTCACAGGCACCCAAGGGGAGGTTAGATTCTCTTGAGTTTTCTGACCGTGAGCTTAGCCTACAGGCACCTCTTCAGCCTGACAATGATGATTTACAACCTGAAACTAGTAGTTCACTTAGTCCCATTAAGTCTGAGGAGTCTGACTCTCCTTCCGGACTGAGACGTTCAGATAGAAAGAGGCAGAAGCCACAACATTTTGCAGATGAACATTTTAATACTGTGTATGCCAATAAGGCAGTTTTTGAGCCAAAAAGCTATAATGATGTTCAGAATTTACCTAAGCACCAAGCTGCAAATTGGTATAAAGCTATGAACTCCGAGATAGCTTCTTTAAAAGAGCATAACACTTGGTCTCTTGTACCACAAACCCCAGATATGAGACTTATTGACTCAAAATGGGTTTACAGAGTTAAAATGAATGACAAAAATGAAGTTGTAAGGTACAAGGCAAGATTAGTTGCTAGAGGTTTTCAACAAATTCCAGGCGAAGCTTATGATTTGTGTTATTCACCAAGTGTAAAATATGAAACAGTTAAACTTTTGTTAAAAGATGCATCACAACGTGGACATTCTGTTTATCACCTAGATATAAAAACTGCATATTTGTTTGCAGATTTAAAAGAACAATTTTTTATGCGTGTTCCTGAAGGCATAGACGCCGCTGAAGGTTTGGTATGCAAATTAAATAAATCCCTTTATGGTCTGCACCAAAGTGGAAGGAATTGGCACCAAACTTTAGCAAAAGAATTGCTGGATATTGGTTTTTCACAAGGAAAGGCAGACAATTGTGTGTTTATAAAGGAAAGGGCGAACTCTGTAACAAAAATATGTGTGTATGTAGATGACGCGTTAATTTCTACAAAAACTAAACAAGAATATGAACAGATAGTATCACAGTTACAGAAGAAATTTGATGTGGTGGAATTAGGCATAGCTAAAAATTACTTATCCATGCAAATTGAGAAAGGCAAAAATGGATCTTTTCTGGTTCATCAAACTGCAAAAATTGATCTAGTCAAAATGCTATGTTTAGAAAATGCAAATGGGAAGGAAACACCTATGGTGTGTGGTTTCACCTTTACAGGTGAAGATAAGCCATTTCCTAACAAAACTTTGTATCGTTCTGCTATAGGCAAGCTAAATTTCATTCAAAGAATCTCAAGACCAGATATAACATGTCTTTCACTTTCTGGCAAAATTTGTGGAAAAGCCCACTACACAATGTTTCTCTGCTCTTGAGAGTGGTAATGTACCTTAAACACACAAATCATTATAGGTTGCAGTTTACATCAAGTATTGACAAAGGTTTTGAAATTTTATGCGATGCATCTCATGCAGTAGAACAAAATAATTGCAGGGGTGTGTCTGGTATGGTGTTTTGTTATAACGGTTGTCCATTTGAATGGAAGTCCCAGACACAAACCATTATTTGTCTCTCCACAACAGAGAGTGAATTATGTGCATGCGTTCAGGCCACTTGTGATGTAGAATGGTATCTGCAGGTATTTGCAGACCTACAGATGCAAGTAACACTACCAGTAAAAGTTTACCTTGATTCCCAGAGCAGACTCGCTATCCTGTGTTCAGAGACCAATACGCAGCGCACTAGAGTCTTAAGATTACATTTGCAGTTTGTAAAGAAACTAATTGCTGATGAAATGGTTGTATTTAAATATGTTCCAGGTGACAATCAAATTGCAGACATTTTTACTAAAGCACTTCCAAAGGTTACACATGAAAGACATGTACAAAGTATGCTTTATGTTTTTGTTCCACAATGATGAACTGCAGGGGAAATGTTGAATGGTTTCTTTAAATGTAAAGGTTCATCATTGTTCCACCCGATGTGTATGTCTTTAAGGGGCCAGAGCAAACTAACGAGACCCAGCTTTACAGCTGTGAAACACAGCAGGTGCTGCTGAGTTGTATTGATTAAGCTGTGTCAGCAATTGGGTGTAGTATATAAGGAGCAGCACCTAGCTCTCCCATTACCCTGGGGGATGGGTTGGTGGTTGGGTCTGGTTTGTTGATGTATTTAGTGTAAATGGTGTTTTTGTTTTTCTTATTAAAATCAACTTTAAGTACTTTTTGAGTCCCTTTTTAATGCATGGTCTCCCCAGCAAGCTCTCTGCAGCGTTACTATACTGCAAATAGCCAACACGTTATCTTTCACCAACTCCCCCCCCACAAGTCCACTTGTTCTCGGGGAACATTAATCTGGCGACCGGAGGCCCTTCTTCTCCCAGGTACTCCGGTTTGCGAGACAGCGCATCCGCCCTTGCATTCTGCTCCCCTGGCACATATTCAATTTTAAAGTTGGCAAAAAACTCCGCCCAGCGTATCTGCCTCTGGCACAGAACCCGCGCCGTACGCCAGTACTCCAAGTTCTTGTGGTCCGTGCACACCAAAACTTGGTGCCCCGCCCCGATCAGGAAATGCCGCCATTGCTTGAAAGCAGCGACTATCGCAAGCAATTCTTTGTTGGAAATAGTGTAGTTCTGCTCTGGCTTTTTCAACTTCTGAGAAAAAAAAGCACACGGTCGCCACTCCCCCTTTTCAACAGGTTGCAGCAACACCGCACCTATCGCCCGATCTGAGGCATCTGTCTCAACTCGCAGCGGTCGCTTGGGGTTGACGTGCAGCAGCTGCTCCTCTGATGCGAAGACCCTCTTAAGCTCCTCAAACCCCCTTTGCGCCTCCTCCGTCCAAACAAACTTCTTCTTAGCACTAAGACAGTCTGTTATGGGTGCCGTCAGTTTTGCGAAGTTCTTGATGAACTTCCTGTAGAAGTTGCTGAAGCCCAGGAAATGTTGAACATCCTTCCGGGTCTTGGGGCTCTCCCATTCAACCACAGCCTTCACCTTCTCCGGATCCATGGCCACGCCCTTGTCGGACAGCCTGTAACCCAGGAACTCGACCTCTTTTAAGTGAAACTGACACTTCTCCAGCTTCACCCACAGCCGATGCTCCTTGAGTTTGCTCAGGACTTGACGCACGTCTTTTACATGCTGTTCCTCATTGTCTGAGTACACCAGCATGTCATCCAAAAAGCAGATGCAGTTACGGTACAGCAACGGCCCTAGCATGTGATGCATGAAGGCTTGGAAACAGGGGCTTCCTGACTGCAATCCGAAAGGCATGATGAGATACTCAAACGCCCCCAGCGGCGTGAACATGGTGGTCTTCCACTCTTCGCCCTCTCGCCCTCTGATGAGGTTGTACGCCCCCCAGAGGTCCAGCTTGGTGAAAATTTTCCCCTTCCGCACCCTGGCCAGAACGTCGTCGATTTGCGGCATTGGGAAGGCCACAGGTTCCGTCAGGCTGTTCAGGACCCTGAAATCCACCACCAGCCTCCTCTCGTTAGTCGATTTCTTGTCCACGAAGAACACAGGGCTCCCCCCTGCCACCTTGGACTCCCTGATAAATCCCCTCTTTAGATTTTTCTCAATAAAGTCCTTCAGGTCCTTGATCTCTCGCTCCGACATGGAGTAGAGCTTCCCCACCGGCAGCGTGGCCCCCGGGATCAGATTGATCTGGCAATCATATGGTCGGTGCGGTGGCAACGTGTCAGCCTCCTTCTCGCTGAACACCTCCTGGAGGTCCCGATAATACGGAGGAACTTCGGTCGTCCCTGCTTTGCATGCTGCTGCCATCCTGGCCTCCGACCCTCGAGGTCGCTCAAGGCCCAGGCAGTTCTCCATGCAGTGCGCCGACCCGAACGTCGGGGACCGCTGATGCCAGGAAACCACCGGATCGTGCAAGGCCAACCAGCTCATGCCCAGTATGATAGGCGGACCCGCCAACGTGGCCACGTGAAAGGCAATGATCTCGGAGTGAGTAGACACCCGCATCCTCATGGGTGGCGTCTGATGGGTCACTCCCCCTCCCAACAGTTCTCTCCCATCAATTGTGGTGACTTGCAGCAGAAAATCCAAAGGCCTCAGGTTCAGTTGGTGCTGCGCTGCAAACTCTTTGCTGAAAAACGAGGCACTCACTCCTGAGTCCACCAAAGCAAACTCCTCCACTGCGTGGCCGTTTGGGAGTTCTATCACCCCCTTCAACACTATGCTTGCTTTGGGGTGTCTGGGCCGGGGGCTTTCGCTGTTGCCCCTGCCTGGCTGTTGCCCCGGTTCACCACCAGCCAGGCCCTCCCATTTACCGAAACCTGGGGTCCCTCCTCCTCTGCCTGTGGGGTGGCCCCAACCATTCCCTGCCAGTTACAACGCTCCGGACACACTCTGGCAAAGTGTCCAGGCTTCTGGCAGAAAAAACATTTCTTGGCCACCTGCCAGTCCTTCCCCTCTTTGCCGCTCGGCCGTTGGGCTTTTGAACTTTCCCGCGCGCAGGCTGAGTCAATTTCCATGGGCTCTGGCTGTTGTTGACCTTCAGAGGCAGCTGCCGGCATCTCAGGAATTTGGTTACCATGGAAACGCCGGCCTTTGCTCTGCTTTCTTTCCCGCAGCCTGGCTTCCTGTCTTAGCCCCACCGCTAAAGCAGCCTTCGTTAACTCATCCATGTTCTTAGGACAGGGGCCCCTGGCAAGCTCATCCTTAACTTCAGCGTTCAGTGCAGCTTTAAACAAAGCCTGCACAGGCTCAGATTCCAACTCCCATCCCAGTTTGTGTATAAACATAGAAAATTCTGACCAGTAACTACGCACTGTAGAGCTGCCTTGCCTTAAAGCCAAAAACTCCTGCTGCGTCATATCTATGTGGCTTTCATCTACGTACATCAAATCCATCAGCTGCCAAAACTTGGGCAAACTTTGCAGCGCTTCATTATTAGCTGCAATCAAAGGCCTTACCCAACTCTTCACCCCTCCCGACAGGTGGCTAATTAGGTAGGCAACCTTCTGAGCATCGTTAGCAAACTGAGCTGCCTCCAGCTCCAGAAAATATTTCATCTCCGTTTTAAATCCCAAATATTCCTCAGGTTTGCCTTGAAACTTTTCCACTAATGCAGGTTTGCTCCTCCCCAGTAGCCCACCTGTGGCACTACCTTGAGCAGCTCTGGCTTCCTCCCGACGCACCTGAAGCTCGGGATTCCAGCCAGGCATTGCGCCGACGCAGCTCTTTTATTTCTTGCTCCATTCTCTATTCTTCTTTTTCCTTTCCACTAGCTTTCAGCATGTGAGACGATTCAAGCTGTGAGGGTTGTGCTGACAAGCTAGCTGAGATAAAACTCCGGGCAAACCGCCATCTCGGTTACAGTGATTTATTGCAAAGCTTCAAAGTATTTACAAGAGTTCAAAAGGCACACTCCATCTCTTCTTCTTTTTTTTTTTTTGCAAAAATTTTATTAGTTTTTACAATATCAACGACAAACAAAAACATAAAACAAACAAAACATTACAAACATGAATCATAACCTTATTGAAAATAACAGTTATTTACTTTGTAAAACGACTTCCTTGTTTCCCCTTAGTTGAATTTCATTGCAAATCCTTATAACGGTTTTCCAAATCCCAATTTTAATACCCTTTAAATTAAACATTAACATCTTTAAATCTTCTCCTTGTATTAGACATATTATTTTATCAGTTAACATAAATACAGTCCTAAACCCATTAAGTATCTGGACGCTATTTCCAGTTTTTTTAGCTTAACAAATTTAGCTAAATAATCATTAAATTTATTCCATTCTTCATGGTGTTCCTCCTCCTTCTGGTTGCGGACTCTTCCAGTTAGATCGGCTAGCTCCATAAAATCCATAATCTTCATCTGCCATTCTTCTACTGTTGGTAATTCTTGAGTTTTCCACTTTTTAGCTAACAAAATACGAGCCGCAGTTGTGGCATACAAAAATAGATTAACATATTTCTTGGGCAATTCCAGACCTATTATTCCAAGAAGAAAGGCCTCTGGTTTCTTAGTAAATGTATATTTCAACATTTTTTTCAATTCATTATAAATCTTTTCCCAGAAGTCTTTCACCCTGGGGCAGGTCCACCACATATGAAAGAATGTTCCTTCCTTTTCTTTACATTTCCAACATGTATTATCACAATTATGATACATCTTTGCTAATTTTACAGGAGTCAAATACAATCTATACATCATTTTCATAATATTTTCCTTTAACAAAGTACATGCGGTGAACTTCACCCCTTTCTTCCACAATCTTTCCCAGTCCTCAAACATTATGTTATGTCCTAAATCTCTTGCCCAATCTATCATCACCGATTTAACTTGTTCATCTTTCGTATGCCACTCCAGCAAAAGCTTGTACATTTTAGATAATTTTTTACCTTCAGTATCCAACAACTCCGTCTCCAACTTAGATTTTTCCAAGGCAAAACCATTTTTCTTATCCAGTTTATACAATTCGTTAATCTGGTGGTAATGTAGCCAATTTAGCTTATCTTTAATTTGCTCAAATGGTCTTAATTTATAACCTTCCTCTTCCTCTATTAATAAGTCATAATATCTCAACCATTTGGTATCCATATTTAATTTTTTCTGGGCCTTTGCCTCCATTGGTGAAAGCCATCTGGGCGTCTTTCTTTCTAAAAGGTCTTTGTATTTTATCCAAACATTATACAATGATTTCCTAATTATATGATTTTTAAATGCTTTATGGGCTTTTACTTTATCATACCACAAATATGCATGCCAACCAAACACATTATCAAATCCCTCCAAATCTAGTAAATCTGTATCTTCTAATTTCATCCATTCTTTAATCCAACAAAGTGCGGCAGCTTCAAAATAGATTTTTAAGTCTGGCAGAGAGAATCCCCCTCTTTTTTTGGAATCCGTAAGTAATTTGTATTTAATTCTGGGTTTCCTCCCCGCCAGATAAATCTAGAAAGAGCTTTTTGCCATTCTTTAAAACATTTCACATTGTCTATAATTGGGAGGGCTTGAAACAAAAAAAGCATCTTTGGCAGCACATTCATCTTAATCACAGAAATCCGGCCCATTAATGACAATTTTAAGTTAGACCACACCTCTAAACCTCTTTAAATTTCATTCCATATTTTCTCATAGTTATCCTTATACAAATTCAAATTTTTCCCAGACAGGTTCACCCCCAAATATTTAACTTTTTTCACAAAATCTAGGCCCGTTTTTTCTTGTAATATTTTCCTTTCTTCATTATCCAGATTTTTCTCTATTACTTTGGTCTTGCTCTTGTTTAATTTAAATCCTGCTACCTGACCAAACTCATGTATTAACTCCAGTGCTTTAACTGCACTGGAGTCTGGATCTTGTAATGTCAGAACTAAATCATCCGCAAAGGCTTTTAATTTGTATTGTTTCGAACCTACTGTAATACCTTTAACTTGTTCATCTTTTCTAATCATACTTAGCAAGACCTCCAGAACCGAGATAAACAGCAAAGGGGACAGTGGACACCCTTGCCTGGTTCCCTTCTCAATTCTAATTTCCTCTGAAACCACATTATTTACAATAATTTTAGTTTTTTGTTCTTGATAGATTTCTTTAATACCATTTATAAAATCATGACCTATCCCCATACTCTCTAAGTTATGTAACATAAAACTCCAAGAAACATTGTCGAAGGCTTTCTCAGCATCGATAAACATTAAGATTGCTTTACAACTCTTTCTTGCTTCTAACTTTTGCAAAATATCCACAACATTTCTAATATTGTCTTTCATATGTCTTCCAGGAAGAAATCCTGTTTAGGAATCAGAGTAATGTAAGCTTGTTTCCAGGTTTCAGGAGGCACACTCCATCTCTAGGTGTCAGTTGAATCGTCTGACGTCTTTTTACGCCGTGCCCAGCAAGCCCATTTCCTCAGTCCCGCCCTCCTTTTCCCTCTGCTCCGTGAGTGGCTGGTTCCCGGCACTGGCTCCCCCCTCCCAGTGTCATTGTCTCCTGACGTTTCTTTTTCTTCCTCCTCTGATGTGGACGAGTAGCTGCTGATTAAAGGTGTAGGCTCTCTGTAAGTTTCTCTCTGCTTCCCCCTCACCTCCTTCTCAGCCTCCCATTCCCTGACACGAGCTTCAGAAGCTGGGACACGCTACTCAGCAGAGTAAACATGCAAACAGAAGTGGCAGGCGAGGCTGTGTGAGCATATTTACAAGCAGTTTATTCAGCATACATCAGGACAAAAGGAAACATGTCTGCTCTCCATCGTGTCCAAAGCAAGACAGCTAAAGCAAAAGCTATACACAAACGGAAGTTCCCAGCAAGCTGTGCTGGACTGTAAACAGACATGTGACATGCAACAATCCACACATCTGTTCTTAAGGTGGAACGGAATATTCCAACATCCTCCCCCTTTCTGTGTAACCTGTGTCGTAGTATTTCAACCCAACTGCAACTACTGTACATAAACCTTTAGACAACAGATCTGCAGGAATTTCGTTTCCTGGCATGTAGGACACCTGAATGAGTCCTTTCTGGATACATTCCCTTGCACAATGTAACTTTATCTGCACGTATTTGGTTTTTTCATTGCAGCTCTCTGAAGCTAGCAAAGCCAAACAGGATCTGTTATCTTGATACACCTGTATAGGACATGTCACCTTGACTCTGATGTCCTTAAACAGTTGCATCAACCATTCACAATCCATGAGTGAAAATGACAGGGCATTGAGTTCTGCTTCACAGGAACTTAGGCTTACTGTTGTCTGCTTCTTGCACAACCAGTCAAACAGACAGTGGTTGTACATGTAGCACACTCCAGAAGAGCTTGTGCCATCCGTGGTGTCACTTTCAAAACTAGCATCTGCAAAAATCTCAAGACCTCCAGTCTTCTGACTTGTGAACCTCAATCTGTAGTGCAAAGTGCCCTTGAGATAGCGAGCTATGCACTTCAAAGCCTTCCAATCCTGAACAGTAGGATTGTTGGCATGTCTGCTAAGCAGATTAGTGCTTACAGCTATGTCAGGTCTTGAACATCTAGCAATAAAATTCAGTTTGCCTATAATGCATCTGTACAGTGTGGTGTCAGAAAATGCTTCAGCAGAACCATCTACCTGGTAACCTGTCACCATTGGTGTGTCTATAGGATTTGCATCAACCAAATTCAGCCTGGTTAATACATCAGCAATTTTCTGTGTTTGGTGTACCAGAAAATTACCTGCCTGGTCTTTCTCTACCTGCAGAGAAAGATAGTTGGATACCTCACGAAGATCCTTCATGTCAAAGTGCTCCTTCAGCTGAGCTAGGGTGCTTTGGTACTGTGAGGTTTGATGTTTATAGGGTTAACCTCTATGTGTCCTGCATCTGGGGAGGAGCTTCCTACATCCGGGAGCTGAGTTCTCTGTCTGTGAGTTACTGTCACTTGTCAGCAGAGAGAAGCAGAGATGTACGCACGATGGCTGCTGTCTCTGATGGATTGTCTGTTGTTTTATCTGTCTGATGTAAATAAAACTGTTTAGTTTAGAAACAGTGTGTGGACTCTCTCTCTCTTCACTCACACATCAAGCACGTGCTGCTGTTCTGCTACTGTCTGGGACTTCTGGAGCAGTGGAAATGTACTGGACCCAGTCAGCTTTATCAATAGGTACAAAGCCTGATTCTTCAAGAAAAGAAAAGCATAAACAATACAGTTTGCTTTGCCCCTCCTCTTTGACAAACACACACGGATCAGCTTTGCCCTGGTGAAAACCTAGAGAAAGCAATGTCTCTGTTTGTTTTGTGTTCCAACACCTGGCACTCTGCTTGAGACCATATAGGGATTTCTGTAGCTTACAGACCATTCCCTTCTTTACCTGCACTCCATCAGGTGGAAGCATGTACAGCTCCTCCCCCAAAACTCCATACAAAAAAAGCTGTATTTACATCGTGATGAGAAACGTGAAACTACTCCTCTGCAACAGTCTTGAGCATAAGCCTGATGCTCTCATACTTGACGGTGGGTGAGTAGGTCTCGTGGTAATCCTGTCCTGGTACCTGAGAAAAACCTCTGGCGACCAATCTGGCTTTGTGCCTGACAACCTTGCCATTCTGGTCTGTCTTGGCCTTAAAGACCCATTTGCTGTCCACCAGCCTCATTCCTGGGACTATTGGCACCAGCTCCCAGGTTTGGTTCCTATTCAAGGAATCAATTTCAGCCTGTCGAAAATCAAGCCTATATCGGGAGTAACTGGCAACACTCCCAGGCACCCGGCTTGGTCTCCTGTTGACCTCCCTGGCTGCATTCCCCAGCAAGATCCAGGCTA
>JAXCMG010009856.1:172301-204535 GCA_034642415.1 Podarcis siculus
TTCTCTTTTTGACTTCCCTCAACTTGACTGATACTCCTTCCCTTCTTAATTTCTTACACATTTCTAAAATCTTACTTCCATTGTTTTTATAAATTAGTTCTTATTTTTACTCACAATGTAACGTTTCTTCTCACAGAGCTTCATTAAAACTTACAAACGTTATTTGATTATCACTTAGTTTATGCATATATTCTATAAACTTTCCCCAATCTTCTGTGAATCTCTGATCTCGTCGATTTCGAATCCTTCCAGTCAGTCTATCAAGTTCTGCACAGTCCATCATCTTCATTCTCCATTCTTCTAACGTAGGTAGCTCCTCTTGCTTCCATTTCTGGGCCATCAATATTCTTGCTGCGGTCACTGCATATAAAAATAACTTTCTTTCTTATTTATCTCATTCCCTGTAATACCAAGTAAAAACCCTTCTGGTTTCTTAACAAATGTGTATTTGAACATTTTCTTCAATTCATTATATATCATTTCCCAAAAGCTTCTAACTTTCTTACACTCCCACCACATATGATAGAATGTGCCTTCTTTTTCTTTACATTTCCAACATTTATTACATCTCTTGTACATCCTTGCTAACTTCACCGGTGTTACATACCATCGATACATCATTGTCATCACATTTTCTTTTATCGTTATACATGCAGTGAATCTTAAACCTTCTTTCCATAATTTCTCCCAATCCTCCATTCGTATATTATATCCAAAATCTTTGGCCCAGTCAATCATAACCGATTTTACCTCTTCATCCTTTGTATACCATTCTAATAATATCTTATACATTTTAGCCAAAACTTTAAAATCACTATTATTTCTTTCTGAAATTTTGATTCTTTATCACCAAAGCCTCTTAATGTCAGATCTTTTTTAAACATTTCATTGATTTGAAAATAGTGCAGCCAATCATTAACATATTCCTTAACTACATCAAACAATTTCTTCTTCCATTTACCTTCTGTTTTTATTATTAAATTCTGATATGTTACCCATCCCCCTTTCATATTAATTTTTTTCACGCTCATCGCCTCTAATGGTGACAACCAATACGGAGTTTTTGCTTCCAACAAGTTTTTATACCTTTCCCAGACTTCAATCAAAGACCTTCTTATGGTGTGGTTTTCAAAACCTTTGTGTACTCGCTTTTTATCATACCATAAATATGCATGCCACCCAAATCTGTTATCAAAACCTTCTAAGTCTAACAAGTCAGTATTTTCTAATTTCATCCATTCCTTCAGCCAGCAGAGGCAAGATGCTTCATAATATAATTTCAAGTCTGGCAGGGCAAAGCCTCCTCTTTCTTTCGCATCTGTCAATAATTTAAACTTTATTCTCGGCTTCTTACCCTGCCATATAAACCTTGAAATTTCTCTTTGCCAATTTTTAAAGATAGCTGCCCCCCTGATTGCTGGAACTGTTTGAAATAGAAATAGCATTTTCGGTAGCACATTCATTTTTATTATTGCAATTCTTCCCCCCAAAAAATCTTCCCCAAGTCTTTTTTAATCTTACTCCAAGTTGGAATGTAGTTATTCTGATACAAATCAATACTTCTGGGGGTTAACCAAACTCCTAAATATTTAACTTTCTTTACCACTTCTATTTCTAGTTGTTGCTGCACTCTGTCAATAGTTTCTTGATCCATATTTTTACTAATCATTTTTGTCTTTTTCTTATTCAAAATAAATCCCGCCAATTTACCAAACTACTCTATTTCATTCAAAACTTCTGTTACAGTATTTGTCGAATTTTCCAAAGTTAGTACCAAGTCATCAGCAAAGGCCTTAACTTTATATTGTTTACTTCCTACTGTTACCCCTTTTATCTGTTCATTACTTCTTATTACCCTTAGAAAGACTTCCAGGACCGTGATAAATAACAGTGGTGAGAGCGGACATCCTTGTCTCGTACCTTTGGTTATTTTTATATTTTCTGTTACCACATTGTTAACTATTAATTTTGCTCTTTGATCTCTATATATTGCCTTAATACCATTCAAAAACCCTTGTCCTATATCCATCATTTCAATTTTTTTTAACATAAATTCCCAAGAAATATTATCAAAGGCCTTTTCCGCATCTACAAATATCAACATAGCTTGTTTATCATTCCTGGCAGTCAAGTACTCCAAAATATTACATTCCTAATATTGTCTTTCATTTGTCTGCCAGGAAGAAAGCCTGCTTGATCTTCATGTATCAATCCCTTCAACACTTTTCCCATCCTATTTACTAATATACTTGCAAACAGTTTATAATCATTGTTTAGCAGCGAAATTAGCCTATAGTTCTTAACTTGGGATAAATCTGAATCTTGCTTGGGTATCAAAGTAATATATGCTTCTTTCCAAGTTTCTGGTATTTCTCTCTTTGTTAATATGTCATTCATTACTTCTCTCAGTGGTACAACCAGGATGTCCAGGATGTCCTTCATTTCTTTGTAAAATCTTGCACTAAATCTTTGTAAAAAAATTTCTTTGTAAAATCTTGCACTAAATCCATCCGGCCCTGGTGTCTTTCCACTTTTTAATTCTTTAATTGCATTTCTTATTTCTTCTATTTCTATCCTCTCATTTAATTTACTTTTCTCTTTCGTCGGAATCTTCTGCGCCCCTTTCTCTTTTAAATATTCTTCTTCTTTTTTTTAATTTCCTTTCTCTTTCCTCTTATATAATTGTCTATAAAAGTCCACAAATCCTTTTCTTATTCCTTTCGGATCTTCAATCTCTTTATCTTCGACCACTATTTTGTGTACCATATTTTGTTCTTTCCTTTTTTTAATCTGCCACACTAGTAGTTTCCCAGATTTGTTTGCATATTCAAAATTCTTTTGCCTCATCCTTTTGATGTTCCATTCCACTTCTTTGTTTATTATCATAGAGAATTGCGCTTGCAATGTTTTTATGTTCAGTTTCAGTTTTTTATCATTAGGTCTGTCGGTAAGTTTCTTCTCATTTTCCATAATTTGTTTTAAGATTTCTTTTTTCCCTTTTTCTCTGTATTTGTTTTTAATTGTGTTCTGTTGAATAAAGAAACCTCTCATAACTGCTTTACCCGCATCCCAAACTATACTTGTTTTTGTTCCTTGATTCATATTATTTGTAAAATAGTCCTTCATACATTTTTGCGCATTCTCTACTACTTTTTGATCATCAAAAATATTTTCATTTATTCTCCACCGGAAAGATTTTTCTTCAATTCCTTTTAAAGTACATTTTATTGGATTATGATCTGAAAGCACCTTAGGCTGTATTTCGATCTTTAAAATTCTTGTTGAAAGTTCATTTGTTATCCATATTTGTTCGATTCTTGACATTGATTGCTTTGCTTCTGACTGATAAGTAAACTGTTTTTCTAATGGGTGTTTCAGTCTCCAAATGTCAATTAAATTGCAGTTCTCTACCATCGAAAAAAAAGTCTTTGGTAATTTCCCTTCTTTTGATTTTCCTGTTGCTCTTAATCTGTCCATCTCCATTGAAACCACTGCATTCATATCACCCATTATTATAATCTTTTGATCTAAATATTCAAATAGTTTTTCTTCTAAGTCTTTAAAAAAGTCCATTTTGTTTTCATTAGGTGCATACACTCCGACGATTATTATTTTTTCACCTTGCCATTTGACTTGTACT
This sequence comes from Podarcis siculus, assembly GCA_034642415.1. Classification (NCBI taxonomy): domain Eukaryota; kingdom Metazoa; phylum Chordata; class Lepidosauria; order Squamata; family Lacertidae; genus Podarcis; species Podarcis siculus. Next base: position 175,942 of record JAXCMG010009856.1, read on the forward strand.
GCCACAATTCTACCTTCTTCATCTTTAAAAATCTGTTGAGCTTCTAATTTGTTTTTTATATATAATACCACTCCTCTTTTTTTAGTTTTGTCCGATGAGATAAATTCATTCCCTAACTTTTTATTTATCAAAATTTTTCTATGTCTCCTCATCACATGAGTCTCTTGTAAACAAATAATGTCCAAATTTTGTTTTTTCAAATATTGTTGAATTTTATTTCGTCCCCCCCCCCTCATTCATCCCATTAACATTCCAGGTCCATAATTTCAACGCCATGATGTCTTCTAATTAATTTTTAATAATAGTCTTTAATTTATTTTTTCCTCTTCTTCTTCTTCTTCCTCTCCCCTCTCCTCCTCCGAGTCTTGCGAATCTCCTCCTTCAGCTTCTGCCCCCATTGATGCTGCTTCCACACTTCCCAATTCTTTATACCTTCTCAAAAATTTATCCAATTCATCCGGTCTTGTTATTCTGTGTCTTTTCCCTTTGTAGGCAAACGATAGTCCTTCTGGGAACTCCCATCTAAATTCAATGTTGTTTTTCCTCAGGGCTTGCACTAACTGTTGATATTAATTGCGTTTTTTCAGCAGGCGAAGTGGAACATCTTTAAAAATGATTATGTTGTTCCCACCAAGTTGTTGTTCCCAAGCATGCTGCCAGCGCCTGCCATTCCCGCAGTGACTTCTGGTCGAGCCACGGACCCGACGCAAGGGAACTCTCTCAGGAGAGAGAAAGTCCGGGTTCTCGAGGGTAAAAGGGGGTGCTACAGGGCGCGGTAGCCCCCCAAAACCCCTCTGGAGGGAAACCAGAGGGTCAGGAGCCCAGCGGAGCCATTTGCAGATCGCCAGGTCATCAGGTAACTCCGTAACAGGAGTGAAGAGAACGGCGGGTGGAGAAAGCAGGCACCAGGGAAGCCATTGTCTCACTCTCGAGAATGCAGCCCCAGGCTTGCAGGGCGAGTGACCGATTCTCAAAAGCAAAGAACCTAAGCCGAATTTGCATTTCGGATTACAATTGGCATAACAAAAGGAAGGCTTAGGGAAAAGAAAGTGGAAAAAGAGATCAGTTTTCATCTGAAATCGGAGATTGACGCAAGACTACGAGCGGAGCGTGGGCAGGAGGTTAGTAACGCAGCAAGCGGCTGAAACTTCTCCCTCTTAAAAAACTTGCTAAAACTTGCTAAAAGTAACATAAACTGTTGCAAAAAGTAACAAAAAGTTGCAAAAGAAGGGAATAACGGAAGAAGGGAGCAGAAGGTTGCTATTTTATTACTTTAAAAGGTCCTCGATATAACTAAGGGTCGGAATGAAGTAAAAAGTAAAGCTTCTCGGCACTTTCACTTTTTTTAAAAAAGCTGTGCAACAAAGTAGAACTTTTGTGCCTCCATTTTAACAGGAAAGGAAAGCCACCCAGCTGAAAGTAATTTATGGAAAGTTAATACTGGGCAGCATAAATTGTTGTTTTACTACTTTTACCACTTTTACTACTCTTTTTACCCCAGTTTTTAAATAAACTGAACTGTTAAAACAAAACGAAAAAGACTATGTTTGAATGAAGGTTTTACCTTCGTAACTGATTTACTTTTCTTTTTTTGTCTATCCGTGGAATGGAATGAGAAAGAGCTGCCTAACAAGCCGCTTAAAAGATAGTATTTTTATTGGAGCTAAGTGAGCTACGACTTGAACTAACAAACTACTCCCTGTTATTTTTACTCGTCATTTTCTGTTACTTTTGGATATTCTATTGGAATTTACCTCTGGACAGACCCCTCTGGACATCTCCTCTTGTTTTCTCTCTTTGGATATATTGGGCATCTATAGGTTATTTTTTCAATACCTCCAGTAAATTGGATCATTCAACTGAACTATTCTCAGTGGATTATAATATATAATGGGCAGATTTTATTAGAACTTATTGGAGACAGTTAATATATTAAAACTGGACTTTAGTAATTTGGCCAACATTATTATTGGAAGATTTAATCGCTCATAACAAATTGATTTGGATTTAGCCTAAGTGGTGGCAAGAAGAAAGAAGAAAGGAAAAAGCCCCGGTGCAAATTTAAGGACTAACAGGTATTCCGCCATACAAGCAGAAACAAATATTGGAAAACTATTTTGGAAAGCTGTTTAAATAAGTTAATTGGCATATAAGTTTAAGTGTGTGAGAACTTAGGAGGGGTTTTTTTATGTCTTTCTCTCTCTGTATACCATCTGTAGAAAAATGTTTTATTGACAGTATATTTGGTTTGAATATTTTATAATTATTGACTGTATTTTTAGGTGTGTGAACTCTGTTATAATGTCTCATACACAAAATAAAGGGGGTGATGGGGGAACACCGGCAGATAGGAGATGCTCAAAGCAAGAATTGGATCTTAAAGGGGAGATTATGAAAATGTTTGCAGAGGTTAACTCCAATATCAAGCAGAGTGAAAAAAATATAGAAGCGAAATTGGAACAAATGGACTTGAGGATGGGCCAAATGGACAAAAAAATTGATGCTACAGTGAACAAATTGAAAGGGCAGTTGAAAGATGTGAGTAAGAGGACGCAGAATTTGGAAGAGGGAATGAAAAGGACAATAAGGGAGAGGAGGAAGGAAGAAGAGAGAATATGGGCGGGAATGTCAGAAATTAATAAAAATCAAGAGGAAGTCTGGGATGCGATTTCTATGAACGAACTCAGGCAGAGAGAAGTGAACCTTAGACTGAGACTTGTCCCCGAGCAGCAAGGAGAAAATATTAAAGGGAAATTAATAAAAGAAATTGCACAATGGTTGGAGATGGAGATAGAAGAAGTGGAAAAATTGGTGCAAAGTGCATTTCGACTAAAGGCAAGATCAGCAAAGGCAAGGAAGTTCCCAGGAGACTGCCTGATTACATTTAAGGATAGGGAGATGAGAAACCAGATCCTCCAAAAGAACAGAGAGAAGAGATTGAATATAGAAGGAAATTATATAATTATTTTTAAAGACATCCCGATCAGGCTTCTTAAACGGAGAGACCCATATAAACCAACAGTACAGATCCTAAAAAAGAACAACATAGAATTCAGATGGGAATACCCAGAAGGGATTTCCTTTGTCTACAAGAGTAAAAGACATAGACTTACGAGCATGGAAGAACTAGGGAAATTTCTACGAAAATACAAAGAGCTACAAAGTGAGGAAGAAGAAGTAAGAGGAGCAGGACTAGGACTGGAGGCAGCAGGAGGAGTGGATCCGGAGGAGATAGAAAAAGGAAAAAAGAAGGAAGAAGAAGAGGAAGAAGAAGAAACAGAAGAAGAGGTAGACAGATTATAACATTTATAATAAAGAACTTAAAATGGCCAAAATGGGATTGAAAGAGGATTTTTTATCCAGCAGAATACTTTGAAAAATAAAAACAGAGAGAAGAATAAAAAGGAAATACTAAAACAGATAATGGAGAATGAACAAAAATTGATAAAGAAACCGAACAATGAGAAGATAAGATAGAATATAAAGACCCTACAAACACAATTCGCAATGATGATAAACAAGGAAGTAGAAGGGGATATAAAAAGAATGAGACAAAGAAACTTTGAATTCGCGAATAAATCAGGAAAATGGCTAGCGTGGCAGATCAAGAAAAGAAAGGAACAGAATACAGTAAATAAAATCGTTATCGACGGTAATGAATTAGAAAATCCGAAAGAAATAAGAAAAGGATTCTTGGAATTTTACAGACAATTGTACAAAAGTAAGGAAAAGAACAATATGAGAAAAATAGACAGATTTTTAAAGGAAAAAGAAGTGCAGAAGATTCCGACTGAGAAAAAAGATTTTTTGAGCGCTCCAATTGAAATTGAAGAAATAAAAGAGGCAATTAAGGAATTGAAAAAAGGGAAAGCTCCAGGACCAGATAGATTTACAGCTAGATATTATAAGGAAATGAGAAGCATCCTACTTGTACCATTAAAAGAAGTTATAAATAATATATCACAGAACAGTGAAATCCCGGAAACATGGAAAGAAGCCTTTATCACACTTATACCAAAACAAGATACGGATTTGACACAGGTCAAAAATTATAGGCCTATTTCGTTGTTGAATACTGATTATAAAATCTTTGCAAGTATATTAGCAAAGAGGATGAAGAAAGTATTGAAAGAATTTATGCATAAGGATCAAGCGGGTTTTCTTCCTGGCAGACAGATGAAAGATAATATAAGAAATATAATAAATATATTGGAATATCTGAATGCCAGGAATGAAAAACAAGCTATTCTCATCTTTGTGGATGCAGAAAAGGCCTTTGATAACATATCATGGAATTTTATGTTAAAAAGTCTAGAATATATGGAAGTGGGTAAAGAATTTTATAATGCGATAAAGGCAATCTATACAGAACAGAAAGCGAAGCTGATAGTAAACAACTATACTACAGAAGATATTAAAATAACCAAGGGTACAAGGCAGGGATGCTCATTATCGCCATTACTATTCATCATGGTGCTGGAAGTTTTGTTAAAATCACTAAGAAAAAATGAAGATATAAAAGGAGTGTCTATAGGAAAAAATGAATACAAAGTTAAAGCATTCGTGGATGACTTGGTAATGACGGTAGAAGAACTAGTCGAAAGTGCTAAAAGAATTCTAGAAGAAATAGAACAATTTGGTCGAGTCGCAGGATTCTATCTCAATAAAAAAAAGACAAAAATCATCGCTAAAAACATGAATCAAGAATTAATTGAGGAAATACAACAAAGGACAGAGATAGAAGTGGTGGATAAAGTGAAGTATTTAGGAATATGGTTAACCCCCAATGTCAGGGGTTCAGGAGCAGAGGCACAGGAAAGGGAGGAAATAGAGAGCGAGGGGGAGGAGTCCGAAGGAAATGTTAGCGATGACAGCGGTCCGAGGTCTCTGAGTCTTTCCAGCGAATCGGAAGATTCACAGAAAGGGGCTCCCATGGTCAGAGCAAGGGGGGTGCCTAGGGGGACACCCCAGGAAGAAGGGGCCAGAGGGGACTCAGAGAGCAGCAGTTGGAAATCAGGACCAGCGTCCCCACCAGAGTGCAGTAGGGGGGAGGAGTCCCAGGCATCGGGATCAGGCAGCGCACTGCCAGCGGGAGGACATGAGTCAGGATTGGCCACGCCTCCATCGGGGAGCGAGGAAACGGTCGAGAGGAAGGTTGAAGGCTGGGCGTGCGCGCCAAGTTCAAATGTACAGGAGGGCGGCGCAGTGGGCAGCCCGGATAGGGAGCCAGGTCCCAAAGCCCGCCGAAAAGAGGGGGAGGAGTCAGGAAGCTCAGCGTCAGCGTCAGAAGAATCCAGGAAGGAAGGGACCCCGGGGGATAGAAGGACCCAGAGGAGAAAGGAGAGACGGAAGAGGTGGAGTAAGGCTAGAATCTTAAACTGGTGTACAGGGGGCGGAGATTCAGATGGAGCTTCGCCGATCTAACCCCTAGACGTAGAGCTGGGGCGCTGCGGCTTGAAAATGGAAACTGTACTTCAATAAAGACTTTTGTACATTACTGCCGGCTAGCGTTGGTCCTCTGTGAGCTGGGACCTGGAGCCAACTCTGACACCCAAGAATATTGATTTGTTTCAAAACAACTATTTACCTGTGTGGAACCAAATAAAAAGGGACTTGGAGGTGTGGGGAAGACTGAAATTGTCCTTTTGGGGGAGAATATCTACGATAAAAATGAGTGTGCTACCAAAGATGTTATTTCTTTTTCAATCACTGCCGATAATCAAAGGGGCATCAATTTTCAGAGAATGGCAAAAAATGATTTCAAGATATATCTGGCAGGGAAAGAAGCCAAGGATTCAGTTTAAGTTACTAACAGATGCGAAAGAAAGAGGTGGCTTCGCCCTGCCAGACTTGAAATTATATTATGAAGCATCATGCCTCTGTTGGATAAAAGAATGGATAAAACTAGAGAATGTAGAGCTGTTAGACTTAGAAGGATTTGATAACAAATTTGGTTGGCATGCTTATTTATGGTATGAGAAGAAAAAAATCCATAAAGGTTTTGAAAACCACATCTTTCGAAGATCACTAATTGAGGTGTGGGAAAGGTATAAAAACTTGTTGGAACCTAGTTTACCACATTGGATTTCACCATTAGAAGTGATGAGTGTGGAAAAAATCAATATGAGGGGGAGGTGGACAACATATGGAGAATTGATAATTAGAGAAGGGGGGAAATGGAAAATGAAAACTTATGAAGAGGTGAAAGAATCTGTTTATGACTGGTTACACTACTATCAGATTAATGAAATGTTTAAAAAAGATTGCAAAATGTGTGGATACGAAGGTAAAGAATCTAAATTTCAAGTGGAGGTACTGAATAATGAGTATAAAAACCTGTCTAAAATGTATAAAATGTTGCTGGAGTGGCATACAAAAGATGAAGAGGTTAAAGCAGTAATGATACACTGGGCAAGAGATTTTGGTTATAATATTCAGTATGATGACTGGATGAAATTATGGAATGAAAAGCTAAAGTTTACAGCATGTACGGCGTTGAAAGAAAATGTAATGAAAATGGTTTACAGGTGGTATATAACGCCAGTCAAACTGGCTAAAATGTACAAAACATGCAATAAGTGTTGGAAATGTAAAGAAAAAGAAGGTACATTCTACCATATGTGGTGGGAGTGTAAAAGGTTAAAAGGCTTTTGGGAAATGATATATAATGAATTGAAAAAGATGTTGAAATATACGTTTTTTAAAAAACCAGAGGCCTTCCTATTAGGAATGGTAGGAAATGAAATTAACAAAAGGGACTGTAAACTGTTTTTGTAAGCAGTGACTGCTGCAAGGATACTCTTGGCCCAAAGATGGAAGCAGGAAGAAATTCCAACAGTAGAAGAATGGAGAAGGAAATTGACTGAATATGCAGAATTGGACAAATTGACTGGGAAGATTCGATATCAGAAAGACCAAAAGTTTATCGAGGAATGGGGGAAATTTACAGAATATCTGAAAAATATATGTGATGTACAGACAATGCTTGTTGGTTTTAAAGAGACTCTGTGAGATAGTAAGAAATATTGTAAAAAAGAGAGCAAAAGGAAAAGGAGTGTTAAAAGGCAATATTGCGTTCAGAAACGCATTAACAAAATAGAATTTTTACGAAAGATTGACAGAGAAACTGAGGGAAGTCAAAAACTGAAGAATGTGTGCTAAAATATTTGATGATTGTATAAAATTGTTTGGAAAATTGAATAAAAATTATTTTTTTTATAAAAAAAGTTGTTGTTCCCAAGCATGCTGCCGGCGTCTGCCGTTCCCGTAGTGACAGACTGGCTGCTGGAGCTCCAATCCCAGCAGCAACTTCTGATGGAGCAACTACGCCAGGTCAAGGACACCTATAAGACTCAGGCAGACCGCCACCGTCAGGTGGGGCCGGAACTCCATGTCGGCAATCAGGTGTGGCTCTCCACCTGTCACCTGCACCCCCTCGGCCCTCATGGAAGCTGGATGGCCAGTTCGCCGGCCTGTTCCCCATCCCTGCCCAGGTGTCACCTGTGGCGTAGTGCCTCCGGTTACCTCCAATGCTCAAGGTTCACCCATTATTTCATCGGTCAGTGCTCCATCCAGTCGCCCCACCCAATGAGTTTCACCCGCACCGTCCAAGGTCTCGGCCGGTGTCAGTGCAGGGGGAGCCGGAATATGAGGTGGAGCGTATCCTCGATTCATAGTACCACAGGGGAAAGCTCCAGTACCTCATCGACTGGAAGGGTTATGGGGCCGAGGACCGTTCTTGGGAATCGCCTCCAACGAATAATTAACGACCTTGAGCCTTTGATAAGCTTTGGCACCATCTAGTGGTTGCACTGCATTCTGGGATGACGTCTGTGAGGACTCCCCTTTGGTGATACAGCTAGCACTAAGCCGGTCCGCTTCATTTAACACCACAGCAGTAACATGTGATACTGTAAGCTGAGCAGTAGGCAAAACAGCAAGCTGGCTGGCAATCTCTTCCCAACTTGAACCCAAAGAATGTAGAATCATGAAGGAATACACAGCCTCTGGAAAGGTGATTCCACGCTTTTGCAACTCATGCCTAAGATTCTGCATTTCCATGAGGTGAGCACGTACATCTACTCCTTCAACAAGTGCCATATCATGCAACTTGGCATAAAAGAACAAAGAAGCACCCGCCTCCGTTCTTAAATGTGACTGTTGGAGACTGTCCTACATTTCTTTGGCTGAGGCCTTGTCACGCAAAAGACATAACTCTTCAGGAGACACGATAAGCGTCAGATTCACCTCGCTTTGGAATCCTTAGCCTCCCATGCTTCGGTAACTGGAGCTGGGGGGGGCATCTGTTATCACATTAAACAGACCCTATTTTCTTAGCAGAGCTTCTGCATACTGCACCCAGTTCTGATAATTCCCTTTTGAGAGCTTTGGAATTGAAGAGCCTCCTGTACCTTTGGATTAGCCATGTCTGTGTCTTTAAAGCAGGCTGCGTCTATTTACAAGCATCTGCGTTTCAAATGAGGCCTTTGCATTCTCCGGCTGCAGCCGATCAGCGCTTTGGCTTGAAGTTCAAAGTCCACCCTTATTGCCAATTAATTAGGGACTGGCAGGCTTCCCGGGGCTTGAGCACATACCGCTCATCAATCTTCTTGACATGCAGAGAAGACAATCTGCATTCTGTTCTTCTGCCGTACTTCTGGGCCCGAAACGAATTATTGGTTATGGTCCACCGTGTGAGGGTTTCAGCACTCCTTGTCGACCTGTGGGGGGAGAAGGTTGCGGGTTCGAGAAATGGGAACCCGGATGGCGGACCCCCCCCATAAAACTGCTCACCTTGTCCAATGGGACACTGTAGAGTTCTGGGATCAATCGGATCCCGTCCTTCCCCTTGACGAGGACGCCTTCCAGGGCTTCCTGGTACTCCCGGACCTTTGGACGGACAGGCGTGAAGCAGGGAATCAGAACTCGAACCCCAAATCCAAGCGGGTCATCAGAGGCCCTCCCCCTGACCTGCTCGGCGTCGCCGTGAAAGATGCCATCAATCAGCAGGTAGGTCCAAAAGAGCAGCCACTCGCACTCGATACTCTCAAAAAGCTTAAGCTCGGAGGGTTTGTAGTAGAGGTGTTGGGGGTCCCGAAAAAATAAGGAAAAAACATAAGTTAAAATAAATAAATAAATATAAAAATGAAATGAACAAATAAAAAACACACAAATTAATAAATAAATTAAAAATTAAAAAACAAATAAAATAAAATAAAACTCAACACTTTGGGAGTCTGGTAGCCATCGTGGAGAAACTGGCAACAACTGTAGTGTCAAGGGTGAGTGGTGGGTGCTAGAAGAGATAACAGCTCGGGACTCCAGCCAGCTTTACAAGATTTATTGAGTCCATTATTCTATTTACAATCCGGAGCTCTCAAAAAACATGTCCTCCTCATTCGGTCTCAGTTGCTGAGACTGGCCCCTCCCTTCGTTTTCTCCAGCATAACCACTTCCTGAAACCTCCCCTTTTCCTTCCTCCTTTATGTAAAGAGTGAAGCCCCGGAAGTTGCTCCCCCCTCCCTGCTTCATTGCTTCCTGACAACCCTTCGTCATCCTCCCTCTCTGACGAGATGCAGCTGCTCATTATCGGAGGCTGCTCTCTGTATTTCCCCAGCATTTCCCCTTCTCAGCCCCCAGTTCCCTGACATCCACCCCCTCCTCGACGCCCCCCCTCCTCACGAGAGACGGCTATCTCTCCGTCACCGATGTCGCGAGGCGCAGGAGAGAATCCTAGAAAGATGTCATCTTCATCTTCTGTATCCGCAAAAACATCCCCCCAGCCCTCCCCCAACCCCGCAGTTTCGCGGCAATTCTCGGGATGACCTTCTCCCATGCCGTTCCCATCGACCCCCCTCGTTTCCCACTCATCATCGTCAGATGGTGCGAAACCCTCGAAGTCCTCCTCCTCATCGGTCGGCCCAAAAATCTCCCTAAAGAGCTTACCCGTGGGTTTTGGTTTGTTGGGAAATAAAGCGTGGAACTCCTCCACCAGATACTCCTCAGTGATGCAACTCTCCGGAACCCACGTGTTTTCTGAGCTAGGCGCCCCCTCCCAAGCCACTAGATACTCTAGTTGCTGCCCGCTCCAATGAGAGTCCAGTATTTCTGTCAGTTCGTTGCATTTCTCTTTCCTCTATGTTGGGTGTTGGGGTCACCCCTTCCCCTCTACCGTGATGGTTGCTCCCTTCCCGATAGGGCGACAGCAGTGACCTGTGGAAGACAGCATGAATCCTCATACTGTCCGGCAGCCTTAACTTAAATGCCACAGGATTGACCTGTTGGATGACCTCAGAAGGCCCCACTTGTTAGGATATTTCCGTTCCACCTTAAAAGGGAGCAGGATGTTTGTGTCACAGCCTGCGTATTTCCTGTTCACAGGATGTTTCTGTTGTGTCTATGCTTTCGTTTTCTCTCTGTGCTTGAACACGCAAGCAGGCGGTCATGTTTTTTCCTTTGTTCTGACCAACGTTGAATAAACTTCTAAATAATGCTCTCCTGCTCTCTCCGCTGTGCGAATTCTGCTGATAGAGCGTGCATCAGCCCTGGAATGTGGCAAGCTGTTTTCTGGAGCTCGTGTCGCTAATTGCTGATACTGTATCTACGGGAGATCGATGGATCGTCTTGAGGCGATGTGGGGGCCATGGTGGGCTTTATCTCCCTGGCAGTATCCCAACAACAGGTTTTGGGCCCAGATTCACGGCACTTACAGGAGAGTAAGACTGCGACAGACTGCTGTGAGGTATGTGGAAAACTTGCCGCAGCAGAGAGTCTTTGAACTCCGGCCGGCTAATTGGCCTGGGAGCATAGCCAAGCAGGCTTCGTGATTAATGGGATCCAAGATAAGGAGTCTCTGAAGTGAAAAAGGCTCACGGCTCAAGTGAATAGCTGAGATGGATCTATTACAATCCTCAGAAGCTGCTCCGTGTCCACCAAAGCTAAATGGCCACAACTATCAGACCTGGGCAAGGTACTGTGAGGGCCAGATGAGAAGGCTTGGTGTGTGGAATACTATTTCTGAGGACCCCCCAGCCCCTGTGACAGATGAATGGAAGGCACAGGATTCAAGAGCCATGGGGATAATTTTGCTCTCAGTAGCTCCTGAAGAGTTAATCACCCTGGCTGGCAAGGCCAGTGCCCGTGAAATGTGGGATGGGCTTAAAGCCTGTCATCTCCGACAAGAGGCTGGGTCTGTGTTGCTTTACTTCAGAAAGCTGCTCAGGAAGCGTTTGGAGCCAGGGGAAGACCTTAGAGCCCACGTTTTACATTTGCAGCATCTCAGACAGGAATTGACTCAGAGAGGTTTCAATATGCCTGAGTCACTGTTTGCAATTCTCTCTCTCTTTTTTTGAATATAATTTTTATTAATTTTCATCCAAAATTATACATTTTTAACCAAATTTTATCAAAATACACTTTTGAGACTTCCTTCGGTTTTTCGGTATTTACTCCTAAAGAAAACACATTTCCTTCGTTGCATTGCCTTTTAACCTTCTCCCTTTTCAGTATATATTTTTTCCAAACAATACATCTTAACCTTTCATAGTGCTTCTTGAAACCCCACTAGCGTTGTTTCTATATCACATACATTTTTCAGATAATCTACAAACTTTCCCCAATCTTCGATGAACTTTTGGTTTTGGGCATATCTTATTTTCCCAGTCAATTTGTCCAGTTCCGCATAGTCTGTTAGTTTCATTCTCCAATCTTGAATCGTCGGTGTTTCTTCCTGTTTCCATTTCTGGGCCAGTAAAATTCTTGCTGCCGTAACTGCATACTGGAATAATTTACAGTCTTTTCTTCTTATTTCTTTCCCTGTGATTCCTAAAAGAAAAGCTTCTGGTCTCTTAACAAAAGTATATTTTAACATTTTTTTTTATTCATTATATATCCCTTCCCAGAAGTTCTTAACTTCCTTACATTCCCACCACATATGATAGAATGTTCCCTCTTTTTCTTTACATTTCCAACACTTATTATCTATTTTATACATTTTAGCCAGTTTTACCGGTGTAATGTACCATCTGTAAAACATTTTCATCACATTTTCCTTCAGTCCCATGCATGCAGTAAATTTTAGATTTTCCTTCCATAGTTTTTCCCAATCTTCAAATTGAATATTATAACCAAAATCTTTAGCCCAGTGTATCATTACCGATTTAACTTCTTCATCTTTCGTACACCATTCCAACAGTATCTTATACATTTTTGACAGAGTCTTATAGTCATTATTTAGTATGTCTATTTGGAACCTAGAATCTTTTTCTGCATAACCATTTTCCTTTACATCTTTTTTAAACATTTCATTTACCTGGAAATAGTGCAACCAATCGTATACATACTCTTTAACTTGTTCATATGGTTTTAATTTCCATTTTCCTCCTTCTTTAAATACCTATTCTCCGTATGTGGCCCATTTACCTCTCATATTAATTTTCTTTATACACATAACCTCCAATGAAGATAACCAATGTGGAACCCTTGGTTCTAAGAGACTTTTGTACTTGTCCCATACTTCTATTAACAAGTTCCTGAAGATGTGGTTCCCAAATCCTTTATGAACCTTCTTCTTGTCACACCATAGGTAAGCGTGCCACCCAAACCTATTATCAAAACCTTCAAGATCTAGTAATTCCTTGTTTTCTAACTTAATCCATTCCTTTAACCAGCAAATACATGCAGCTTCATAATATAATTTCAAATCTGGCAGGGCGAAGCCTCCTCTTTCTTTCGCATCTGTTAATAATTTATACTTTATTCTTGTCTTCTTGCCCTGGCAGATATACCTTGAAATCACTTTTTGCCAGTCCTTAAAAATTCCGCTCCCCTTAATAATAGGAATGGTCTGAAATAAGAATAGCATCTTTGGTAGCACGCTCATCTTAATTGTAGAAATTCTGCCCCAAAAGGACAGTTTCATTCTACCCCACACCTCCAGGTCCTTCTTTATTCCTTTCCATATTTGAACATAGTTATTCTGGAACAAGTCAATATTTTTAGGTGTTAACCAAATTCCCAAGTATTTTACTTTCTTCACTACCTCTATCTCTGTCTGTTGTTGCATTATTTCTATCTTGTTATGCTCCATATTTTAGCCATTATTTTAGTTTTTTTCTTATTCAATCTGAACCCGGCCACCATCCCAAATTGTTCAATCTCCTCCAGTACCTCTTTAACACTTTCTGATGGTTCTTCCATTGTTATAACCAGATCATCGGCAAAGGCTTTCACTTTATATTCATTCTGACCTACTGCCACCCCTTTAATTCGTCTATTTTGTCTTAATGCATTTAAAAAGACCTCCAGAACCGTTATGAATAACAGTGGTGAGAGCGGACATCCTTGTCTTGTTCCTTTAGATATTTTTATATCTTCCGAAACAACATTATTAACTATCAATTTAGCTCTCTGCTCTGTTTATATTGCCTTGATACCATTGAAAAATTCTTCTCCTACCTCCATATATTCTAAATTTTTCAACATAAATTCCCATACTATATTATCAAAGGCCTTTTCCGCATCCACAAACATTAATATCGCTTGCTTCTCATTCCTGGCATTCAGATATTCCAAAATATTAATTATATTTCTTACATTATCTTTCAATTGTCTGCCTGGCAGGAACCCTGCTTGATCTTTGTGGATACTTCTCATTAGTATCTTTTTGATTCTCTTTGCTAAAATCCCCGCAAATATTTTATAATCTGTGTTCAATAAAGAGATGGGCCTATAATTTTTAACTTGTGTTAAATCCGAGTCTTGTTTGGGAATCAATGTTATAAATGCTTCTTTCCATGTTTCTGAAATCTCTCTTGCTTTTAAGATATTATTCATTACTTCTTTCAATGGAATCATCAGGACATCGCTCAGTTCTTTATAATACCCTGATGTAAATCCATCTGGTCCCGGGGCCTTTCCCCTCTTCAGTTCTTTAATAACCTCTTTGATCTCTTCAATTTCTATTGGGGTGTTCAGCTTGTCTTTTTGTTCTGTCGGGATCTTCTGCACCTTTTTGTTTATTAAAAATCTTTCTATTTTCTTCATATTGTTCCTTTCTTTGTTTTTATATAGTTGCCTATAAAAGTCCAAGAATCCTTTTCTGATTTCTTTTGGGGAGACTTTCTCTTCTCCATTCACAATGATTTTATTGATTGTATTCTGTTCTTTTCTCTTTTTAATTTGCCATGCAAGCAATTTACCTGATTTGTTTGCAAATTCAAAGTTTTTCTGTCGCAACCTTTTTATGTTCCATTCTACTTCTTTATTTATTATCATTGCAAATTGGGTTTGCAAAATCTTGATTTCTTGTTTGATGTTTAAATTGTTTGGCTTTTTAATTAGTTTCTGCTCCTTGTCCATAATCTGCTTTAAGATTTCTTTTTTCCTTTTCCCCCGATGCTTGTTCTTCAATGAATTCTGCTGAATAAAGAAACCTCTCATAACTGCTTTGCTTGCATCCCAAACAATATTCATCTTTGTGCCTTTGTTAATATTATCCATAAAATATTCAGTTAGTTTCTTTCGTGCTTTTTCCATAATCTTTTCATCATCCAACAGATATTCATTGATTCTCCATCTAAAAGATCTTTCTTCAAACCCTTTTAATTCCAATTTTATTGGATTGTGATCTGAAATTACTTTGGGTTGAATTTCAATTTGTTGAATTCTTGGAGTCAGTTCATTTGAAACCCATATTTGGTCAATTCTTGACATTGACAGATTCGGTTCTGAATAATATGTGAATTGTTTTTCCAATGGGTGTCTAAGCCTCCAAATATCAATAAAGTTACAGTTCTTAGTCATTGAAAAGAAAGTCTTTGGTAGTTTCCCTTCTTTATTTATTCCTTCTCTTAGTCTATCCATTTGAAATGAAACCACACCATTCATATCACCCATTATTATGATCTTCTGATCCATATATTCAAATAGTTTTCCTTCCAGAGCTTTGTAAAAATCAGTCTTATTTCCATTAGGTGCGTAGATCCCGACAATTATTAAATTTTCGCCTTGCCATTTGATCTGGACTGCTATAATTCTTCCATCTTCATCTTTGAAAAGTTGTTTAGCTTCAATTTTGTTTTTGATATATAAAACAACTCCTCTTTTTTTCTCTTTATCCGAAGATATAAATTCATTCCCTAGTCTCTTGTTAATCAAATTTTTTCTGTGTCTTCTTGCCACGTGTGTTTCCTGCAGGCATATAATGTCCAAATTTTTCTTCTTAAGGAATTGTTCAATTTTATTTCGTTTCCTTTTATTGTTCATCCCATTAATGTTCCAATTCCATATTTTTAGAGCCATATTGAAGTCGAATTAAATAAATTTACTTTATTTACTTATAATCTGTCTTCCTTTTCTGCTTCTTCTCCTCCTTCTCCTTCTTCTTCTTCAGATCTTTTTCCTTGCTCCTCTTCCTCTTCCGCCGATTCTGACTCGTCTCTAGATCCTACTCCTGCTCCTGCACCTTTAACTTCTTCTTCTTCCACTTGTAATTCTTTATATCTTCTCTAAATTTCCCAATCTCTTCCGGACTTGTCAACCTACGTTTCTTGGTTTTGTAGAAGAAGGAAACTCCTTCTGGAAATTTCCTATCTAAAGTCAATCTTGTTTTTCTTGAGGATCTGTACCAGTGGCTTATATGGATCTCTTCGTTTCAACAACCTTATCGGAATATCTTTAAAGATAATTATGTAGTTTCCGTCGATGTATAATCTTTTTTCTCTATTCTTCTGTAATATCAAATTTCTCATCTCCCGGTCCTTAAATGTAATTAAACAGTCACCTGGAAATTTCCTTGCCTTTGTTGTTCTTACTCTCATCCTGAATGCGTTTTGTACTGTTTTTGCCACATCTTCCACTGAAAATTCCAGCCACTTCGCAATTTCTGCTATTAGCTTCTCTTTAATATTTTCATTCTACATTTCCGGCACCGATCTAAGCCTCAGATTAACTTCCCTCTGTCTCAGTTCATTCATAGCAATTGCATCTTTAATTTCCACCTGGGATTTGTTAATTTCTGTTATTTCCACTTTCATCCTTTCTTCCTCTCGCTTCACTTCCCTCACCTCCAATTTAGTTTTTTTCAGGCCCTCTTCCACAGATTGTGCTCGTTTGGACACCTCTTTTATTTGCCCTTTCAGTTCATTGACTGTCTCGTTAATTTTTTTATCCATTTCCCCAATTTTATTATCCACTTGTTCCATTTTCTTATTCACTTGTTCCAATTTAGTGTCCAAGTTTTTTTCACTTCACTCTGTTTAATTTCTGCAAACATTTTCAATATTTCTGCTCTAAAATCAGATTCTTGTTTAGATGCTCTCCTGTCTGTTGGTGTTCCCCCCTCCATCCCTTTCTTTTGTTGATGAGCCATTTTTACCAATTATCTTTAAATATATCCCCCCCCAATCAAATCCCCACGGTATAACCAAATTACAAATTTTAAATTCAAATATACAATAAGTGCAATAAATAATAAAAAGGCGAAGATGTCTTCTGGGCCCAAAGTTGGTCCAAGTCTTGCCAATATCACAGCCACAGATGAAAACAGTCTTCTTGCCCCCAATCGGGCTAATCCTTAATTAGGCTCTCCTAATTTTATGACAATTATAATCCAAATTGTAATCCAAATGGTATAATATAGTTGCTTCCGTTAATCCAATCTTTATAATATTGTAGATCTTGTAAAGTTCCAACCCGGGCAGATCGGAGTTGAATAATAGTAATAGAAGAGAAAGGGTTGTAGGACTTGACGCCAAATCTAAATTCAAATTAGTTTATAACCAAAATTTGTACTCCCAAAGAAGGATGGGAAAATGTCCTCTATAATAACAGTAAGAGCATCTCCAATTTCGTTATAAAACTCCCCCAATAATTGGTGAAATCAAGTAGATAAAAAATTAGTAGCAGGGACGTCGGCCTCCATCAGTCATACATGTCCAAAGAGGAAAATTCCATGGAAAAGGCACAAAGGAACTGGCAGGTGCCAAGGTCACAGAAAAAAAATTGCATACACAAAAATTTTCCACTGGTCAAGAAGAAGCAGAGAAAAACAAGTTGTACTGACTAATTTCCACCGCTAGGGGACCAAAAATAAATTGAGAGGTATAAGTTATTAAATCCGATTCAATAAGGTCAAAATATGACTTTAAGTCAGCAAAATTTTAAACCCAATTAGTGGGGAGAGTGAAGACAAAATATATAAATAAATTAATTCTCTAACGTTGGAACTGTAGCCCTTTCAAATTGCTCTCTATTATGTCTAATGGAGTCAGAAGCTGCCTGTCTTCAAAGAAAAGTTGAAAGACAAAAGACTTCCTGCTTGTGTATCCTCCGTTCCATCAAAGATCTCTGTTCAAGCCTGGTTACGTTCTGTTCTCCCTTTTAGCAGTATAACTTAGGTTTCTTTAAGCTAGCAAAGTTACTTTTAGCTTCTTAACTTTGTTTCTAAAAGTTTCTAAAAGTTGTGGGAGAAACGGAAACAATAGCCGCTGGTGGCAACTTACTTTCGCTTTCCTGCTCTGCTATATTGCTGCGTCCAAGCTGATCCCAGATGAAAGCCGAACTCGGAAAAACAAAGACTTAGTATTCTGGATCTTCCTTTAAGTCCAATTCTTGTAATTTTTAACTCAGATGGGTCCAAATTTCTTAGTTTTGAGAGCGGAGCGCTGTTCTCTGCAAGCACGGGGCTTCGCTATTCGAGTGCAGCAATGGCTTCCCGATAGCCCGATAGCCCGTTCTGCCGTACTCTTCACCCTTTTGGGGGCTACCTGACGGCCAGACGGGCAGTTTTAAGGGCACTGCCGGGAACCTGATGCCCTGGACACCCTCCAGAGGCTTTATGGGGGGTTACTGCGCCCTGTAACTCCCCCTATCCACCCCAAATAGCTGGGATTTCTCTCTCCGAAAAATCCCTCGCTTGCGGCAAGATTGCGCTCCACCGGAAGTCCCCACTGTTTGCAATTCTCATCCTGGACTCCCTGAATGAAAGCTACCATGCCGTGGCAAGTCAGCTGGTGACCCTCCCTGCACAAGACCTCACTGCTACAAAGGTCTTGGCGACCTTGCAAAATGAATACGATAGAAGGAATGCAGCTGAGTCGGCTTGCGCGCTTCAGGGGGAGCAATGTGGGACAGCATTCCAGCCTCCAGGGGGAGCCAAAGTGTAGGCAGCTGTGAAGTGCTGGAACTGTGGGACCCAAGGTCACACTCAGAAGTTTTGTCCAAAGACTGGAAATAAACAAAGGAAGAACCCAGCAGATGGCCAGAGGCAGAGGGGGGGGGGTGGAAAGCCCAAGCCAGGGAAAAACAAGGCTTTGTTTGCTGGCACTGCTTCTCCAAAAGCCGAAGGCAAGTTTGATGGCCAGGAGCAGGGGGGCAAGCAGCAAAAGCCCACGCCGGTGGAAAATAAGGTTTTGCTTGCTGGAAAAGCTGCTCCAAAGGCCAAGGCCAGATTTATTGTAGATTCTGGATGCACCCGCCATTTGGCAAAAGATAAGCATCTGTTTATCTCTTTCAAACCTCAAGACAGAGAGATCGACCAGGTTGATGGAAAGACGTTGCGAATTGCAGGAGAAGGGACTGTGAAACTGGCAAGTCTGCACACTACCATCAAAGATGTACTTTATGTTCCAGGTGCTGCAGACAATTTGCTCAGTGTCCCACAGCTGACTGGGCGTGGCTTTGAGATTTCCTTCAAGAGGAGCGTCTGTGTCATCAGGAAAGGCAAAGAGGACATTTTGCATGCAAAGTTTATAGATGGTTTATTCTGTATAACTTATGATGACAATGGTGCTGTTGCTGTATCTAATGTTGATTCTTGTTGTGTTGCACAAACTAACAAGGTTCTTCATGCAGGATGTATTCACGAAGCACACAGAAGATTTTGTCACATGTCTTGGCAGGCGCTGGCCAAGATGCCAGGGTTGGTTGAGGGTTTGAACATCAAACCCTGTAAGTTTCACATGAAATGTGTATCTTGTGCAGAGAACAAGGTGAAGGTTGCTCCAAAAGGCAAGGAGTCTAGCAGGCAGGCTTCCAAACCCTACCAGCTAGTCCACGCAGACCTGGTTGGTCCACTTGCGCCCTCTTTGGGTGGAGCAAGGTACTTCATGGTTCTAATTGATTCTTTTTCCAGGTACATTCATGTGTTTATGCTCGAGCAGAAGTCGCAAGCGTTTCTTAGGTTCAAGGCATTCTGTGCTTGGTTGGAGAATGTTCACAGTAAACGTATCGGCTGTCTCTTTACTGATCGAGGCGGGGAATTCACTTCTCAGCAGTTTGAAGCTTTCCTGACTGAGAAGGGAATCCAGCATGACTTGTCAACACCTAGATCGCCATGGATGAATGGACTTGCAGAGCGAGCAAATCAGACTTTGCTTCAAGGCCTAAAAACCTTGTTGCATGATGCCAATCTCCCTGAGAAGTTTTGGGGGGAGGCTCTGTCCATGTTTGTTTACACTTTTAATCACAGTCTGTCATCACCTATTGGTTGCACTCCCTATGAGAAGATGTTTGGTAAGAAACCTAACGTCAAGCACATGAGAATCTTTGGTTCTGACATGTGGGTACACACCCCACAGAGCAACAAGCTTGGGAAGCGTGGGGCACATGGTTTGTTCATGGGGTACGAAAAAGGTGCATACAGGGTATGGATGACTGACTCTAAGTCCATTAAGTTCACAAAGAGTGTTGAGTACAATCCTAAGTGGGGGGAAAATGTGGGAATTTTCCAGAGTTACCCAGAGGAGGATGAAGGTGATGTGAAAAAAGCAGATAATGTTGAGGTAGAAGAGGAAGCTGAGGAGGAGGATGATGATGGTCAGAATTCGGATTCCAGTTCAGTGGGTGGCGCTGCTGCTGGTGTCAGCGACAGTGATGACACAGCAGACTACAAGAGCACAAAGGCCTCAGTCAGACCATCTGATGCGTCTGACAATGAACTGGAAGAACCACTGTTCACCATTGGTCATTTTTCTCCTAAGAAGGAGGAGATGAGTGAAGAAGACTTGCGTCTAGTTTGCAGGTCTGAAAGGGCCACCAGAGGCAGACCTCCAAAGAGATTTGCTGATGAGTTTGCTAAGACAGCAACTGCTGTTCTTAGTAGCTCAGAGAAGGTGTGGGAACCTTCAAGCTTCAAAGAGGTTCAAGAGTTAACCTCTAAAGATGCTGAGCCTTGGCTTAATGCCATGAAGGCTGAAGTTGATTCCTTGAACAGGAACCAAACTTGGGAGCTGGGACCGGTAGTCCCAGGAATGAGACTGGTTGGCAGCAAATGGGTCTTCAAGGCCAAGACAGACCAGAATGGCAAGGTTGTCAGACACAAAGCCAGATTGGTTGCCAGAGGTTTTTCACAGGTACCAGAACAGGATTACCACGAGACCTACTCACCCACCGTCAAGTATGAGAGCATTCGGCTGATGCTCAAAATCGCTGCAGAGGAGAAACTGCATATTTCCCATCACGACATTAATACAGCTTTTTTGTACGGGGTTTTGGGGGAGGAGCTGTTTATGCTTCCACCTGATGGAATGCAGATACAGAAGGAAATGGTCTGTAAACTTTGGAAATCCTTATATGGTCTCAAGCAGAGTGCCAGGTGTTGGGACACAAAACTCACTGAGACGTTGCTTTCTCTAGGTTTTCACCAGGGCAAAGCTGATCCATGTGTGTTTGTCAAGGAGGAGGGGCAAAACAAACTGTATTGTTTATGTTTTGTTGATGATCTTCTGATGTTTTGGAAGAATCAGGCTTTGTACCAAAGCACCCTAGCTCAGCTGAAGGAGCACTTTGACATGAAAGATCTTGGTGAGGTATCCAACTATCTTTTTCTGCAGGTGGAGAGGGACCAAGCAGGTAATTTTCTGGTACACCAAACACAGAAAATTGCTGATGTATTAACCAGGTTGAATTTGGTTGATGGAAACCCAGCAGACACACTGATGGTGACAGGTTACCAGGTAGATAGTACTGCTGAAGCGTTTTCTGACACTACGCTGTACAGATGCATTCTAGGGAAGTTGAATTTCATTGCTAGATGTTCAAGACCTGACATAGCTGTAAGCACTAACCTGCTTAGCAGACATGCTAACAATCCTACTGCTCAGGATTGGAAAGCTCTGAAGCACATAGCCTGCTATTTGAAAGGGACTTTGCACTACAGGCTGAGGTTCACCAGTCAGAAGACTGGAGGTCTTGAAATCTTTGCAGATGCTAGTTTTGGAAGTGACACCATGGATGGTACAAGCACTTCTGGAGTATGCTACATGTACAACCACTGTCTGTTTGACTGGTTGTACAAGAAGCAGACGACAGTTAGCCTAAGTTCCTGTGAAGCAGAACTCAATGCTCTGTCATTTTCACTCATGGATTGTGAATGGTTGATGCAACTGTTTAAGGACATCAGAGTTTCTGTGAAATGTCCTATACAAGTGTATCAAGACAATAGATCCTGTTTGGCTTTGCTGAACTCAGAGAGTTGCAAGCAAAGAACCAAGTACTTGCAGATTAAGCTACATCATGCAAGAGAGTGTATTCAGAAAGGACTCATTCAGGTGTCCTACATGCCAGGAAATGAAATTCCTGCTGATCTGTTGTCTAAGGTTGTTAACAGAGAACAACTTAAGGTTTACGTACAGAGGTTGCAGTTGGGTTGAACCACAGGTACTACAGGTTACACGGAAAGGGGGAGGATGTTAGGATATTTCCGTTCCACCTTAAAAGGGAGCAGGATGGACTTCCGGAGGCGGCGCGAAACGGTGATGGCAGTCCTCTTCGCTCTCTGAAGAGGAGCTCCGCAGAAAAGGGTTGCACGCTACGGCACAGCGGCGACCCACCAAAAAAAACCACGGGTAGAGTGAGCCCGTGGCCGTGGGACTCGGCGGGCACCTGAAGCGACCCCGAAAACACAGAAGGGACCCCGTAAGGGGCTCCGGAGTGTAGGAGGGGGAGCGGTGCTGTGAGTTCATCGCTCTTTCTGCGGAAGCGAAGCCGCGCGGCTGTCACAGATGAGCGCCGACCTTTCTTCCTGAAAACATCAGGCTGAAGCAACATACCCGTGAGTAAGGGACATTAAATTCGGAAATTAATTTATTGAATTTGGCTGAAACCGGGAGACGAGAAAAAGGAAGTCCGCCTTCCGGCTCTGTTTATAAGATCAAAGCAAAGAACTTGAGAAGCGAAAAGCGCCTTACAAGGGAAACGTTAAAGTTGGGACTTTCGTGCATTTACAGAATTGGCTTTTAAAAGAGGAAAAATAGAACTCCTCGCAAGTAAAAGGGATTTTTAAATATAAATTGGAGTGATCCCCTCGCTTAGGGACCATTAAGACTCAAGTGCCAAATCGTCGGGCTGCCTGGGGGAAACTGTTAAACTGCGGAACTGTTACAAACTTTTTGAAACTTAAGTGATACTTTTGAGCATAAACAGGTTGGACTTGATATTGTTGCAGAAACCTTTCTGAAACTTTGTTAAAGTTTAAAAGAGCTCTGGAGGACTCTTTCTTTTACTGCTTTGGGACTATTGTGTTTTTGAACTGGAACCACAGGGACTTTAATGGCGGAAAAATTTCCTTCTTTCTTCTGAGTTTTGGTGGCACTCCCCCTAGAGGACTTTGGGATTATAAGGGCCTGGGAACGGCTTTTTATGTTGACTTTCTCTCTTCTGATTGTTTTCAAACTGGATCTGCCTTTCCCATGGGATAACAGACAATTTGACCTTGAACATTGACAGATGTGTAATGAGTGGTGCAGGGAAGACAAGAGCAGCTAAAGCCAAGGAAGCTAAGGAAAAAGAAAAAGAAAAAAAACCTGCACAATTTGTACAAACAACTTTGACCCAAGGACGTAGATCATCGGTTCCAACTGTGCTGGTGGCACAAAAGGCAGAAGCTGAAAAGCCTGACAAGTCTGCAAAGGAAGACATGGCAACAGGTGGATCTGAAGCAGTTCTGAAACAAATTTTGGAACAATTGTCAACCTTAAATCAAAAGGTAGATAACCAATCATTAAAAATTGACCAAGCCACATCCTCGATCCAGAAATTGACTGATCAGGTTTCCCAGCATACACAAGCAATTGAAAAATTGCAAGGAGCAACAGAAGAAAATCGTAAATTAGCTGGGGAAGCCATTCAAATAGCAGAGTCAGCAAAGAAAGAGGTCGAGGAGATTAAAGGAGAAGTCAAGCCCCTGCACAAACAGATAGGGGAACAACAAGCCTATCTGTCTATGGTGGAATTGAAAAATCGTGAGAACAACCTCAGATTGAGGGCAATACCAGAACTTGAACAAGGAGATTTGATTGGCTTTTTGACAACAGAATTTTCCAAGTTCTGGGGTTTAAAGGAAGAAAGTGATTTTAAAATTGTATCGGCATTCCGATTGGGAAGACTGGTAAGGAAGGACAGATCCAGGGACTGTTTGATAATTTTGAGATCAAGGGAAGAGAGAGACAAAATATTAGGCCTTCACTTCAAAAATTCATTGGAGATACAAGACAAAAGGGTGGAAATTTACAGAGATATACCAAAACAGTTATTGGACCTGAGAGCCACCTATTCAGAATTGGCAAAGTTGCTGAGACATAACGCAATTCCTTATAGGTGGGAGTTCCCACAAGGACTATCATTCACCTACAAAGAAAAGAAGGTTAAAATTAGAACATCTGAGGACTTACAAAAGTTCCTGCACGACCACGGAGAAGATCTCCAAAAAGGAGCAGCAGCATCTTGGCCTCTACCACAATCTGGGCCTACACCGCCTGGAGGCGGACCAACGCCTACACCCTCGGGATCAGAGGATAAAGAAGATACACCACTTTAGGACTAACAAAATAGTACAGGATGTCTCTGCAGCTACTTAGTTGGAATATAAACGGCGGAAATTCCCCAGAAAAAAGAAGGAGGATATTTCACATATTGAAGAAAGAACAATTGGACATTATTTGTTTACAAGAAACACACGTGACTAGGCTCCACAGGAAAGTTCTAATTAACAAAAGATTAGGCCAAGAATTCATTTCGTCGGACAAGGTAAAGAAAAGAGGAGTGGTGATATCTGCTAGGGAGAGCCTGTCACCAAAATTTTTATTTAAGGATGAGCAAGGAAGAATTTTGGCGATTGAAATTCAGACACAAGGAGAAAATTTTTTGATATTAGGAATATACGCGCCAAATGATGGGAAATCAGAATTTTTCAAGAAGCTGCATGAGACTATGCTGGACTATATGGACTATTCTAACATCATAATGATGGGAGATATGAACGGAGTGGTGTCTACAAATATGGATAAGTCTCAAAATCAAAATCTAACAACAGATGGCAGACTGCCCAAAACTTTTTTTGAATTGACTGACAATGTGGATTTGATTGACATATGGAGGACAAAGAACCCCTTAGGTAAAGAAGGAACTTTCTTCTCTGAGGCCCACATGTCATGGACAAGGATCGACCAAATATGGACATCTAGAGGGCTGGCACCGAAGACCAGAAAGGTGGAAATCTGCCCAAAAACCTGCTCCGACCACAACGCCTTGAAAGTAGAATTGAGACTTACTCAAACCGGTTCCTTCAGATGGAGAATGAATGACACCTTACTAAGAGATCAAGAGATTGTGAAAAAGGCCCAAAAAACTTTAAAGGACTATTTTGAAATAAATCTGAACACCACAGTAGAAAAAAGAACGATCTGGGACGCCAGTAAAGCAGTCATGAGAGGGTTTCTGATACAACAAAATACAATTAAGAAAAAACTCTGGAATGGCAAGAAGGAGAAAATATTGGAGAAAATACATCAAGGAGAGAAAAAATTGAGAACCAAACCAAAGTCAAAGGAGGTGCTGAGAGAAATCAAATTCCATCAAGCACAATACTCGAAACTGATAAATCAAGAGATTGAATGGAAAATCAAACAAATGAAGCAAAGATCATTTGAATCAGCAAACAAATGTGGAAAGCTGCTAGCATGGCAGCTGAAAAAGAGACAAAAGTTAAACACGGTTACAAATCTAGAGATTGAAGGAAGAATGGTCCAGAAACCAGAAGAAATTAGGAAGTGCTTCCACAGATACTTTAAAGAACTTTATGCACAGGGGCCTCAGAAAGAGTTTGAGATAGACCAATTTTTAAAGACAAATGGACTACCAGAAATAACTCAAGATAAAAGATCAATCTTGAACTGTAAAATAACTCAACAGGAAATTGAAGGTGCCATTCAGAATATGCAACTAGGCAAATCTCCAGGCCCGGATGGGCTTACCTCCAAATACTATAAGACTTTGAAGGACTATTTGATACAACCTTTGATGGAGGTATGCAACCAGATTATGGAAGGGAAGAGGGCACCGGAAACGTGGAAAGAAGCATTCATCACATTGATACCTAAGTTAGAATCTGAAAAGACCCAGCTTAAGAACTACCGTCCCATCTCACTCCTGAATGTGGATTACAAAATATTTGCAGACATTTTGGCAAGTAGATTTAAAAAGGTACTAAATGAAGTAATTCACAAGGACCAAGCAGGCTTTCTCCCTGGTAGACATTTGTATGAAAATACTAGGAACATCATTGACATTTTGGAACTTTTGCAAACCAATAGGAACACAAGGGCGGTGTTAATCTTTATTGATGCGGAGAAAGCATTTGACAATATATCTTGGATGTTTATGAAGAAAAACTTGGAAGGGATGGGAGTGGGACGGGGGTTTGAAAATGGAATAGAAGCAATTTACTCAGAGCAAAAAGCCAAATTAATAGTGAACAATGTGGTGACGGAGGAATTTAAAATTGAAAAAGGGACACGACAGGGGTGCCCTCTATCCCCTCTTTTATTCATTTCAGTCCTGGAGGTGCTACTGAACATGATTAGAGAGGACCGGTTGGTACAAGGGATAGAGGTCGGAGTGAAACAATACAAATTGAAAGCTTTTGCAGATGACCTAGTTTTGACACTACAGGAGCCAGAATCTAGTACAAAAAGAGTTCTAGAACTTATATCTGAGTTTGGTCGGGTAGCGGGATTTAAGTTGAACAAACAAAAAACTAAGGTCTTGACTAAAAACTTGACTCTTACAGAATCAGAGGGGTACCAGAGAGAAACAGAATTAAATGTGGTTAAAAAAGTGAAATACCTAGGGATTTATTTGTCTTCCAAAAATTTGAACTTATTTAAAGATAACTATGAAAAATGTTGGTTGGAAATTAAAAAGGATTTAGAAATTTGGTCAAGATTGAAACTTTCCTTGTTGGGCAGAATCGCAGCTATAAAAATGAATGTATTGCCGAAAATGTTATTTTTGTTTCAAACCCTACAGATCGTGGACAGAGTGGAATGTTTTGGAAAATGGCAGAAGGATATATCTAGGTTTGTCTGGCAGGGCAAAAAGCCCCGAATAAAATTTAAAATATTAACTGACTCGAAAGAAAGAGGGGGGTTTGCCCTGCCGGACCTGAGGCTATATTATGAATCTGCAGCCTTCTGCTGGTTGAAAGATTGGTTTCTGCTGGAAAACACTGATATCCTAGATCCGGAAGGTTTTGACAATGCTTTTGGTTGGCATGTGTCAGGGGTTCAGGGAGAGAGGCGCAGATGAGGGAGGAGACTGAGAGCGAGGGGGAAGGATCCCAGGGCGACGAGGAAGAGGATGACAATGACTCGAGAATTTCCATGAGTCTTTCCAGTGAATCGGAGGATTCC
The DNA here is from genome assembly GCA_034642415.1 of Podarcis siculus. Taxonomy (NCBI): domain Eukaryota; kingdom Metazoa; phylum Chordata; class Lepidosauria; order Squamata; family Lacertidae; genus Podarcis; species Podarcis siculus. The sequence continues at coordinate 202,629 of JAXCMG010009856.1, forward strand.
CAAAAGGGAGCGCCCCTGGTCAGGCCAAGGGGAGCCACAGGGGGGAGTAGTCAGGAGCAGGGCAGCAGCAGGGGAACCCCCAGTGGGAGTTGGAGATCGGGACCGGCTTCTCCGCCGGAACGGAGTGAAGGGGGTGGAGTTACCAGTGTGTCAGACGGAGCAGAGCAGGAAGCAGAGAGGGGAAGGAGATCGGGGCAAGACGTCCTGCCGGAAGGGGCGGAGAGTAGTACCGGGAGCAGTGTAACTGTCAAAAGGAAGGTCAGAAGCAGCGTACGTGCGCCAAGTTCAAATGTGGAGGCGCGCGGAAGTGAGGAGAGCCCGGAGGAGGAGCCTGGTCCCAAAGCACGAAGGAGGGGGGAGCAGGCGTCAGAGGGTTCAGCCTCTGGGGAATCCCGGAGGGAGGGAACCCAGGGGGGCAGGAAGACCCTGCGGAAAAGGAAGGAGAGGAAGAGGTGGTCCAGCACAAGCCTCTTAAACTGGTGTAGAGGCGGGACTGATTCAGAGGGGACTTCAGCGGTCTAAGCCTAACAGACGTGGGGCCACGCGCCTCGGATGTGGAGCTAACAATGTTCTTCAATAAAAGCTTCTGTATATAAACTGGACTTGGCTTTGGTCTCTTGTGAGCTGGGACCTTGGGTGGCCCTGACAGCATGCATATCTATGGTACGACAAGGTTAAAGTTCATAAATTGTTCAAAAACCATATTGTCAGAAAAGCAATTTTTGCGGTCTGGATGAAATATAAAGACTTACTAGAGGGCAAGACCCCGAGGTGGCTATCACCGGTGGAGGCCAAGGCTCGAAAAAGACCCAATATGGAGGCCTACTGGCCGAAATATTGGGAAATAATTGAAAAAATTGGAGACAATTGGAAGTTGAAGAGCCAGGACAAACTAAAAAATAAGGTGTGAGATTGGTTACATTATGCTCAAATCCAAGAGGTTTTTAAAATGGATAAAAAAGTTGGTTTCCAGGTGGAAAAATCGAAATTGGAGACAGAATTGTTAGAACCAAAGACCAAGACATTATCGAGAATGTATAACTTGCTGCTTAAGTGGAATACACAGGATGAGACAGTTAAATCTGCCATGATAAAATGGGCACAGGATGTTGGACATAACATTATGTTTGAAGACTGGGAAAGGTTATGGAACACCGGAATGAAATTCACGGCATGTAGTGCCTTGAAGGAAAATATTATGAAAATGATATACCGGTGGTACATGACCCCAGTCAAGCTAGCTAAGATATATCACCTGTCTGACAACAAATGTTGGAAATGCAAGGAGGCAGAAGGGACATTTTTCCATCTCTGGTGGACCTGCCCAAAAGTGAAGGCCTTCTGGGAAATGATTTATAACGAATTGAAAAAGGTATTTAGGTATACCTTTCCCAAGAAACCAGAGGCCTTCCTGCTGGGCATGGTAGACCAGAAAGTGTCAAAGAAGGATAGAACTTTGTTTATGTATGCTAGTTCAGCAGCAAGGATACTCATCGCAAAGCACTGGAAGACACAAGATTTACCCACGCTGGAGGAATGGCAGACGCAGTTGATGGACTATATGGAGTTAGCCGAAATGACTGGCAGAATCTGAGATTTGGACGAAGAAACAATTGAGGCGGATTGGAAAAAATTTAAAGACTATTTGCAAAAACACTATAAGCTGTATGAATCTTAAGACAGTGCACGATTAGGAAATGTTATGCTTTAGCAATATGATTAAGTAAATGGTAAAATAAGTGATAAAAGAGAAAAGGAGACAATGTGAATCAAACATATTATGTTTATTTTAAAGGTATTAAAACTGAGTTACAATATTTTGAATCTAGAGACATAATAACTGAAAGTTACAATAAGGTATGAAACAAGGTAACAAATTGCTGACATTGTTACTATAAAGAATGCAG